>JBAIZL010000001.1:297452318-297977318 GCA_036971475.1 Prosapia bicincta
ATATTTTTAAAATATGAATTTCCGGTTCCAGACGTTGTCGTAAGTTTTCCTTTCAGAAACCTGTTCTCGACGTCTGCATCTGTAACCAGGAAAATGTGTTTATAATATCAATCATATTGCTATTTATAGAAGAACTTTATCAGACATTGAAATGATAATAAAGATCCGTTTCTATTCTACGAGAAACTTCCAGGATTTTAACGTAATTAAAAACAATAATTTGGGTAAAACACAAACTTTTCATTAGATTATTTCAGCAATACAAACCTAAGACCGACCCTAAACGCATTATATAAGAAATTATAGACCACCTTAATTAGAAACGAAAAAAAGAAAGCGAATAAATAATAACAAACAAACAATATAGTCCATCTCAAAAGTTCCAAAGAATTTCTCTATATATTTTGCCACTTAATATTGTGATTTTTAATTATTCACTTTAACATTAGTTTATGAGTATCCGAACTTTAAATTATGTAAAATTGTAAAAACTACTGAGACAGAACGTCTTCGATTGCATGTGACGATGTTCATCAGTGTTTTCTGCTTGGAGATGTTGATTTAGGTGGTGACGGTTTTAAAGGTAGGTTTTCAAAAGTATCAAAGAGTTTGTCTGATTTGTATTGCGTATGTTCGTTTAATATGTTTGTACTTTATGTTTTTGTGTGTTTGTAAATTTCATATTGTTCAAGAGTGTGGAGATGCGGTTCTTTTTTGTTGATATGTAGGATTTCCAGTTTATGCAAAATGTCTGTTTCTTTTATCCTGTTTCTTTTATGTGATTGTATAATGCTGAGTTTGTGTTCTGTTTGTGTTCCTCAACTCCTTGTTTAAAGCTGCGATCTGTTTGCTCACTGTAGAATTCTTTGCATTCTTGGAGTGTAAGATGTTCTTAAGTCATTTGTTTACGTCCTAATTAGTTTATATTAAATTCTATATTTATGGTGTTTATTGTGCTTGGGTAAAACTTGTGGTGGGTGTAAAAGTATTATTGTTTTGAGTTAAGAATTATGTTTGTGTCTGATGCTCTGTTGATGTCTGTGTGTATGTGCTTTGCTGTATTGAACGATTTCTGCGAGTACTAATAGCAAAGTATCATCGATTAAGTTCAATTATTGTTTATATATGTCATTAAATAAAACCCATACAACAAACTTACATGTAAATATTTGAGCATTTTAGGATATCACGTATTTAAAAAACTAAACAAAAAAAACACGAGGAAGGCTCTTGTTCCTTTCGGGGGTCTTCGAGGAGCTTTCCCAAATCTGCTTGGTTCATCATTAGTCTGCAGATTCAATAACAACATTAATTGTTTCCATCTATAACTTTTTATCACTCTATGTGAAGTTTCCTTTGCTATTTATTATCGTCAAGTACGTTTAAAGATAAACGATTTTCCTTTTATAATAAGATTTTATCTAAATTTTTGGTGTAAATGTTTTACTTTAGATATTCTTTATTACACATTTGCTCAGTAAAATGCCTCGAATTATATAAAAGCAAACCATCAATATACAATACGCATCCTAAATATTACACACAACTAATTCTAGCAACAATTCTAACTCCAAACTGGAGTAAGGGAATTAAACATGTTATAAACTCTGTGTGTCTCTGTGAGCCTGTGACTACTCTGTATGACTATGTGTCTGTGACTACTCTGTGTGATTATGTGTCTGTTAATTACAATCAATGAATTACAAATTCAACTGGATTTGCAGGCAGAGACGTCCAGCGTGTGTGTGTGTGTGTGTGTGTGTGTGTCTGTGTGTGTGTGTTTGTTTGTGTGTGTGTGTGTGTGTGTGTGTGTGTTTGTGTGTGTGTGTGTGTGTGTGTATGTGTATGTGTGTGTGTGTGTGTGTGTGTGTGTGTGTGTGTGTGTGTGTGTGTGTGTGTGTGTGTGTGTGTGTGTGTGTGTGTGTGTGTGTGTGTGTGTGTGTGTGTGTGTGTGTGTGTGTGTGTGTCAGGGAAGAAGCTGTGGAGTGGCGATGTCTCATCTCATTGTGACTGAGTATATTAGACTTGCTGGGTTGTGGAGCCAGGTGTACCTGGATACATGACACGAAAGCAAAGCGTTTTGGCAAAGCTCAGGATGTAGCTAGGAGTAACTAGAGGGTTTGCAATCTCTGAGGTCTTAGCCCAGCTCTCCAACTAGGTGGGTTGCCACCGGTAGGAGATCCTAGCCCTTAAGTAGGAGAATCTCTGTAGTCTTACGCCTTTATAGGACTGATCTCCAAGGTCTAACCCCATTTCTAGGAAGGTCATGATCCTTGAGGACTCTGCATCTTTCTAGGAGGATTGTTATCTCTGAGTTTGCAGCCTCAAACTAGGAGGGTTGTGATTCAAGAGGTCCCACACTCTATCTAAATTGGTTGTGACATCTGTGGTCCCAGAAACTATCTAGGAGGGTTGTATTCAATAGGGCCTCAGCCTCCAACTACAATTGTTGCTCTCTCCGGGGCCTCAGTCCGTCGCTAGGAATAATGCGATCCCTTGGATGCTAGCCCCTAATAAGGAGGGAAGGCATATTTGAAGTCTTAGAGATTAGAATACCTATGCAACAAAAAGACTAAAGCGATGACTTCGTTGTCTGATTGAGGTCCCACCTCCTATCTAGGAAGGTCGCAATCGCTAGGATCTCAGCTACTAACTAAGAGTGTTGCGATCCCGGGGTACCAACCCCTATCAATGAAGGTCGCTATCTCTGAAGACTCAGCCCCAACTATGATGGTCGCGATCTCTGGGATCTCAGCCCCCGACTAGGAATATTGTGATCCCTAGGGCTCCAGCCAATATCTAAGAGTGACGCTATCTTTGAAGTCTCAGAGAATAATTCACCTATGCAACAAAAAGATTGATACCATCCACTTTTGTTTCTTAGAAAGTTTAAAAGGCGTAATATATTGTATAAAGAGTGAAAGATGCAAAAGTTGAAGCTTGTTGACTTTGATTTCCTCAGAAATATTAAGCCTATAAATCCTTTCTTCCACTGAAGATGTTTATAAATATCAGATTCGACTCATTTTTTTAGAGGAAGGAATCTGTGTAAAGTTGTATAAAAGTAAATAGACAGATGGTAACATACCATAAATCCTTGATGACTCATCTCATGGAGTCCTGAGGGAAGATGGTCTGTTATCCAAGCAGCAGTGTCCATCCCCATTGTCTGCCAGGATCTTGGTCTGGTTCTGTAAAATATATAAGTAATATTATATTATTCATCATTATGTTACCGATTGTGGCATTTGTGAAGGTCATATAGTTAGTAACATGACAAAGGCCTTCATGATAGTTAGTGTGTACCTTGTTATATGTGAAGCTTATGTTTACTCTTGGGATAATTATTGAGTAAAATTATAGCCGAGTTTCTACAAAATAATTCCGCAAATTGAATTACATACGTTTTTACATACATTGAAGTTTCTAGCTAATTACAATTCGCCTCTACCCTAGCCTTGTTCCCCTGAGAATAAAACGTGTAGTTAAAAAGAAGGAAATTTAAAACACATTTTAAAGAAAGGATATTTCCGACAGATACATGGAGAAGGACTCGTATTATAGAAACACGTAAATGGGTTAGAAATCCCACAATTCATAGTTTCACTACATAAAATGAAGCCTATTGCAATATTGTAAACAACACAGAACAAAATATCAAAGTAACAATAAATGGACCATTTAAACATAGCAATTCTGTAAACTTTATGTAGACCTTGCCTTGTATATTAATTAAAGGCCTTATTGGTTTGTCGCTGGAAAAGTGCAGTTTTCAAAAGCCGTATCAGCGTGCATTAAATATTATGGAGGTAAAAGTAGTATTTGCACGAAATACAAGAGTATAATAATTACTGTGAATGCTTCTAGACAGATATTTTGATAATAATTTCGGGAAATAATTTAAAATTATTTAGAGTAAATATATTACATAATATTTTGTTTTAAACATATTAATAATGACTGAAGAATAGTTGCCTGGTAACATGCGTTGAGGTTACATTATTGTTTCTATGGAAATATCCATTGTTCCTGGAATATAAATTTGTCGCTATAAAAAATTTAAATTTATCTGGGCGTATAGGTAAACTATTTTATATTTACTAGTACCATAAACCTGACGTAAATGGATTTCATTTGGCCAGAGCTTGTACCAGCACGCTTGGATTATTTTAATTCTGCGTGTTTCATCTTATTATTCCCATCCTCACCAACAACTGTACTGCTTTCTTTTTAAAAGTCTTTATATTTCACAACACAATGCAACCAAACACCCAACTGTTCGTACATTACAGCAAACATAAGCAACCCATTAACTCACCTTAGTGCACTGCACGAGGATTTTCCCAAGTTATCATCTGCTTGGTTCACCATTATTCTGCAAATGCAATAACAGCATAATTGTTTCCTTCTATAACTTTGCATTACACTATGTGAAGGTCACTTAGCTGGTTAGTGCCTTAAAGTACGTTTAAAGATACTATTATTCAAAAGTAAATTATACAAAAGCAAGACATCAATATTCAATTATCTTCCTAAATAAGCCTTTTACCCACAAATAGGCCCACATCAAGCAAAATCCTTAAACATAAACATTACAAATAAAAACCCACTGTAGTGTTCTTCTATGTTTTATATCTAAACGCATAGTTTTAGGTTTGTATTTAATTTTTCTTATTTTAAAACACTTTTATAAAAAGGATTTTTCAAACTTTCATTTCCCACAACTTCATTCTTAAAGCAACATAGCAAATAATTACTTAACCATGACACACATGTAACCTATAAAAATAATCAAATTAACAACAAATGTAACAATTTTAAATTGTACACGTTTGCTATAATATATGGCATTTTTGCTTTTGTTTCCCTAAAAAACTGTACACAGGAAATAAAACAGGTTATAAACTAAATTTTCTTTTATCCCAAAAAAATGATGTTTCCTATAATAGGTCTGCTGGTTTGCTGTGTGTGTGACTGTGTTAAAGCATGCCTGTCTCCGCGTGCATGTGTAACTATGAGTTTGTGTGTGTCTGTGAATTACATTCAATGAATTACAAATGGCAACTCCAGACTACAAAATTACTTTTGCGAACATAGACTAGGGGTGTACATAAGGTAAATGGTTCAAAGGTTTATTAAACAAGAGAAATATAAAATCTCGCAAAACAAATAAATTACCTTTCTTATAGCATCGTTATAATCTATTTATAAGAACACAATAATCACAAAACCCACAACAGGGTATAACTCTCTATACATACATGTTTCGGCCACACTACAATTTGTCTTCTTTGTGCAATTTTAACAGGACAGTGTTACTTGCCTTAATAGAAAACAATAATGGAAAACGTCTAACCGCCCCAATTATTATAAACTTATTACATTTGACAACAAACTTTCAATTAGACAAACATTTTAGACAAAATGCGAATATACAGCTAAACTCATCACAACTCTAATCGAGTAAGAAAAGATAAAATAAAACGCACTTGTTGAATAAACACAGCTGACAGCCCGATTCCCTTGTAGTCCAAAGTCTGTATCGTAGCGATAGCAATTTGTTACTCTTGGATGCGGCAGCCTCGACTTTCTTCCTTTAGTTTGTTTACTCTAGGCATTACATTGCAGTGAATTTGGCAACACAGTTTGGTTGTATTATAAGCTAACAGTTTAATTTATTGTCTTATATGAATATAATTTAAAATCCAATCTGTAAAAATAGTTTAATATATCGAATTATGTTACACTCGAGTAATTGTAGTAAGTAAACATTAATTAATTCTATCAAGTCAATAAACGTTTGGTTAGGAGTCAATTATTCGGAAGTGCATGTTGAAAAAAGAACACTTTTTAATTGCCATTTTAGTAAATTATGATTGACAACTATTTTGAACAAAATAACCTAACAGTAACCTAACAATTTACTACATTTTCTCCAATTCAGTTATACTTGAAAGAATTTCAACGAAAAACATTCCTTTCTCAAGAAGTATGACATATTTTAAGATTTATTAAAGATGAATTTTTGTATCTATGTAGGCAATGAGATATGTGCATTACAAAAACAATAATACGATCCATATGAAACTTTGAGAAATTGTTGAGTACATTCCTGGGAAGGTTTGGGAGATAAGTAGGTCTTAGGGGAGTAGCCCAAAGGGATGACACTAGACCCCACAAAACCAATTATTTTAGCGGAAAAATATTAACCTCTAAATCGGTGCTAGGTTTTCAACAAAACAGTTTCCTAACGAGATAACATATACATTATTTAAGTACCAAATCAGCAACGTCTTAAAACATTTCAATGAATTAATTCGATGTATATGTATGTGTGAATTACCTCTCCTATGGGCTGCATGACCTTGACGTGGTGGGGAGCCTATTTCCGGGTGGAGCGGAGCTGTACGTATGTAGCTCCCTATAAACGGGAAGTCCAGGAAAGCGTGAGTGCATGAAGGCGGCTTAAAAAAGGGGTCAGTCCTAGCACTTGAATGGTTGTTATCTGCCCGGTTCTCGCCCTGCCCTTCTCTTGCGGGCGGCAACCAAGAAGCACCCCCCCCTATCTCAAGTTAGTGGTCTGGATGGGTGTTATGCGATCCATGCCGATGTAGATTCGTGACCCTCAGGGTAAGGAGGGTCTTTACGGAGCCTCAGGATCACCTGGCGCCAGTTCCGAGTACGTAAGTCGCCTTACCGCCGTAAGCGGGGTTCTGCGGCGGCGGACCTTAAATTTCCCTAGCTACTCGTGAGAATACACATGGCAGAAAAAAAAAAATAATAACTGGTCAGGGCTTAGAACCTACCGAAAAATCTGTCCCAATGGTTGTGGCTTCGGTCCCCGTAGAGGCAGATGGAAATCCAGTTGCAAAGGCAAAAGGAAGAATGAGTAGGACACAACGGAGGAAAGCACACTGGCTTTCCTACTATGAGGAAGCAAATAAGGCGGAGGCGGTGGGCAGAGAACCATTGTGACCCCCTTTGAAAAAACACCGGTCCAGGCAGCTGAAGGGTTAGATGAAGGCTGGAGCTAGAACCCGCCCTGTCGTCTCGGAAGCCAGTGGACCTGGTAAGATCTTAAAACGACAAGTGAAAGAGAAGAAAACAAAGGAAAGGAGCTCTTCTAATCCTACTCTAGAGTCGGAGGCCAAGAAGAATAGACAAGGGTCTAGGCCTGTTGGGTCGGAGGGCCGTCTTTCTAGTCGATCTCCGCCAACCTACCGAGGTTACTAGTGACCTTTGGGGACAGTGTATGTGTGATGATGGAGATGGCGGCGTTCGACCACATTTAGGGCAACGTTATGGACCATATTCTGGCCACTCCTAGTGGAGGTTTTGTTCTGCGGTTACGAGACACATACTTAAGGGATGTAGTCGCAGCATTTATTTGTGCTGAGGAGGAAACGACAAAATAGCTCAGAGAAGTGGTACCGTCAGTTGAGCTCGAGGTCGGGACTCGGGCAAGGCTAGTCATGCCTGATGAACTGATCATAAAGGTGAAAGTGACGGTGTTCGTTCCACCACCAAAAAGGGAGGCCACTCAGTTGGTCAAGCTCATAGGGATGGAAAACTCAGAAATTGAGACTTCGAAGTAGAAGATCCTACAGTGCATTGAGCGGGGACATGCAAGCCTCCTCTGCCTAGGCATCGGCCAGACAACTCAAGGCAAGAGATGGGAAGGCCTTCCTGGGAACGGGAGAGGACACTTTTAGGTGGACTTCTAAGGACCCGGAAGAGAAGTGCGAGAAAGTGAATCAGGAGAAGGCGTAGTGCGTGGATATTGCTGACCCTCAAGCAATGACCCTGCAAAATCACTTGCACCACAGTAAAAGCACCTCGGTGGTCCTATCCAGGTGCTTAAATGTGAGGCACACATTACCAGCGCTTGCGCTAGTGCAAGAACCGTGGTGGGTCAGGAACCGTATAAGGGGTCTGACTGCAGCTGGGCGCACCTACGTAAGTGGGGAACATGAGGGACACAGGGCATGTGTGATAGTCAGAGGACTAGAAGCCACGCTGATTCAAGAATTCTCAACTAGAGACCTTGTGATGGTTAGAATGCGAAGTAAGAGCGAGGTAGGTGGGAGCAGGGAGTTCATCGTAGCCTCCACTTACTGCGCCCACAATAGAGAATCGCCCCCTGCAGAATTAGGTAAGTTAGTTCGGTACTGCATTGAGAGGAATATAGGAATCTTAGTGGGCTGTGATGCCAATGCTCATAATGAGGTGTGGGGTAGCACAGACACATATGAGCGTGGTGAGGAGCTCTTCGCCTTCTTGGTTGAAGAAAGCCAACTGGTTTTAAACACAGGTGCCGAGCCAACATTTGTCACTTCAAACAGAAAGGAGGTGAACCGATATTAGACCGGTATGGGACAGTGCTCAAATCCTCCGCCATTCTGGGCTAAGGGCGGACTGGAATATTGTTGGGCAGGTGATCTCAGCGCAAAAGGTGAGAGAGGCGATTCTGTCTTTTGAGCCTTTTAACGAGCATATTACCTGGATTAGATAATATTACTCCAGCATTACTACAAAATTGCTTGGAGGAAATAATAGGGCCACTGACAGGATTACTCAGGGGCTGTGTTGCCTTGGGTTACACGCCCGGGCAGTGGCTCAAAACGAAAGTTATCTTTATCCTCAAACCGGGGAGGAAAGGTTACACAGAGGTAAAGGACTTCAGACCTATCAGCCTTACATCTTTCATGTTAAAGACACTGGAAAGGCTGGTGGATCATTATTGAAGGAAGGACCTCTGAAGCAGTATCCGCTACATCAGGACCCATACGCCTCCCGAAATGGTAGGTCAGTGGAGACTGCACTGTTGTCGGTTGTGGACTTTATTGAGGGTCAGATCAACAACAATTGATATGTATTGGGGCTTTTCTTGATGTGGAGGGGGTCTTTAATAGTACCTCTAGACTGGCCATCAAGAGAGCGGCTATGGATCACGGGATTTCTGATGGAATTATAAATTGAATTATGAGTTCCTTGGAAAACCGTATAGGTACTGCATTTCGGACGGGGTGCACGATAAATGGGATGGTCTCGGAGGGCTGCCGGCAGGGTGGAGTATTATCCCCTCTGCTGTGGAGCCTCTTCATGGACGGCCTACTAAGGACGCTCAGTGGAATGGGTGTCAAAGTGGTAGGATATGCGGATGATATAGCTATCCTTGTTAGGGGGACGTTTGAAGAGGTCCTAAAAAACCTGCTTCAAGAGGCACTCAAGGTAACAGAAGCAAGGTTCAGGAAGATTGCTCTAAGCATTCAAGGATTCACTGAAGTAGCCCTGGATAGAGCCTCAGGATAAGATACTGTATCTTAAAAGGGAAAAAGGAAACTACAAAATTCATGTTTCTGCAATAGAGGCAAGGGCGAAGTTTAGACCCAAACATGGTGAAATCTGGGTCACCGATGGGTCCAAGAAGGGAGGAGTGGGAGCAGAATTTAGTGGACCGAGACACCAAGATAGTTTTTGTCATCGCTTGGAGGACTACAACTCTGTCTTCCAGGGGGAGGTGCTCGCGATCGAACTATGCGCTGAGAAAATAATAGGGTCTGGCAGGAGGGGCAAGACCATCTGGATTTCCTCGGACAGTCAGGCAGCTCTGAAGGCTTTAGGTAAGGCTAGTACCAGCTCTATGGTCGTGGCTGAGACTATAGCTTCTCTAGCAGAGCTGAGTAAGTATAATTCGCTTAACCTAACCTGGATTCCAGGACATTCTGGCTGGCTAGGGAATGAGAGAGCTGACGCCTTAGCAAAACAAGGGTGTATAACTCAAGGACCGTTGCTAAGTGCAGTGGGCATGCCGCCTCAAGAGGAGCACAAGAGGATCACGTTACATATAGACAGGTTGTGCAGAGAAGAATGGAATGCAACCTTGGGGTGAAACAAATCCAAGGCCCTGTGTGGTTACTCAGGAGATTTGTAGGGCAAAGAACTACTCTACTTAAGTAGACCTGAAATCAGAGTTACTGTAGACCTGGTCAAAGGCCATGGTAATCTGAGGAGGTTCCAATACAAAGTTGGAAAATCTAGGTCCCCTGTGTGCAAGAGATGCGACGAGGACAAAGAGGAAAGCCCAATCCACGTACTCTGTGAGTGCTCTGCTTTGAGAGCTGCAAGGAAAAAGTGGTTTCGCTGGCAGGTATGTACACCAGAGGATATCAGAAAATTTAGCAAAATGTGGCTACATGATTTCTGCAAATAGGTAGGTATCACAGCTATCCTTACACTTCCCTAGAAATGGCGACTAGAGAGGCGCAACGCGGGCTCTCAATCGGCTGGCCCGAGTAAATTGGGAGAAGCTCTCCGAGGGACCATCTATTCCAGCCACTCCTGTCAGCACCTACTCCCAATCAGAGCTAGGCACTGATTACACTATGAAGGAGGGGTCTGCTGCGAATCCGCCTACGATGATGCCGGATATCGGCCCGTCGTAAGGAGGAAGAGGAAGAAGCAGACACGCCAGTCCGACTCAGGGACTGAAACCGAGGCGAAACGTAAGACCGCGGACCCTGTGAAGACTGCCGGCGCTGTAGCCAGCGCGGAAGCTGACAGTGCTTCACAAACGGTCGTCACTCGCCGTGAATTAGGGTGAACGTTTCCAAGTGCCAGGCTCTGCTTCTCTCCAAATATAGGACACACAAACTTAACACACACCTAAAACTATTAAACGAGGATATCCTCTGGGGTGACCAGGTCAAATACCTGGGAGTCATATTCGACAGAGGCCTGACTTGGGACCCTCCCATTACCAACACGTTAAAGAAAGCAACAATTACATTAACTCAGCTATATTCTGTGCTTAACTGAACTAGCCCACTTTCACTACGGGCGGTGTCCATTATTAATTAATTTAGAAATAGTAATGCAAATGGCAGCACCTACAAAAGGTGCTTTTTTACGTTTGTAAAAGTTCCAACAAGAAATTAAGGTTAAAACTTTAGAGAAATATTAAGTTAAAAACGTATTTCCAATCCTAACCGTTTGCGACTACAGGTAAAAAGAAAATCTTACAGATCATGCCATAAATCATAATATTTACAGTTGATAGCTACTGCATTCAACAACGTCCATTGGTAAATAGTTTGGAAATAGTCATGCAGATGGCAGCACCTACAAGCTAAAACAATCTGAGTTTAATCATGATTCCATGGCTTAACGTTCCACCACACACCTTCTAGGGATGTCTTAATAGTTATTAGACATTTTAAACTGCACCTCTGGTGAACCTAGCACTAAATATATGACATTTTTTAAACATAAAAGTCCTTAATTTCGTTTGTTAAAGTTCCAAAAACGATTTAAGGTTAGCCTGCCTTAAATCATAACAGGTGATAGCTACTGCATTCAACAAACGTCCATTGGTAAATAGTTTGGAAATAGTCAAGCAGATGGCAGCACCTACAAGGTCAAACAATCCGAGATAGACTCACTAACAAGGTATTTGCAAGGTAATACCTCTCCTTATTCCTTTGGATAAGGTGATCCAAGCCCCCATAGTTCCTGCATGATCTGTCGCGGGATTTTTCCTGGCAGGGTTTCTTTCTTGCCAGGTTTTTTCATCCCGCTCTTAGCGCGACACTTACCGTACTGTTTCATTTCACTATCTCCTGATTCTCCATGGAAAGAGCTTATGAGCTTGGTACATGGGCAATCAATCCCGTTTCCTTCACTCGCGGTAGGGATACTAACCGCATGCGCAGGTGAGACGGTGGTAGCTCGCTAGGGGTTGGCTGCCACGAGGGCTGGGTGGGTTTTGGGGGCTCAGACCCGGGTAAAATTTAAACAAAAAAAAATCCGAGTTTAATCATGAATTTATGATTTAACGTTCCACCACACACCTTCTAGGGATGTCATTATAATTAATAGACATTTTAAACTGCACCTCCTGGGAAGATAGCACTAAACATATAACATTTTTTAAACATAAAAAACCTTACATCCGTTTGTAAAAATTCCAAAAAAAAGGTTAAAACTTAAGAGAAATATTAAGTTAATAACGTATTTCCAATCTTAATAGTTTGTGACCACAGGTAAAAACAAAATCTTACAGATCATGCCTTAAATCAAAACATTTACAGTTGATAGCTACTGCATTCTTCAACGTACATTGGTAAATAGTTTGGAAATAGTCAAGCAGATGGCAGCACCTACAAGGTTAAATAATCCGAGTTTAATCATGATTCTATGGTTTATCGTTCCACCAAACACCTTCAAGGGATGTCTTAATAATTAATAGACGTTTTAAACTGCACCTCTGGGGTACCTAGTACTAAATATATGACACTTTTTAAACATAAAAGTCCTTAAATTCGATTGTAAAAGATCCAAAAAGAAATTAAGGTTAAAACTTTAGAGAAATATTAGGTTTACATTCTGTTTTCACTACTGTTTATTATGGATTTTTCTGGTCATTTCAAAATGTCGATGATAGCTCTACGTGGCCTAGTTCTCAAGTTAGCCTTTTTCGGCACTTAGAACATTTTTCACTTCACTCTCGTTTGTCAAATTTAGTTAGTTATTACAGTTTCATGTTATTATAATTTTTAATTTGTCTCAATAATACTTTTTCAAAATTTTACTGACTTCTTGACTCTTTACTATGTTTATTATACCATAAATTTAATCCTTATTATTTAAATATTAAAATAGTTATTTAAAAAATAGGAAATTAATAATTTCCTAATTGAAACGTTGATTCTGACCGTTTCAGAGTGCGTGTGTGTGTGTGTGTGTATTATCACCTAAGTTGTTTAATATATCTTTTACCTTTAGGTTACATTCAATTACCTTACCGATTTATGGTCACAAATTCAGGGTTTCTAAATAATTAACAAGCATATAAAATCTAACATACTTGCATTTATTCCTCTGGCGTTTATTTGATACAACGCTGTTACACATGATACCAAGTTACATTATTTCTATGTGGTGATAAAGATTGATTGCCTAACTAATATTACAATTACTAAGAAGGAGGACTCTTGAACCTTTAGGTTTTAATACAATAAAGTTTAATGATTACGGTGTTATTTGCGTTTTCTCTCAGGTCGTTATTATTGGATCTTCAGCTCTGTTGGCTAAATTTAAAATAAGAGAAAGAGTACTTGTTGTTTTGTTGAGTTCCTGGAAATCTTGACCGTTGTTAGCTGCTTCACTACACTTTTACACATAAATAATTTACTTCCCTAATTCTTTACTAAATCATATACATCGCACTTAAATTTTACACGTACAATAAACTAAATATTCCCTTAGCTCTATTAAACAAATTTACCCCTTCTTAACGTTGCTTAAATTTGGTTTCCCCAATACGTCTGGTCTGCCATCGTCTGAGATCCTCTAAGCCTTGGCTTGATCATTTTAGTTTTTATCTACTTGCATAAACTCTCCTTCCTTACGTATTTAACTTGAATTTGGTGATTTCAAAACCTTTCACAAATACCTTTTCTAACGGTAAAGTGTTCCCTTTTCCCAGGTATATTTTGGGTACTTGGAAACTCCCATCTTGAAATACTCGGATCCTTCTTTTGATTTTAGGTTCCCACAGCCCTTTTATGACTACACTTGAAATAAAACAATATTTAAATATTTTATCAGTACTTTAGTAAAATATTCATGTCGCACTTTACTTCAGACATTTCCGAAAAATATTTACGTAATTAACGACTACGTTTTAGTGTATAAGTGGCAGGTGACCCCCGCCTCAAACCAATTATTTTTATCAGAAAAATATAACCCAAAAACACGGCATTATGTTTCTTTACATACAAATAAAGAAATGTTTGCTTTTATGTATGTATCTATGAGCCTTATGCATTACTAAACCACTGAACTGATCACCATGAAATTTTAGGAAAATGTTGAGTACATTGCTGGAATGGTTACTGGCACAGAAAATTCAGAGGTTTAGTCAAGAGGGCTCAGTGACACGTGACCTCCCCTCCCGAAACATATTAACGTAATTAACGGCTACGTTTTAGCTAAACAGCTTTCCGACAACATAACATTTTTTTCAGAGCAGCAGATATATAAATATATAATAAATATGTAATTGTGCCAACGAAGAGGGGGGGTACGTTGCAATGTGTGTGTGTGTGTGTAAATATATAAATAAAATTATAATTTTTAATTTATATACAGTATATATATATATATATATATATATATATATATATATATATATATATATATATATATATATATATATATATATATAGGTTACAGCCGTACTATGATTAACGCTAAAGGAATACATTTGAAAGTAGGTAAAAGCATCGCTAGCTTAATGATAGACGGATAAAGGATGTACCACAGATTCTGTCTATATTTTGACCTAATAATATATTTGTGAAGACTATGAAAGAAATGTTTTTTTTTCAAATATATTCTCACGACAATTCTGCCTAATCTCTGTCATTCGTAAAGTTTCCCATATTCCTTCTAATTATTATAATTATATTTAGTTATTTTGTAGAAATGGAGTAATTCTATATTGTGGTTTAAACAATTTGATATGTTTCCATAGTTTGTCGTCATTTTTAAAACTTGATTTGTTACTATTTTCTCTCCCTCGCCATTTGCCATTTCCCTTTCAGACCTAGACTGTGTTAACTATTTCCTGTATGTAGGCCTAAATTTATCCCTGTACAAACTGGCTCCTAATCAGCTTGTTAAACGTTTCCACAACTATAAAGTCAATAGTAGCACCAAGACTATTATAAAACCAATGTAATCAGTAGATAGAAAACCAGAGTTTCGCCTTAATAACTAACGGTTGTTTTGTTAAAAACCTTTAAAAACGTTACATTTTTCACTTGGGAGGTGATAGGAGATGGTAGGTGGCTCGGCGGTTCTCCCCGAGAAATACGGTAAAAATAAACCGTTATGATGACGTCATAGGAAATGACGTCATGGGAATGACGTCATGATGAATGACGTCATTAGGAAGTGGTTGCTCTTTCTCCCCGTGTCGTCATTGGGACCTGGTTTAGATGATGATGTCATATTTGTGTTATAATTGTGGGATAAGTAGTTGGTTAGTAGGTCAAGGTCATATGAGGCACTGAGATGCAAAGGAGTGCAAGTGACAAAAGTAAGATTTTGTGTAAAACTGGTTCAAAGTTTAAGTCTTGTTGTAAATTCTACTTATGTTTTTTGCAAATGCTACCTACACACTTTGTATTGTCATGTATTTATTTGTTTAAATATGCAGTATGAAATAAATATAATGGAAAATTAGGGCAGGGTAATTTTTGTTTAATTACCCTGCAATCACGTACACCCTTTTACTTCCAAACATGTTACTTACACCCCTTTGCAATTGAAGAATAAGGCATATTTTTTTGGTTATAAAACACCTGTTGAATATAAAAATTAAAATAACGTATTACTTTTTATACAAAGTTAATCTGAGCCATACATTTTATCTTGTTCTTCGTCAGAGAAGCCAGGGAAGGGATTTTCATGAGAAGTAGATGGGACTGCCTTGTCATGACCTTCTTGCCTAATGTTCTTGTTGTTCTTTGTTCCTTTCTTCTCTTTTGTCTTGTTTCCTTTTGGTGGGGGCCTTACTGCTTTGGTTTTTTTCTTCGCATGTTTAAGTTCTTGATAGAATTTGTGGTTAATGGGTGGCAAACACTGTAAAAGAGACTGCAGGTCCTTGTACTTTTCAGTCGAGATAGTTGGTGTCTGTTCGTAGAGTGGTTTTAAAGTAAAGTTCGTTGAAGGTCGCCCAGTTTTGGGTTTGGTCATGTTAAATTCTGAGAAAGGTAAGTCCTCATCTACTGATAATTTATAGTAAACTGTCAAAGGGTCTGTTTTTTTTTAATCGAAGCCAATGAAATTTGCCGATCCCATCAATGTTTACTTTTAATGTATCACTCATATCTTCGGCGGAAAAGAAATCTTCTGTTCTCATCTTTACAACCTGGAACTTCCTGTTTGAATTTGCCACTGCTGAAACCCAATCATGAGGCACAAATCATACTGCAAATTTTTCTTTGCCTTTTCGATTATTCTGAAATCTTGGTCACACTCAATGTAAGAATGCCCTGCTACCAAGAATTTGTGATCTTTTCCATATGCTTATGCTACCACCTCAATGTTTGTATTCCTTACAATATACATCCAGAATCGAACAATATACTGATTTTTGTTTTGCCCCCCACAGCTGTCGCTAAAAGCTATGAGGTGCTTAACTGAAGGTGGCAAATTTTGAGCAAATTTCAACAAACATGATCCGATTTCTTATGATCCTCTTGAAACTTCACCCTCGTGCCACATGAACATGGATGAGTGCTTTCTACCAAGGTCATGTGTGTCAAGATTATAAGTCCAAAGTTGCCTTGCATACTTGTTCTTTGTATACTCTATTGCAAGTTAATACGGAAGTAGGCAAAGTTTTTTGTAGGTCAAAACAAATCGCTTTCTTCAGCAAGCTTTTTAGCTTCTGTCTTTGCAGCTCTAGATTTTTCTGCTGTTCTTAAGTGAACGTCTTTGAGGGCTTTGTATTTGTCAACATCATTAATGGCAGTTTTAATTTGGATTTCACTGGTTTAACAACACCCCACTAAAGCATTTTGTTAAGAGGCAAACAGGTGTAAGTGCACCTAACCCCCTCTGCTGCTAAACAAAATGAAGCTTTCAATTAGTAGTTCTTCATTACACCGCTATATATCAGCACATGTCAGGGCTGGCACTTACATTTTTTTGCCAACAAATAAAACAACGTATCCCCTATCATTTGCACTGGTCATCTCTGAATTTTAATTTTTGTCACTTGCACCGCTTTGCATCTCAGTGCCTCATATGAAAATGTTTTTAAAAAGCTTCGCAAGCAGAGCTGCAATAGGATCGTTCGACACACAGTCTAGAATTTCAGTTGGTTGTTGAAAGCTCACAATGAATGCACAGATGCAAAATCTAGTTTTATAAAATCAAAACGTGGAAACGTTTCAGGGAATTAAAACTCTTCATATTGTAAAAATACATATTATTTAATCGAAAACTTAGTTATTATTTGTATAATTACTTTAAAATATAACACAAATTAGAAAAAAACATAGCTTTCACCAATTACTTATTTTATTGGGCAAGGTTACCTATTATTGCGTAACAAAATTATAGAAATATTTTACATTTATTAACAAAGGAATTCCAACACTGCAGTAGATACCCCAGCCTACGAACTAATTAAAATGGATATTTAGGCAAGGCTTTAACACTTGTAGCAGTAAAGGATATGAAGAGGATGTAAATGAAACTCTTGAGAATAAATAAATTTCATATTCATGCCACATCCAGTGCTATTTTTATTTGATTTACTGTGAATTTATATTCTTGTATTATGCCAAATAAATCAATACTCTAAGCATACGAAGTAATAGTTGGAAATAATTAGAAAATGTTATTTCGATTACTGAGTATATATCAATTCACTCGTACATTGATGTTCCAGGTTAAAAATTACACCGTGTAGCTTCCGGAGGAGAAAGAAAATGTCTAGAAAATAGTATCTTGTTTTATGCTCCATACCCTACTAAACTCTACATCTGTAATAAGACTCTTATATATGTTGACATCATACTGTATATTTTTTTTGAAAAGGTTTTCGACATTCGTAACTCAACTGTCTTCTTCGAATTTGTCTTCATGAAGCCTATGGAAAATGTTTTGAAAATAATTACTGTTCGTGAGAGAAAACCTATCAAAACATCTAGAAAAAAGCTATGCGTATGGTTTTAGGTTTTTGTAGCAGATATTAGAGCTTACACTCATAGTATTAAAAAAAATAGTTGTCTTAGTAAATAGTATAGAACCGTCCTCCGGAGTAAGTGTCGTAGAGGAAAGCTAATTATCTTGTCCTGGGTCATGATCTTCATGTTCTATTTAGAATGCTGATGCAGTCACCAAACGTCTTACGATTACATTTGGACTTAGCCATCCCTAACTGTATTACTTCTCCTCTTCTGCAGGCAGTATTTGCCTCCTTTTATATTTCCTGTGAGCCCTAATAAGAAAAAAAACTTTTCTATGTATTTCAAATTAAAACAATTCAAGTGAAAATAAGCCCCTTGACCTTTACTCTATCTGTTCCGAAGCTGCAACGCAAACCATATAATTTTTACACCACTAGATTGTACTTTTGGATTTATTTATTTTGTTTCCAAGAACAAGTATGATTAGCTAATATGTTATAGTTCTGTTCGGTTAAGGCGATGATGTAGCTATAGGAAACTATTACACGTACAAATTAACTTATGCTAAAAGTAGGTAGTAAAGTATTAAGATTGTAAAGGTTATTAAATTATGCTGCATTTTTACTCAATATAGCATGGAATTAGGAAGCTGCAGAAACTTATTTAATTATTTGTTTTATGTTTTAGCTGCCACCAGAGCCATCAAAATTCATTTTGCTTCGAACGCCGGCCTAAGATCGAAATTTGTTTATCCTTTTCATCAAAATTTATGGGATGTAACCAGCCCGCGGCCGCACATACACACAAACCCATTTTCAAAATACCAGGGGGTTACAATATATAAGTGTGCGTTTGGGTGTGTGGTGTGTGTGTGTGTGTGTGTGTGTGTGTGTGTGTGTGTGTGTGTGTGGAGCGACGAGTAATTTGAGATCACAGATTACCGCCGCAATTATAAAGAAACTTCAGGTTTATTGATGGGTTAGGTTACGTAAGCCAGACTTCGAGGGGAAAAAAATAATGGGACATAAGGGTTATGATAGGCTAGGTAAAAGGGTGTAGGATAAAAGAAACTAAGGCATTCGCAGGTAGAAGGTTTTTTTATGTTTTAAATGAAACGTTATATACATTGAAAAGTGCAGAAAGGGCCAAAATCCACCTAAAACACCAACGACATTCCAGGGGACGCAGAATTCAAAAAGAAGAGGAAGATGCCCAGCAGCAAAAATCATAAAAACGACGTGTCTATGCACACACACACACACACACACACACACACACACACACACACACACACACACACGACGATAAAAACACACACATACATATTCACACACACACACGCGCGCGCGCGCTGTTGTTCTTGCACCTACTGTACCTGAGGCAGGACCAAAACAGCCTCGTCGCATCAACGCACCCTTCCATGACTTATCATTGTTTTGTTTGCTTTCTAAATTCTTATAAATTTTCTTGTCAGTGGCTTTTCAGCGTCAGTTAGAATCAGAACTAGTGCGAGTGTAGGTTGATGTTTCACGAAGTGCATAGTGGTCGTGAACAGTGCCTTTTATTTTGTTTGTTTTATTTTTCATAAATATGGCTTTTTGTAAAAAGATAAAAGTTGATTTTGAGTGCTGTGCTTTTAATAAAAGTGGGACCCATGATTATTTTATGATCGACAACAATAACAAAACATATTGTGTTATTTGCATTGAGACTGTCGCTATTTTGAAAGAATTTAACGTCCGTAGACATTATAAAACGAAATACAAGAGCAAGCATTCCAATTTAACAGGCAAACTACGAGAGGACAAAATTGTTTATTTGAAAATTTTCAATTCTGAGAGAAATGTTTACCAAGCAATCTCAACAAAACGATGCTGTTGTAAAAGCCAGTTTCAAAGCCAGCCATATTCTGGCTAAAGCTGGTAAACCTTTTTCCAACCGCCAGTGGGTAAACTACTGCATTTTGGTGAGTGTGGAAGAAATCAGCCCTGATAAACGTTCACTGTTCAATGCTATTTATTAGTTTGTCAGCGAACACAGTAGCACGCTATACGGAAGTTCTTGGACATAATGTTGTTTATCAGCTGAAAGACGCATGCAAGGACTTTGAATGGTTCTCAATCGCTCTTGATGAATCAACTTATGTCACTGACTCGGCTCAAGTTCTTTTATTTGTTCGTGGTGTGAACAGTGGTTTTAAAATCACAGAAGAGTTCGCTGACGTTCATTCTATGGAGAGTAGTGTGAACGGAGACAAAAACTTTGCAAAAAAAAGTTAAACTATATCTACTCTTGGCCTCGATTTCAAACGCATGAGAGGGATTACTACTGATGGTGGGAAAAATATGTTTGGTACAAAAACTGGAGTAGTAGGAAACATTTGCAATTCTATTAAAACAGGTGGGGGTGTTCAACCCCTAATTTATCACTCCATTATTTATCAACAAGCCTTGTGTGGTAAACATATAAATGTAGCTGAAGTAATGAATGTAGTTGTAAAAACAGTTATCTTCATTAGATCAAGTTTCCTCAAACACCGCCACTGAAGTTCGCTGGTTGAGCAGAGGCAAAGTATTTTAGCGGTTTTTTGAACTTCGTGAAGTGATTGACATTTTCGTGACTGAACGGCGACGTCCTGTACCTGAACGTTCTGACAGTGTGTTTGTATGGAAATTGGGTTTTCTTGTTGCTCACATAGCACATATTAACTTTTTGAACTTGAAACTGCAAGGCGAAAACTCTTCAGTTTGTGACTTATACTGGCATCTCAATGCTTTTAGAAAAAAAAACTCATACCTTTCGAGAAGGATTTGGGATCTATGAGCTTCGACCATTTTGAATCTTGTGAGAACTTAAGTGCACTAAGCACTGCCACCTTCGCCAAGGATTACGTTTTAGAAATCATGTCTAAGCTACGTTAAGAGTTTGAAACCGCTTAAAGTCTTTGACCGTTTAGCAGAAATGTATCAAAACCCTTTTAAGTGTGACATTGACAGAGTGCCTGCAGAAATGCAGCTTAAAGTCATTGGGCTAACAACTAATGACCCACTCGAGACTGATTTTCAGGAATGCTACAAAGAAGGTAACCTACTTACACTTTTAGTTTTCTCTCAGAAAAAGGCTTTAAAAACATTAAAAACCTTGTTCGAGTTATGTTTTCTCTTTTTGGATCTACCTACAAGTGTGAGCAGACTTTTGCAAAAATGAAGCTTGTTAAATCTAAATACAGATCTTTCTTGTCAAATGAGCATTTGAAATCAAACCTAATGATCGGAACTACAAATTTTAATCCTAAATAGTCTGAAATTTTAAGTGCAAACAAATGCAATCGTCTCACTAAAAAATAATAGTTCTTTACAAGCTTAACACATGTTGTAAACTAGTGTATTTTACAGTTTTTTTAAAATTCAATAAAGTAAATTTTGAGGTAAATTGAAAATAATTGGTTTGGTATCATCCTGTGTTTTCATTAGAGCTACTTGAAAACTACTACAGATCAATTATTACATATTAGCAAATATAATTATATTTGTTTGACGCAGTTTTATTTACTATCACGTAAAGAATTTTTGTTAGCCAACAACAAAGTTATATAAGGGAATATACCAACATAAAAAACTAAGCAAACAAAATGTCAAAAATCATCACTGAGCTCTTGATTAGATAAAACGTCGTAGGTGTATGGGAGGCTAGACTTTCAGGGAGGTCCTGAAATATAGCCGGCCCGGCTTTCCTCCAAAAGTTTTCAATGTGGACCTTGAGTAAAAAAAAGTTGGAGACCCCTGTACTAGACAACGCAGAAAAAATGCGCAGATTGAGGGGGAGGCTTTGTGTTCGGACCAGGACGCCATCTACAAAGAAGACGTCTTGGGTGACGCTTCCATTGTAGGACGAGTATATTTTGCAATCAAGATGGCTAACCAGGGATATACAGAGAAGATCAAGTCAATTTACCTAGACCAAGGAGAGATTCTAAGTAAAAAGGTAAGATTTTAGCTTCTCTCTTTTTTAAATTATTAAAATTTTTATATTAAAATTTTTGGGGAGAACATTGAGATATCAAAAATTTTAATAAATCTTCCTTTTAAAGATACAAAGATATGAAAATGGTTTTGTTTAATACATAAACTAGAGGGGGTTGTTTTCAGGGGGAAGTCCCACCACAAGATGGAGGACTCCACCTCACAAGTTTTGTAGTTTTCAAATAAAAATTATTTTTGGTAAATTCTAAATTTTTATACAGAAAAAAATTGTTAAAATTTAAAAAAAGAGTTAATTAAAATAAGATACATACAAACTGTGCTGTATATTCATAAGTTAAAAATTAAATAAAAACAGATTTTACTAAGTTGCAAGCAAACCAGTAGTTTATTTATTAAAACAAATTTCTTACACACTCCTAAAACGAAAAAAGTCATTTCGCCATAAAGATGCCTTCAAATGAACTCTTTCCCCGGGAAATGGATACCCAAAGGGTTAAATCTCAGCAAGTTAGGCTTTTTAAATTAAAGTCCAGTGACTGGTTCTCTGCAGATTTTGGCGGGCCATTGCACAGTGTTCTAGTTCTGGCTAGGATCGGCCCGTTTCAAAATTTTTACCGGAGGTGGTAGGAGGCGGCAGCGTGCGGTCGCGGGTCGACCGGCTCGTTGGTTCGGTGCTGTGCGCGTTCCTTTACAGTGTGTGTTATTATATGTAAATATATATACTCGTAGTTCAGACTAAGGACTAATTTACGACGTGCCACACTTAAATCACTTACAAGAACTTTTATTTATATATCAATCCCATTTGAATAATCTTACAACCATAATATATCTTATAACTCAGATTCTGCATCCCTATCCACCAAACACCTAGACACTATTCAAACTAAGGTGGTGAAACTTTTTCCCCAAACAGTAAAATTACACTGCTACTATTTGTATTACGAATTTGAGCGAAAACATATTCCCTTCAAACTTTTCAGTGTTGTCCAGTTATAACTCTTAGTGGGTTAATCTCCCCTTATGTAAATAAATCGCTTCATACTATTTTTAATTCTATAAAAGGGTTCAGAGAGCTAATACCTTTAAGTAAGCGCTGTGCAACCTACAACAACCTCTGTCCCCACTCCTATTTTAATCATTATTTTACCCTTTTCCTTTTTTTATTCTCAAGTCGAGTTTACCTTACTGCTATATAAAAGACATGAATTTCTATGACAAAAATTTTGTTTGCTTAAAGGCGTGTCCATTTCAACAACCTACCACAAGTGTTTCATCTCTTCATACTGAAAGTGTAATGCTACTGAAAGGAAAATAAATTTTCTAATATCTCTAAGAAACAATTTCCAACGTTCCTTCCTTCGATAGGGGGAAGGATACGTGTATTGTCTGAGGGTAGACTACTGGATATTTCTATTAAGATACAAGGAAGGCTGTCCTAATCAATAAAGAGGAAGAAAAAAGTTTCTTATATGTATTACTGAAGAACTTGTATTTTCTACTAAGTGACGGAATCGAGGCCGATATATCTGAAGGAATATTGAGTTCACCGTATAAGACGTATATATGCCATTCAATGTTTGTTTTTAAACTAATGTCTTCCTATTTATTAATCAAACAAAATTGATATTAACCAAAGATAGATCCAGGCAAAGCAAGAGAAAGCACATCAACTCATAGTATAACGTAAACTAATAAAGTTGCGAGAGTAAGTTTTGCCCAGAAAACTTCACATAAACGTTAGAGTATCTGCAGACTAATCCATAAGATGTCGTTGGAAATATGTTCTCTTCACATAGGTAGACTCCTTCCTTATCGGATCTTTATCAGCTTTATCTAGTCGTAGACTAATTCTTAACCACTTCTTTATCCTCCATGTCTTCCTTCCAACTAGCAGTAGCAATGCATATAATACCTAACAAGGAATACGTACCTTCGTAGCATGCACACCTTCATAGAGAAAATAATCTGAGTAATCCGTTTAAATATCAAAACATACAAATGTTATCCTATCAATTACCAACAACAGACTGATTGTTCATGAAAATAATGTGATCTTATTGTTTAGCAAGTCCAAGACTGTTACTGCCATTAACGATAGAGTAAAACACAGTAGCATTATACGAATTAAATACCATATGGAACTCGTTGGAGCAGGTCCCCTCTTAAATACGACTTTCATTATTATTTAAAGAAATAAAATGAACGTTCACTGCGCTCTCGCTAAGGATTCAGCCTAAATGTCATACAGACTTTCCACGAATTCTTATCTTTGGTAAAAGTAAACTAAGAACTTATTTTAGCAAAAAATAATAAGCTAAAGATTACGAATCCATTTTTACAATGAATTTATTTCTAAAGTCTTACCTTCACGCGGGATTAGGGATAAACATTCAATTAGAACGTTTGTTGTCAGGTCATTTATTTAGTGATTTAAAAATAAATGTCGTTTTTATGGAAACCATCTCAAGGATTTCATGGTTATATATTTTGATATATGATAGAAAATATTTTTTTTCCAAACCAAGATAAATACATTATATTTACGTAGACATTTTCCCAAACATTAACGGTAGTCGCATTATATTAAACATAGTTCAGAAAGTTTTCTTAAGACAGTTTTATTCCTTTGTGTATTTTGTTTTTTTTTATAAATCTTTAAATTGTACCAAATAATATCAATATTTGACCTTCAGCTGCTCATCTGACATCACAAACTATGTCCATTTCCAACCACACTATTTAACAAACGTATTCTTAAAATAAGTTTATATTTGTAAAACAAGAAACAAAAAAAATAACTTTATTTGGTCAATAAATTACAAAATTATTAAAAAACTCACTAAGAATAAGTAAAATATGAAATATGACACATACCTGTACACTACGCTAAATAAAACTATCATCTTACATGAACTAGTAATATAAGTAATACAAAAAACAATAATGTTACAATGGGAATAATTTTATACAAGTTAAGAGAAAAGTATGAAGTTACATGGTTCTCCTCCGACGTTTTCAGACGGTTTGAGTCATTTCTTGATGTAGGCAGAATCATATATTTTTTTTAAATCGGTTTTACAATTTGTAATTCTTCCCAAAGTCGATGTGCTCATGTTAGTTGAACTATTCTCTACAAAGAGAACGAATAGATATATTTGCTGCATCAAAATAAATCCAAAATTTACAGCTCATTGTAAGTAATACTGTACATGAAGTGTGAAATAAAAGTCATCATTGACACTTGGTGTATTCTATAGGGAAACACAGTTAATAATTAGAGAATATTAGGTATATTTTAATTAATATTTGGGTAGTAATATTCGGTAAATAAATGGGTATTCAAAGAATTCTAACTCATTGGGTTCTTTATCTGCCATAAAATGATATATTAAAACTTTCTGAACCTTATATTCTCATTACGAAGTAATTTCCTAATTAAAATGACACTCTAATTACTATACTAACATATTTAATACCTCAAAATATATCAGTATAAAATCGTACAAACCCAGTGTGTATTTGTCAGTTAGTTAAATCACATGTTACATTTCCGTATAGAGTAATGGTTTTTAGTGAATGCGACATTGAAGGTAATTTGAAGGGGATGCCGTTTCGTACTTAAAATTAAATTATATTGTATAATAAAAATAGCTGTTAGACTAAGTGTTGTGTAAAGTTTCATTTTAATCATGGTCTCGGCTGAAAGGGTTTTACTTGTACGACCATTATTAAACCACACCATTGAAGTTCTAATAGAAGTGTCTCCTGGAAAACTGTTTTTCCACTATGGAAAGTAAACGTTTACTATAAGAGAAAATGTCTCTTATAATAGCCTATACTTAAAACAAATAATTTGTCTAATACACATTATGAGACAGTAAGTAATAATGAATCCGGTAAACCATTACACTAATGAAATAACAATACCACGTATAACACAAGAGAACAGGTAGAAATCTTTCCACGTCTTATTTCTAAAGTTATTTCACGCATAATAAACTATAGCAACAATCCTATGCTGGAATGACAAAGAGGCAAATGTATAATTATTATTGGCAATATTTAACTATAGGAGACCATTATTTTCAAATAAAATTATGAACATTGTAGTAAGCGCGACTAATTATGAACCGCTTAAGGTTTGGCTCTGGTACAGCCTATGCTTAGTTTTGATCCAATAAATCTTTTACGTTTGTGCTAAATTACTAAAAATATCCACTAATAAATACTTTAGGGAATAATACGTGTAATGTGTAAATAGAACCTTACATATTATATAAATTCTATAATGGTCTAAGTAATTATACTTACTTACTTGGTAATTCAAGAATATTATTTTAACAAATTTAAATTGCGTACATTTTTCAAAATATGTTTTTGGAAACGGTAAAATCTAATTAGGTATAGTCATTGCACAAAATAATCAAATATGCGCACAAATAGACTCTTTAGTAGCAGACAACGGTTGTAGTTGTTTTCAGCTTAGGGTAGAATAAAATAAATTTGTTTCTAAAGAAACTATGAATTAAATATCAAATTGTTGTGATATATGTTAGGGAAATGCAGTACCTATTGAAAAACCGTTTTGTCAAATACAAATTAAACCTCAAGGAGGGAATTAGGAAATAAGAATTAAGTCCATTATATTTAAATAGTAACCTAAAAAAGTATTATATATAGGGTATCTCAGGAAAATTGTATAGTATTGAATAAAGGGTACTTCTGTTCAGTTGTACAATAATTCACAGAGCCATAAAGCGATTATGGTATAAATAAATAATTAGAAAGTTAGAATACAGCTTAAAAACTCATATTAAAGGGGCGAAAGAAGTGCACAATAACAGATATTACAAATGATGTTTATTTTGTCGTAAACATTTTACTAGGTGGAAAGTAAAATCATATCAGAGTGTTTCATCCTGTTTAAAATGGGTTTTTAATTTATTTACTTCCACCTGCCTTCTGAGTTTGATTATTCAAACGTGTTATTCATTTTACGGCTGAATTTCTCATTGAATTTGTGCTGAATGAAATGAGAGTAACCTATTAGCTCAAGAAACTGATGGTATCAGATAAATAAATGTATATTTACCGTGGTTCAGTTGTAGGCATAAATGATATCATAATTTTGTCCTTGAGATAATAATAGCAAATGTCTATTGTCAAGTTATAAAATACGTTCCACGTAGAAAAACTTAGATTTCATGCAACTAAACCTTAAACGTAAAACTTAAAACCTCTAAATCTCACTACACATTAGTTTATTAAAATATATACACAAGTTTGCAAAAAACAAACCGACTCGTTTTGACGACGATATCGCCATCATCAATGTTTGGCTACTACTGTTTTGGAGTTAACTGTTTTAATCTTTACCGTTGTGAATTCTTCGCACTAGCTAAGCGCTAATTAACCTAATAATTTTAAAATGTGCAGACAGTATGAAACACGTCAGAATGTTTCAGGTCTAGCCCCCATATTTGTCTGATTTAACGAATAAACCCAACTAAGTTTAAAAAAACTACATTCGATGAGATGGAGTGTCAATGTACGTGACACTACGAGATCTGCCACTCACCTGCGACAATTCTTTTAGGAATAAAGTAGTTCCCCGAGACCGGCAATAATCCCACAGCCACGTTTAATCACCCGTTTGTTAATAGCAAATAATTAAAATATTTAGGAATATGTAACACACAATGGCTCAATCGTAATTTTAAAAGCTTCACAGTACTATAGTAAGGAGTTAGCTTATATTTCCACTCACAGCCTGCACATTTTCTATTGGTAAAGTCTACTATTCACAGCAAATGTGTCTTCGTACGAACACTTTCAACAATTTTAAAATAGCCAATCAAACCATTAAATACTTAAAAGTTTAGAATAATATAAAGAAATGATGACAAAACATTTCATTTTATCGTGTTCTCTATTCTATAGACTACATGTTTTTAAAAACTGTATGAAAATATTCCGGTTACTATTCACCTTCCAAACAAATGGTCACTCCACATAAATACGCAGGTTAAGTAGCCTATATAAGGAAAGCAATCTGTGCAATACCGCATTAAATAACATCTGCATCTAATAGCTTTAAAAAGATGACGCAATGAGTCAACCATATTTATGATTGGTGGCATCTAATATTACGTAATATGGAGCTAGAGTTCGTAATAACAAATTCTCTACTTTCTTTTAGGATTTAGACAGCCATGTAGTAATTTCGATGTAACAAGTTTTTATACATTTTCTTCAAGTTTTAAAATTACATTCTCCAGTCCTATAGTTGTAACATTTAATGAATATGAAAGTATTTTCATAATATTTTAAAATATTTATTTTTACAATATGACATGGAACAAATTGAAAAACGATATTAGACATTTGATAAGAAATGAGTTTCATTCAATTATTTTATGTCTATGAAATGCTTCCACAAATAAACAACTTTGTAACTGTTCTGTAATAAATATGTTTAAGTATTGACAACCCAAACGAAATTATCCAGTGACATAAATTTAGACCCAGGAAAAGTCGGCAGGCAGATAATTTAGTTTTTCATTTGCTACAAAATTTTTTTTAGACATTTCTAAGCTAATCGGTTTCTAAGCTAATTAGGTGTTTGACGTGATTTAAGAAGCGATTGTAGATTGAAATATCATCAGGAATAGATTTTATTCATAATTAGTTTCCGTTCATAAATATAATACTTTATCTGTAGTTTAGAGATTTGGTTGATCTTTTACTTTAAGCCCAATAATATAGGAGCCTAGTAACTAACAGAAAATAACGTATTACTTACATCAAGAGGGCACTGAAATCCAAGAAAAAACTGCAACTACCCGTAACCCGCTGAATTATTTTATTTTTTGGGCGTAATAGTGACAATTTTGAATTATTTGTGAACTATTTTATTTTACTTAGGTAATTAGTAGTGCGTGGGCTGGATGTATCAATCGAGAAGACCAAAGTGAACGAGGCATTTCAAGGTTCAATTATATGTGCACTGTCATGTTTACTATTTATCGTGTATTTTAAACCCTTTATGGCATCTTTTGTAGTTTCACCGCTACCGTACCAGATACCTAATACCAGATAGCTAGTATGATAAATCTCATTGATCCTCCGGAAGATCTAGTTGAAATCATACAGTACAATAAATGTTTTGGTATGCCGTCACGGAATACGTATCATCTGCAAATATAGCTATTTATGTTGATTGTTGTCGGTGTAATAACTTAAACTATAACCAAGGAATAAGGATAGTACTGCATGATATGGAACATCAAGCACTATCTTCAATAACACTTAAAATAAAAGTACACTTTTTGCACCATCATACTCTTAGTTGAAAAGTTTTGGTTTAGCAGTTAATATATCACTGCTCCTGAAAGAGTTGCTCAGGTGGAAAATGATTACATTCATCTCCTAATGCTGGTTCGCCTGAAATGTTAGATTCTTGCTAAATGCATACATAAATGTAAATGATGAGTAAATATAACAATTAAAATATTATTATTAATAATTTATAATAAAAATAATGTTATTTATTATACTTATTTTATTATTCTTATTTATGAAAACCTCTTTACAATCCTTTTCTCTTTTATAGTTCCTCTTTTAAAACCTGATGATCTTCTGCCAGATCCAACAATCTTGATCTCTAAATAATAACAGTTGCGGTAGATGGTTGCTCTCTCAGCATCATCTTACAGCCGGGCCTTAGAGATGTTCATTTATAAATGGTTTGTTTTATCTTTGTATTAAATGGCGTTAATATATTTAATTTAATTTTTTTTGCAAGGTTATATATTTATTTTCTTTTGTATATTATTTACTTATTTACAATTTTCTCTTTGAATATTTACTTATTTAAAACATAAAATTGTTTTTTACCTTAATATTTTCTTTGTGTAGTAATAAAACAGTAAAAACCAATAAACAATTTATTAATAAAATATATTGAATAAATCTTTTTATCAAAGAAGTGATATATAAGAGAAATATTCGTATTATTATTCGTTATTATTATTTTACTGATGTTAGTTTCATGATAGAATCACATGAAAAATGTATTTATGTTTTGTCAGATAAAATTGTCTTTAATATGTTTCTTTCTATGAATAAGATCCAATAAAAAGGAATGGCGTGAATTTTATGCATAGAGACGGAGCTTCGCTTAAGGATTGCCCTCAGCTTGTAGTGTTTTTTACAGCAGAATTATTTGCCATTCCCCAACTATTAACTGTAATTAAATCTAATTCTTCAGACTACCTTTAGTGAAACGATTCTAAAAATCCTACACCGAAAGAAGTAGCGAAGATTGCTGTATGTATGGTGCCAACTACACGTTGACCTATAGCATCTGATATTCTGTGTTTTACAAAACATTATTGATCGCTGCTTGGAATGACGAATTGCAATCTGTGAATCGCAATAGGATTAACGAAATTAAGGATACCGTCCGTAAAAAGTGTCGCAAACAGAGCTGCAATAGGATCGTTCGACACAAAGTCTAGAATTTCAGTTGGTTGTTGGAAACTCACAATGAATGCATAGATGTAAAATCTAGTTTTATAAAATCAAAACGTGGAAACGTTTCAGGGAATTAAAACTCTTATTGTAAAAATACATTTTTGTATCGAAAACTTAGTTATTATTTGTATAATTACTTGAAATATAACACAAATTAGGGAAAAGCAGAGCTTTCACCAATTATTTATTTTATTGGGCAACCTTACCCATTATTACGTAACAAAATAATAGAAATAATTTTACATTTATTAGCAAAGGAATTCCAACACTGCAGTAGATCCCCCAGCCTACGAACTAATTATAATGGATATTTAGGCGAGACTTTAATACTTGTAGCAATAAAGAATATGAAGAGGATGTAAATGAAACTCTTCAGAATAAATGAATTTCATATTTATGCCACATCCCGTGTTATTTTTATTTGATTTACTGTGAATTTGTATTCTTGTATTACGTCAAACAGATCAAAACTCTAAGCATACGAAGTAATAGTTGGAAATGATTAGAAAATGTTATTTCGAATACTGAGTATATATCAATTCACTCGTGCATTGATGTTCCAGGTTAAACGTTACACCGTGTAGCTTTCGGAGGGGAGAGAAAATGTCTAGAAAATTGTATCTTGTTTTATGCTCCATACCCTACTAAACTCTACATCTGTAATAAGACTCTTATATATGTTGACATCATACTGTATATTTTTTTGAAGTGGTTTTCGACATTCGTAACTCAAATGTCTTCTTCAAATTTGTCGTCATGAAGCCTATGGAAAATGTTTTGAAAATAATTACCGTTAGTGAGAGAATACCTATCAAAACATCTAGAAAAACCTATGCGTATGGTTTTAGGTTTTTGTAGCAGATATTAGAGCTTACACTCATAGTATTAAAAAAAATAGTTGTCTTAGTAAATAGTATAGAACCGTCCTCCGGAGTAAGTGTCGTAGAGGAAAGCTAATTATCTGGTCCTGGGTTATGATCTTCGTGTTCCATTTAGAATGCTGATACAGTCACCAAACGTCTTACGATTACATTTGGACTTAGCCATCCCTAACTGTATTACTTCTCCTCTTCTGCAGGCAGTATTTGCCTCCTTTTATATTTCCTGTGAGCCCTAATAAGAAAAAAAACTTTTCTATGTATTTCAAAAGAAAACAATTCAAGTGAAAATAAGCCCCTTGACCTTTACGCTATCTGTCCCGAAGCCGCAACGCAAACTATATAATTTTTACACCACTAGATTGTACTTTTGGATTTATTTATTTTGTCTCCAAGAACAAGTATGATTAACTAATATGTTATAGTTCTGTTCGGTTAAGGCGATGATGTAGCTATAGGAAACTATTACACGTACAAATTAACTTATGCTAAAAGTAGGTAGTAAAGTATTAAGATTGTAAAGGTTATTAAATTATGCTGCATTTTTACTCAATATAGCATGGAATTAGGAAGCTGCAGAAACTTATTTAATTATTTGTTTATGTTTTAGCTGCCACCAGAGCCATCAAAATTCATTTTGCTTCGAACGCCGGCCTAAGATCGACACTTTTTTTTATCCTTTTCATCAATATTTATGGGATGTAACCATCCCGCGGCCGCACATACACACAAACCCATTTTCAAAATACCAGGGGGTTACAATATATAAGTGTGCGTTTGGGTGTGTGGCGTGTGTGTGTGTGTGTGTGTGTGTATGTGTGTGTGTGTGTGTGTGTGAGTGTGTCTGTGGAGCGACAGGTAATTTGAGATCACAGATTACCGTCGCAATTATAAAGAAACTACAGGTTTATTGATGGCTTAGGTTAAGTAAGCCAGATTTCGAATGAGAATAGAAAAATAAGGGGACATAAGGGTTATGATAGGCTAGGTAAAAGGGTATAGGATAAAAGAAACTAAGGCATTAGCAGGTAGAAGGGTTTTTTTATGTTTTTAATGAAACTTCATATACATTGAAAAGGGCAGAAAGGGCCAAAATCCACCTAAAACACCAACGACATTCCAGGGGACGCAGAATTCAAAAAGAAGAGGAAGATGCCCAGCAGCAAAAATCATAAAAACGACGAGTCTATGCACACACACACACACACACACACACACACACACACACGACGATACACACACACACTTATATATTGTAACCCCCTGGTATTTTGAAAATGGGTTTGTGTGTATGGGGTGCTGGTTGGTTACATCCTGCAAGATGGAGCAAAAAGCATGAAGCAAGATGAAAGAGTTGAACGATTAATAAGATAACAGGTAAGAATATCGATCAGTTCGGATCAGATATGTTTCTCGTGAGATAGATAAACAGGAAACGACGATCACATCACCTGATAGAAATTACGTTATTTTGAAGCGTCACCATTGGTCAAACACAGGGAGCGAGGGTGAGGCCAAGAAAAAATCGACTTGGAGAGAGCAGTATTACTTCAAGAGAGAATGACGTGCGTTCGGGTCGCTCCGTTTTACAAGTCGTTTATAGGTTGTAATTCGAAAAATAGAACGCGAGCATGAAGGGCAGTCGCTGAAAATGTAGTTTCGTGTGTTTTTGGGAACCTTTTAGAGAGAAATTCATCCGAAATTGGTTACTAACTTTAACATCGGTGTAACAGCGTCCTCAAGATGTTAGTGTGTTTGCAGTGAACAATGTAAAAGAAAATTAGAGTCAGTAAACAGTACATGAAAATTTATTAAAGTGTGAACAGTGTAAAATTAAAATTCCATTAAATTTCCATTTTAAATAAAAAATTTCAAAATAAACAATGAAATCTAAATAATAAATAGAACAATGGAAATTTAAAGACGGACAGTGAGGGAGAAAAATTTTTAAGTTTTCAAAATCGGGATATGGAATTCTACTAGACCGGGGATCTGCAGCATACGGCCCGCGGGCCACATCCGCCCCCCGAACAGATTTTTTTCGGCCCGCGGAAAGGTAGCAAACTGAAAAAATTAGTTTTTTAATACCTTTCCTTTTAGGCACTTTTGCCATTACATATGAGTTCAGTACACGTCTCTCACTTGCCACTTCTTTTCTCTATAAGTAAAAACTAGCTGTAAACAAGTATCGATCAACCATAGAGCAATAGTAAGTGGTCAGCACGGACTGAAAGTGTAAGGGCAAAGAGCTCTGCGCTGTTGTTCTCGCCCCTACTGTACCTGAGGCAGGACCAAAACAGCCTCGTCGCATCAACGCACCCTTCCATGACTTATCATTGTTTTGTTTGCTTTCTAAATTCTTATAAATTTTCTTGTCAGTGGCTTTCCAGCGTCAGTTAGAATCAGAACTAGTGCGAGTGTAGGTTGATGTTTCACGAAGTGCATAGTGGTCGTGAACAGTGTATTTTATTTTGTTTGTTTTATTTTTCATAAATAAGCTTATTGTAAAATAGAAAAGTTGATTTTGAGTGCCGTCCTTTTAATACAAGTTGGACCCATGATTTTTTTATGATAGACAACAATAAGAAAACATATTGCCTTATTTGCATTGAGACTGTCGCTATTTTGAAAGCATCTAATGTCTGTAGACATTATGAAACGAAATACAAGAGCAAGCATTCCAATTTAACAAGTAAACTACGAGAGGACAAAATTGCTTATTTGAAAATTTTCAATTCTGAGAGAAATGATTACCAAGCAATCTCAACAAAACGATGCTGTTGTAAAAGCCATCTTCAAAGCCAGCCATATTCTGGCTAAAGCTGGTAAACCTTTTTCCGACGGCCAGTTGGTAAAATACTGCATTTTGGTGAGTGTGAAAGAAATCAGCCCTGGTATACGTTCACTGTTCAATGCTATTTATTAGTTTGTCAGCGAACACAGTAGCAAGCTATACGGAAGTTCTGGGACATAACGTTCTTTATCAGCTGAAAGACGCATGCAAGGACTTTGAATGGTTCTCAATCGCTCTTGATGAATCAACTTATGTCACTGACTCGGCTCAAGTTCTTTTATTTGTTCGTGGTGTGAACAGTGGTTTTAAAATCACAGAAGAGTTCGCTGACGTTCATTCTATGGAGAGTAGTGTGAACGGAGACAAAAACTTTGCAAAAAAAAGTTAAACTATATCTACTCTTGGCCTCGATTTCAAACGCATGAGAGGGGTTACTACTGATGGTGGGAAAAATATGTTTGGTACAAAAACTGGAGTAGTAGGAAACATTTGCAATTCTATTAAAACAGGTGGGGGTGTTCAACCCCTAATTTATCACTCCATTACTTATCAACAAGCCTTGTGTGGTAAACATATAAATGTAGCTGAAGTAATGAATGTAGTTGTAAAAACAGTTATCTTCATTAGATCAAGTTTCCTCAAACACCGCCACTGAAGTTCGCTGGTTGAGCAGAGAGTAAGTATTTTAGCGGTTTTTCGAATTTCTTGAAGTGATTGACATTTTCATGACTGAACGGCGGCGTGTGTTTGTATGGAAATTGGCTTTTCTTGTTGTTCCCACAGCACATATTAACCTTTTGAACTTGAAACTGCAAGGCGAAACCCCTTCAGTTTGTGACTTATACTGGCATCTCAATTGTTTTAGAAAAAAAACTCATACCTTTCGAGAAGGATTTGGGATCTATGAGCTTCGACCATTTTGAATCTTGTGAGAACTTAAGTGCACTAAGCACTGCCACCTTCCCCAAGGATTACGTTTTAGAAATCATGTCTAAGCTACGTCAAGAGTTTGAAATCGCTTGAAGTCTTTGACCGTTTAGCAGAAATATATCAAAACCCTTTTAAGTGTGACTTTTAAGTGCCTGTAGAAATGCAGCTTAAAGTCATCGGGCTAACAACCAATGACCCACTCGAGACTGATATCCAGGAATGCTACATACAAGGTAACCTACTTACACTTTTTAGTTTTCTCTCAGAATAAGACTTTAAATACATTAAAAACCATGTTCTAGTTATGTTTTCCCTTTTTGGATCTACCTACAAGTGTGAGCAGACTTTTGCAAAAATGATGCTTGTTAAATCTAAATACAGATCTTCCTTGTCAAATGAGCATTTTGAAATCAATCCTAATGATCGGAACTACAAATTTAAATCCTAAATAGTCTGAAATTTTAAGTGCAAACAAATGCAATCGTCTCACTAAAAAATAATAGTTCTTTACAAGCTTAACACATGTTGTAAACTAGTGTATTTTACAGTTTTTTTAAAATTCAATAAAGTAAATTTTGAGGTAAATTGAAAATATTTCATTTGGTATCATCCTGTGTTTTCATTAGAGCTACTTGAAAACTACTACAGAACCATTATTACATAATAGCAAATATAATTATATTTGTTTGACGCAGTTTTATTTACTATCACGTAAAGAATTTTAGTTAGCCAACAACAAAGATATATAAGGGAATATACCAATATAAAAAACTAAGCAAACAAAATCTGAAAAAACACCACTGAACTCTTGATTAGATAAAACGTCTTAGGTGTATGGGCGGCTAAACATTCTGCCCTAAAATATTACCGGCCCGGCTTTCCTCCAAAAGTTTTCAATGTGGACCTTGAGTAAAGAAGGTTGGAGACCCCCGTACTAGACAACGCAGGAAAGATGTGCAGATGGAGCGGGAGGCTTTGTGTTCGGACCAGGACGCCATCTACAAAGAAGACAGCTTGGGTGACGCTTCCAATGTAGGACGAGTATATTTTGCATTCAAGATGGCTAACCAAGGATAGAGGGAGAAGATCAAGTCAATTTACCTACACCGAGGAGAGATTCTAAGTAAAAAGGTAAGATTTTAGCTTCTCTCTTTTTCTAATTATTTAATTTTTTAGAATAAAAATTTTGGGGGAACATTGAGATTTCAAAAATTTAAATAAATCTTCCTTATAAAGATACAAAGATATCAAACATTGGTTTTGTTTAATACATATTTTAGATTGGGTAGTATTCAGGGGGGAAGTCCTGAACAAGTTTTTTAGTTTTTAAATAAAAATTATTTTTGGTAATTTGTAAATGTTTATACAGAAGGTTGTAAATTGTTTAGAAAAGAAAAGTAATTAAATCAATGTTAATCAATTAAAAGCTTTTTAAATAAAAATAATCAAAGATAGATAAATGGAATGTAAACATGAGTTATGAAAATTTGTTATGAACTTTGGGCAAATGGAGCAAAATAATATAGTCTATTTAAATGTAAATGTTTCTTTTTATAGTAGTTTATACTAACGATAAAGAGTTAAGATGTTATTAAAACAGGAGAATCAATTAAAATTAATTAATGAAAATCAATTTAAATAATTATTTAATTACAATTAAAAGGGGGGAAAAGGTTTACAAAATTATGTGAAAATAAAATAAAGGATTGTGAAGTAGAAAAAAGGGAACAAAATTAAAACATTTCGTTCATTAAAAGTAAAAGTATATTATGTTGAAAGAAGACTAAACAAATGATAGCGAAAACATTATGTGGGTCTAGCAAATCAATTTTAGATTAACAATTTCAGATTTAGATATAAGACATTTTGTTTTATTAATTATAGACATAAAAAAAAATGTTTGTGGGTAAACCTATGTTTCTGTGAAGGATCAATGGTTTATTTAAAGGGTAAAATATGTTCCCTTCACATAGGTAGACACCTTCCTTATCGGATCTTTATCAGCTTTATCTAGTCGTAGACTAATTCTTAACCACTTCTTTATCCTCCATGTCTTCCTCACAACTAGCAGTAGCCATGCGTATAATACCTATCAAGGAATACGTACCTTCGTAGCATGCACACCTTCATAGAGAAAATAATCTGAGTAATCCGTTTAAATATCAAAACATACAAATGTTATCCTATCAATTACCAACAACAGACTGATTGTTCATGAAAATAATGTGATCTTATTGTTTACCAAGTCCAAGACTGTTACTGCCATTAACGATAGAGTAAAACACAGTAACATTATACGAATTAAATACCATACGGAACTCGTTGGAGCAGGTCCCCTCTTAAATACGACTTTCATTATTATTTAAAGAAATAAAATGAACGTTCACTGCGCTCTCGCTAAGGATTCAGCCTAAATGCCATGCAGACATTCCATGAATACTTCTCTCTGATAAAAGTAAACTAAGAACTTATTTTACCAAACAATAATAACCAAAGATTACGAATCCATTTTTACAATGAATTTATTTGTAAAGTCTTACCTTAGACAAATCTTTCACGAGGGATTAGGGATAAAAATTCAATTAGATCGTTTGTTGTCAGGTCATTTATTTAGTCATATCAGGCCTTAAGCGATATTTTCAAAATAAATTTCGTTTTTATGGAAACCATTTCTAGGATTTCATGGTTATATATTTTGATATATGATAGAAAATATCTCGTTTCCAAACCAAGATAAATACATCATATTTACGTAGACATTTTCCCAAACATTAACGGTAGTCGCATTATATTAAACATAGTTCAGAAAATTTTCTTAAGACATCAGTTTTATTCGTTTGTATATTTTGTTTTTTTTTATAAATCTTTAATTTGTACCAAATAATATCAATATTTTACCTTCAGCTGCTCATCTGACATCACAAACTATGTCCATTTCCAACCACACTATTTAACAAGCGACTACTTAAAACCAGTTTATATTTGTAAAAAGAAAAACAAAAAAAAAAAACTTTATTTGGTAAATAAAATACAAAATTATTATAAAACACCATTAAAAATAAGTAAAATATGAAATATGACACATACCTGTACACTACGCTAAATAAAACTATCATCTTACATGAACTAATAATATAAGTAATATAAAAAACAATAATGTTACAATGGGATTAATATTATACAAGTTAATAGAAAAGTATGAAGTTAGATGGTTCTCCTCCAACGTTTTCAGCCAGTTTGAGTCATTTCTTGATGTAGGCAGCATCATATATTTTTTTAATTCGGTAAAGAGATCATAGGTTTTACAATTTGTACTTCTTCCCAAAGTCGATATGCTCATGTTAGTTTAACTAGTCTCTGCAAAGTGAAGATATAGATATATTTGCTGCATCAAAATAAATCCAAAATTTACAGTTCATTGTAAGTAATACTGTACATGAAGTGTGAAATAAAAGTCATCATTGACAATTGGTGTATTCTATAGGGAAACACAGTTAATAATTAGAGAATATTAGGTATATTTTAATTAATATTTGGGTAGTAATATTCGGTAAATAAATGGGTATTCAAAGAATTCTAACTCATTGGGTTCTTTATCTGCCATAAAATGATATATTAAAACTTTCTGAACCTTATATTCTCATTACGAAATAATTTCCTAATTAAAATGACACTCTAATTACTATACTAACATATTTAATACCTCACAATATTTCAGTATAAAATCGTACAAACCCAGTGTGTATTTGTCAGTTAGTTAAATCACATGTTACATTTCCGTATAGAGTGATGTTCTTTAGTGAATGCGACATTGAAGGTAATTTGAAGGTGATACCGCTCCGTACTTAAAATTAAATTTTATTGTATAATAAAAATAGCTCTTAGACTAAGTGTTGTGTAAAATTTCATTTTAATCATGGTCTCGGCTGAAAGGGTTTTACTTGTACGACCATTATTAAACCACACCATGGAAGATCTCATAGAAGTGTCTCCTGGAAAACTGTTTTTCCACTATGGAAAAAAAACGTTTACTATAAGAGAAAATGTCTCAGTTTATACTGAATACGATGCCTTTGCTTAGACAAATTTCTTGTGTGGCATAATAATTAGACCAAACTACACAAGGAGTATATCTGTTGGTGGAATAGATGACCACAGGTTTCCTTTCAATAAGTAAGCACTGTCGAGAGATGATGATTTGGAAATTTAACTTAGTTACTTTTCATCCAAACTTTGTACTAATAAAATAATACTAAAAATGAGGATTTCCAAAGAATACCCCGCCATGTGATTTTCCAAGAACAAATCCTTTCTAATAGCTTATACTTAAAACAAGTAATTTGTCTAATACGCATTATGAGGGAATAAGTAATAAAGAGTCCAGTAAATTATTACATTGCTGAAATAACAATACCACGTATAACACAAGAGAACAGGTAAAAATCTTTCCACATCTTATCTCCAAGTTATTATACGCATAATAAACTATATCAACAATCCTATGCTGGAATGACAAAGAGGCAAATATATAATTATTATTGGCAATATTTAACTGTAGGAGACCATTATTTCCAAATAAAATCATGACCATTGTAGTAAGCGCGACCAATTATGAACCGCTTAAGGTTTGGCTCTGGTAAAGCCTATGCTTAGTTTTGATCCAATAAATCTTTTACGTTTGTGTTAAATTACTAAAAATATCCACTAATATAAACTTTGGGGAATAATACGTGTAATGTGTAAATAGAACCTTATATATTGTATAAATTCTATAATAGTCTAAGTAATTGTACTTTCTTACTTGGTATAAGAACTTACTGGTTCAAGAATATTATTTTAACAAATTTAAATTGTGTATATTCAGTCATTGCACAAAATAATCAAATATGCGCACAAATAGACTATATAATAGCAGAAAACGGTTGTAGTTGTTTTCAGCTTAGGGTAGAATAAAATAAATTTGTTTCTAAGGAAACTAACAAATAAATATAAAATTGTTGTGATATATGTTAGGGAAATGCAGTATCTATTGCAAAACCGTCAACATTTAACATGTACTATGTCAAATAGAAATTAGACCTCAAGGATGGAATTAGGAAAGAAGAATTAATTTTATTATATTTAAATAGTAACCTAAAAAAGTATTATATATAGGGTATCTCAGGAAAACTGTATGGTATTGAATAAAGGGTATTTCTAAAGGGTAGTTTATAGGGTAAAGCGTTGAATAAAAGGGTAATTTATTTACTTCCACCTGCCTTCTGAGTTTGCTTATTCAAACGTGAGCTTATATTTCCACTCACAACCTACACATTTTCTATTGGTAAGGTCTACTATTCACAGCAAATGTGTCTTCGTACAAACACTTTCAACAATTTTAAAATAGCCAATCAAACAATTAAATACTTAAAAGTTTAGAATAATATAAGGAAATGATGACAAAACATTTCATTTTATCGTCTTCTCTATTCTATAGACTACATGTTTTTAAAAACTGTATGAAAATATTCCGGTTACTATTCACCTTCCAAACAAATGGTCATTCCACATAAATACGCAGGTTAAGTAGCCTATATAAGGAAAGCAATCTGTGGAATACCGCATTAAATAACATCTGCCTCTAATAGCTTTAAAAAGATGACACAATGAGTCAACCATATTTATGATTGGTGGCATCTAATATTACGTAATATGGAGCTAGAGTTCGTAATAACAAATTCTCTACTTTCTTTTAGGATTTAGACAGCCATGTAGTAATTTCGATGTAACAAGTTTTTATACATTTTCTTCAAGTTTAAAAAATTAAATTTTCTTGAATAACTTGAAAGTATTTTCATATTATTTTTAAGTATTTTTTTTTTACAATATTACATGAAACAAATTGAAAAACAATATTAGACCTTTTATAAGAAGTAAGTTTCATTCAATTATTTTATGTCTATGGAATGCTTTCACGAATAAACAACTTTGTAACGGTTCTGTAATGTAGAACATTTGTAAGTCAATCTCATCCACTTTAATTACTGGGAACTTTGAAATAAGATATATTATAGACATATGGTAAATACATATATAGTAGTAAGTATTTTTTTAGAACATAGATTAATTATTGATTACTTGTTGAAACTAATGTTAACACAGCTAATTATAATATAAATGTATGTTACAAAAGTTTAAATATGTGTAAGTATTGGAAACCTGAATGAAAATATCCAGTGAGATAAATTTAGACGCAGGAAAAGTCGCCAGGCAGAAAACTTAGTTTTCCATTTACTACAAATTTTTTTTAGACTTTTCTAAGCTATTTCGTTTCTCTAGTCACCGTGATAGAATTTTTGTTAGCCAAAAATGTTACCAAAACGAAATGTAGAAATGCATTTACTGCAGTTGTCAAAACTTTCTAGGGCTTTTCTCTAAACCTTTCTTCACATCTCCCTGTTAGTTCTAACAACATATAGCTCTAACACATACTTACTTGGTCCACATACAAACATTAAGTATTTAACGTGATTTAACAAGCTATTGTAGATTGAAATATCATCAAGAATAGATTTTATTCATAATTAGTTTCCGTTCATAAATATTATACATTACCTGTAGTTTAGAGAACTGGTTGATCTTTTATTTTAAGCCCAATAATATACGAGCCTAGTAACTAACAGAAAATAACGTATATCTTACATCAAGAGGGCACTGAAATCCAAGAAAAAACTGCAACTACCCGTAACCCGCTAAATTATTTTATTTTTTGGGCGTAATAGTGACAATTTTGAATTATATGTGAACTCTTTTATTTTACTTAGGTAATTGGTAGTGCGTGGACTGGATGTATCAATCGAGAAGACCAAAGTGAACGAGACATTTCAAGGTTCAATTATATGTGCACTGTCATGTTTACTATTTATCGTGTATTTTAAATCCTTTATGGCATCATTTGCGGTTTCACCGCTACCAGATAGCTGGTATGATTTTTATCCCATTGATCCTCCGGAAAATCTAATTGAAATCATACAGTACGATAAATGTTTTGGTATGCCGTCACGGAATACGTAACAGCGATACGATCTGCAAATATAGCTATTTGTGTTGATTCTTGTCGGTGCAATAACTTAAACTATAACCATGGAATAAGGATAGTGCTGCATGATATGGAACATCAAGCACGTCAAGGATAAATGTTAGTCTTTTAAATGCATTAGTTGACAATTTGGAATGACGACAATCTGCCACTTGGGTGAAGGATGATTCCGAGTCAGACGAATCCTTTTCACCACGGCATCGAGCAATTAAGTTGTTCACTTTTCTAACTGCAGCAGCCTTAACAGTAAGAACATGGAGATATGCGGCCTGAAACCTGGGATCAAGAAGTGTGTTTCTGAAGAAGTTATTATGTATTCAGTTTGATTAAATCTCGCCCTCATTTCTCCAAGGAGGCTCTTTTTGATGTTTGTGCCAACAAGTCTATCGCCGTTAAACATGAAAACATGATAGTATTCTACTCACTGTGCACCAGAGTAATAATTATACTGCTCATCGTACTTCTACCTTGAAATTTCCCTTGTCACTAGCTCTAGCGGTATATAGATATGTCTAAAATTTCTTTTACGTCTTCAACATGTCGTGCTTATATTATGTAAGGAGCTGTCGTGTATTCACTGAGCTATGCGTTCACTTGATTTCTAAGTTCAAAGAAGCTCTGAATTATGTGGTATTTACTGACCCATCTCTTACGAGTATCTGAGATTAACTTGTTCTTTCTTACCCTCTCATCTGTCTTTATAATCGCTGTTATTAAACCTTCTTGTTTCTATTCTTACGTTTCTAAAAATGTCCAACAGTTTTGGAACTCAATTTATTGCTTTTTCACTGACTATATTCAGTAAAAATGTAAGCCAATATATGTGTTTATGGTCCGTGAAAGTTTCCTTTAATGCTCTAGCGATATTGTCTTTGCTGTCAGTTACAAAACCTATAACCGAATCGTTGTAGAGTTTAAATTTCTTACATTATTCCTCTAAAACGTTCGAAATTTCCTCAGCTGTGTGCTTTTCTGACATCTCTATTAATCCTATGAAGATAAAAAAAAAAGTGCATCCCGGTTTGATTTTAATTCGATTTGGTAAAGTTTCTGAAGGGCCATATATATATTCCGTCAGTAACTAGACAAAACTTTAGATATACGATATCTTATGTAAAGAGGCCAATACTATTAAAATATTATTAAAACCCTCTTTTTAGAAAGGTATAGAAAGGTTGGTAGTCCTTACAAATAAAATTTAAAACAGCTTCATTTACCTTATTCCACCGTTCTCCTCTCTAAACAAAAGATGATATAATATTACAGCAAGTGGAAACGTCAGAAACAGCAGGCGAAGCTATTTGTTTGTCTTTACCGAAGGTTGATTGAGCCATACGAAATTGAATGTTGAAAGCTGTTTCTTGTTATTCACTTTGTTGAGAGGGATGCAATCCAGAGCCGGATGGGAGAAAAACAATGCCTTTAGGTGGATTGTATTCCCAGATGTTAATTTCATTGCAATATATGCACAACACATTCGTACTGGCCTTCAACCTTAAATGTTTTCTCACATCACCTTTTGGTGGTGACATACTTAGGGATACGAAAAATTAAAAAAAATTAAAAATCTAGATCACTGGATCAAATTATTTTGTTTGTTCCTAATCTCATTTCTGGGCATGACTGGCATCTGCGACTGGGCGTAGTGATTATAAAGCCTTACCGGAGTATCTCGCAGGTCCTCAAACGTTATCTAAGGTCTGATTGGCTACCGTTGCCCGTACCAACTCTTTCACGACGACTCATTTATTTCTTTTCTGAAACAAAATTAACACATTTTTTTCATACCAGTCATAATAAGAATAATATAGAATGTTTTTTAAAAGTATTATTAAAAGACATTATATGTCTTTATATAATATTTTGTTTATGCAGCCATTGTCTAGTTTGCAATTTTAATACTTCTGTTGTTGTACAAACCTAAAATATGTAATTGTGTGTCAGATGTCAAGTTTGGTAAATAGCAAACAATAAGGTTCAAATCCCCACTGCTCTTTTCTAAAAAGAAATGACACCGCTAGTCTATAATACAGTAAATAACAACGAAAAACAATCATTAACAAAAACATAACGATAAGCATATACCAATATATTGCAACACTCTTAAAAATAAGGTGTTACATATAAATTCATTTATATATTAAATAATTATATCGTCCGAATATAAAAGAAAATGTTTGTTTTCTTTGTACAATTGTAATTCTAGGGTAAGTTTCGTAGCGCCCCTAGCGGGTAAAAATGTAAAATATCGTACGAGTTAGTAGCTTAAGTTAATAACTGACATCACCCCATGTGACGTAAGCATGATCCGATGGACCAATCAAAAATTCAAAATAATATCCAAGGGTGGGAAATTCCGTTAACGTGCCCTTGCAGAAGGCCCACTTCTCCAGAGGTTCTTGAACAGAACAGACGTAATGGCATTTTCAGACGTAACCTAGAAATGTATAAGCTTCCAGTATTCAAAATTAAGATGTCAAGGCCGGCGATGTGCACAACCAGGTACGTTTTAGATGATAATAAAGAAAATGTATTTTAATGTTAACTAAGTTGAAGAATTTTTAATAGATAAACGGTTAACACATGAACGGTAGAAATTGTCCTTTGAATATTCATTTCTAAAAATTTAATCGAAAACCTTAAGTTACTATCTTCTCGATAAATATAATTTTAAAGGTTAATAAGTGATTAAAATGAATGGAATAGTTAGCAGTAATTAAAAGATAATTACTCGACACATTGCTGTCTTTTGTTCTACTGTAATTTGTCACTCATTAATAAATTGTAAAACATTGTATTTTAAAACTTTATATTTTCATTTCCCAAGTAACCTAGTCCGTTACAATATAATAAACAAAAACTCAAAATAAATAACAACATAGCAATATAACAATGGATAGCAACAAACCAATAAATAAATAATAAAAATACTATAGCAATTAGTATTTTATATTTTAAAAAGTAACAGAAATAAAGGGCAATAAATAGCTAATATATATATAACGTATTTTAAAAAAATATAACATTAAACGAAAACACATCACACAAATATATATATATAATTAAAAACATCAAATTTAAATAAATGGTTTAGGTAGAGTAGGAACGGTCAACGGCTGCTGCATCGTACCTTAACTCCATATTAAAACTCCCTTGTTTGTTAAAAATGTCCTCCACTTTATAACAAATTAATAAAAGAACAAATACAAATACATTCTAAATTTGATACTATATTCAATGTCTATAATGTTACAGCAACAAAATAAACTTAGCAATTTGTATAAATTTAACAACAATTCTATTTCTAATTAACATATGTTTTAGGCCTATAGCTTGCATTATTGTATTTTTCATTCCTGATGATGTTGGTACTGTTATCCAACGGAAAGCTTTGATTATATATTAATAAATATTTTTGTATTTGAATAAACTATGTTGTTTTAAATTACTAAACAATAAAATATTATATATATATATATATATATATATATATATATATATATTCTGTCTTATGTTTTAAGCAACTCCTCTTTGGTTTTTCAATTTTCAATAAACATCTGCATCCTAATTTTAAAGTGATTTAACTTAGTTTCTCCTGTGAAAGATCCTCTAGCATCTGTTAATAGGTTACTATACATTTTTAATAATTCCTTAAATTTAGTTTCAATTATTTCAAAAATTAATTCAACCTCAGAAAATAAATATTTGTTTATATTTATTTCTAAAAACCCATAATGTTATTTAATTTAAATACAAGAAATATCAAACAGACAAAACATTAAAATAACTTATTATCTCTAGTGGACGAACTCATAACTTGGGATCAGTAAATACATTTTTAAATATGAGTTGCTAAAAAACAAATTTTTTCTTAAATTAAGTATTCATCCTAACAGGAAGTGGAATTGAATTGGCTGGACAGCTATAATCTATGCGTGAACTGATGGCCATTAGATAAAAGCGTACCATACTGGTTCTGTCTGCTATTTAATTCGTATCACTAAATGCCCATGATAGTCTTATGAAATAAAAGACCCAAAAACCGAACGCTACGTGATCTGAAGCTGAATCCCATCAAGAGAAATGGTAGTCTCCTGGGGATTCCTATGATTTATAAATGCTACTAATTGAGTCTTTGAAGCCCGTCTTTTTTGACCAATCCTCAAATCTGTGAATTGGTAACTGCAACTTCTTAGTATTGCTAACTGCAAAGATCTTTCCGCGTTTAATTTACTACGAGCAAACATTTATATACAGAAATCATCTACAAATAGAAAAGTGTAAACCGGAGACCATACATTATCAGTGAAACTGTTGATGGCATGGAAAATAGCTTGACTCTCAACATTAGCGATGAATTCTAGAATGTTTCCTAGTATATCCTAAGATTTTTAATTGTTTAATAGTCCTCTTTTCCATGTCATATCACATGTATCGTTAGGGTCGAAGAAAACAGCAACGATTGTTTGAAACAGGAGAAAGGCATTTTGATTAGCAGTCTGTACAAAACCAGTTGGTCAATAGATGACTGTAATTGTCTGAAATCGCAGTTGGTTGCTAAGAAGCTCATTTGTTTCAAGGTAACAGACACAACTGCAGTGGATTATCTTTATCAGTAAGTTTCACGAAGAGCTTGAAGAAGAAATAGGCCTACTAGTTTGACTGGTTTCATCTACACCTGGTTTTAAAAGATTAATTACTGCTTCCAGTTGCGGATTTAAGCCCCCTCAATATGGAAAAGTGAAAATTGTAACATATAAAATAATACTGTAAATATAAAATAAAATGCTATTTAAGATGGTTTCATCTGTCCGGAAGTGTGTAGGCGGTTGCTAGCAGCCGCGGCGAGGAGGTTTTCCTGCATCCACCAGTTATTGTCGTGGAGTTCATGAGGGAGTGATTTGCACAATTGTCAATATGTTCATCTCTTGTTGTGTAAGTACGAGCAGTGTCATACTATGTAGTAGTTGTGACATACCTACTAAATCATGCAGCACTATCCTTATTCCTTGGTTATAGTTTAAGTTATTGCACCGGCAACAATTAACGTTACGTATTCCGTGACGGCATACCAAAACAAGTATCGTACTGTATGATTTTAATTAGATTTTCCGGAGGATCAATAAAATGTAATGTTCTGTAATGTCACAGAATAAAACTATAACTATTTTATCCTTTTCCTCTCCGCACCTACTAGCCCCCCAAATATTTGTCTGGTTGCTTCTAACTATCAATAGGTGAAACTCTGCTCCTCGAATGAACGATTTTATAACTGGATAAGAGCTAGTTACACTTATAATGGCAGATATAAATATAATATAATGGATTCAGGAACTGGTTCATAATCCATAAATGGAGAGAGCTGACTTTAATCCATCTGAACGGAGTATTCAGGGAAGAATACACAGATAATTCAACAGTGAAAGCTATTGCTTCTTTCTTCAGTTTCTGTGTACTGCATTTATTAATAAAGGCTGAAATAAACGAAGTGTTTAAAAATGACCTTGCAGGGGATGGACTAGCACCACCTACAAAGAGGGATTTGGTGTCTCTCGCGTTACCCCAGTCTAACATTACACCACTGACAACACACCATAAAGACAATTGCAAAATACACACACACGCACACACACAAACACACACACACATATAACGCCTTAAAGAAGCAACACACTTCTATAGATTTTATACTAACATCATCTCCTAGGAATTTTTACTGGCCAGAACCGTTGCGCGTTGTGAGTGCTGAAAAGGCCAGGGCTTGATAAACTCTGGTCCAGGATGCTGCAATGAGCTTGCTCGTCTGAGATTATATTTCCTGCAGCATTAAGAACGTGAAGAATGGGAAACTGGTTTTTGTAACTACAAACGAGAGAAAAAGCGTTCTTTTTTGAAAATGTTTACTTATTTAACCAAGTGATGGTGTCTATGGCTCTCCATAAGTTCTTGAATTTCTTATGGGGGGTCATTACATGTAGAGATTTGTTGCGTGTGTCTATAGACGAAATCAAGTCAGAACTATCGAATTAGTCAGAAAAAGACGTTGTTAATAATCCGTGATTTAGTGGAACATTAACAATATTAGAAGTCACATTGATGATATCACAGTAATTGTAAGAGATGTGTCTTCTATGTTTATGTGCATCCAAGAGACGCATCAAGAGTTGCACAATTTCCGGCTAAGGGAGGATTAAGTTTTTAGATCATATTTCGTTACAGAAAATTGAGCTAGTCACTCTATTTAGCAGCGTCTACTTGTGGATGGATAGCCCGATGTCTTGTCAATGTGAAGTACTGCTTTCACTAAAAGATTGACATGGTCAGTTTTACATAATCTGCACAGTAGCGATAACATACTTAACCTACTAAGATCTCCTTGTCTGATTCCTCACTCTGTTGTATTCAACATCCTCGTTTGATCCATAATAAGGCTAAATGGGCTCAGTTTAATGACATGATGAACAAGTTTACTAAAACTCGATAAAAAGTCGCAAGTCCAGACTTAGACTTAGACTTAGACTCCGGACTAGACACAGCCAATGGCCGTAGCATCGTCCTACAACACTGCTTTTAATCGTCCTTGTAAATTAAAACTGTTACAATCATACTTCAAACTATCACAATCAACCAGTATGTAACTGATTGTGATGGCATTTCCACATAAGTGACATAATCGCGGATCCTCGTGACGCATCAGAATATTATTAATTAGACAAGAGTGGCCGACTCAAATGTGTGTAGTCACCCTTTCCATTTCAAATTAATAGAAGACCTCCATGAACGGACGGTATCCTTAATTTCGTTAATCATATTGCGATTCACAGATTGCAATTCGTCATTCCAAGCAGCGATCAATAATGTTTTGTAAAACACAGAATATCAGATGCTATAGGTCAACGTGTAGTTGGCACCATACATACAGCAATCTTCGCCACTTCTTTCGGTGTTTTATTTCCGATAATTCCACAGTGACCAGGAACCCAGCCAAATGTTACTCAAACACCTGCAATTTAGTTTTGTGTAGTGCACACAAAATATCCCCAATTAAAGGACTCACAGAGAATACATCCTGAAGAGCCTTAAAAGCATTTTTAGAATCGTTTCACTAAAGGTAGTCTGAAGAATTAGATTTAATTACAGTTAATAGTTGGGGAATGGCAAATAATTCTGCTGTAAAAAACACTACAAGCTGAGGGCAATCCTTAAGCGAAGCTCCGTCTCTATGCATAAAATTCACGCCATTCCTTTTTATTGGATCTTATTCATAGAAAGAAACATATTAAAGACAATTTTATCTGACAAAACATAAATACTTTTTTCATGTGATTCTATCATGAAACTAACATCAGTAAAATAATAATAACGAATAATAATACGAATATTTCTCTTATATATCACTTCTTTGATAAAAAGATTTATTCAATATATTTTATTAATAAATTGTTTATTGGTTTTTACTGTTTTATTACTACACAAAGAAAATATTAAGGTAAAAAACAATTTTATGTTTTAAATAAGTAAAAATTCAAAGAGAATATTGTAAATAAGTAAATAATATACAAAAGAAAATAAATATATAACCTTACAAAAAAAAATTAAATTAAATATATTAACGTCATTTAATACAAAGATAAAACAAACCATTTATAAATGAACATCTCTAAGGCCCGGCTGTAAGATGATGCTGAGAGAGCAACCATCTACCGCAACTGTTATTATTTAGAGATCAAGATTGTTGGATCTGGCAGAAGATCATCAGGTTTTAAAAGAGGAACTATAAAAGAGAAAAGGATTGTAAAGAGGTTTTCATAAATAAGAATAATAAAATAAGTATAATAAATAACATTATTTTTATTATATATTATTAATAATATTTTAATTGTTATATTTACTCATCATTTACATTTATGTGTGCATTTAGCAAGAATCTAACATTTCAGGCGAACCAGCATTAGGAGATGAATGTAATCATTTTCCATCTGAGCCACCCTTTCAGGAGCAGTGATATATTAACTGCTAAACCAAAACTTTTCAACTAAGAGTATGATGGTGCAAAAAGTGTACTTTTATTTTAAGTGTTATTGAAGATAGTGCTTGATGTCCCATATCATGCAGTACTATCCTTATTCCTTGGTTATAGTTTATGTTATTACACCGCCCAAAAAATAAAATAATTTAGCGGTTTACGGGTAGTTGCAGTTTTTTCTTGGATTTCAGTGCCCTCTTGATGTAAGATATACGTTATTTTCTGTTAGTTACTAGGCTCCTATAATATTGGGCTTAAAGTAAAAGATCAACCAAATCTCTAAACTACAGATAAAGTATTATATTCATGAACGGAAACTAATTATGAATAAAATCTATTTCTGATGATATTTCAATCTACAATAGATTCTTAAATCACGTCAAACACCTAATTAGCTTAGAAACCGATTAGCTTAGAAATGTCTAAAAAAAATTTGTAACAAATGAAAAATTAAATTATCTGCCTGCCGACTTTTCCTGGGTCTAAATTTATGTCACTGGATAATTTCGTTTGGGTTTCCAATACTTAAACATATTTATTACAGAACAGTTACAAAGTTGTTTATTCGTGGAAGCATTTCATAGACATAAAATAATTGAATGAAACTCATTTCTTATCAAATGTCTAATATCGTTTTTCAATTTGTTCCATGTCATATTGTAAAAATAAATATTTTAAAATATTATGAAAATACTTTCATATTCATTAAATGTTACAACTATAGGACTGGAGAATGTAATTTTAAAACTTGAAGAAAATGTATAAAAACTTGTTACATCGAAATTACTACATGGCTGTCTAAATCGTAAAAGAAAGTAGAGAGTTTGTTATTACGCCCTCTAGCTCCATATTACGTAATATTAGATGCCTTCAATCTTAGATATGGTTGACTCATTGCGTCTACTTTTTAAAGCTATTAGAGGCAGATGTTATTTAATGCGGTATTGCACAGATTGCTTTCCTTATATAGGCTACTTAACCTGCGTATTTATGTGGAGTGACCATTTGTTTGGAAGGTGAATAGTAACCGGAATATTTTCATACAGTTTTTAAAAACATGTGAATAGTAGACCTTACCAATAGAAAATGTGTAGGTTGTGAGTGGAAATATAAGCTAACTCCTTACTATAGTACTGTGAAGCTTTTAAAATTACGATTGAGCCATTGTGTGTTACATATTCCTAAATATTTTAATTATTTGCTATTAACAAACGGGTGATCTAACGTGGCTGTGGGATTATTGCCGGTCTCAGGGAACTTCTTTATTCCTCAAAGAATTGTCGCAGGTGGATGGCAGATCTCGTAGTGTCACGTACATTGACACTCCATCTCATCGAATGTAGTTTTTTTAAACTTAGTTGGGTTTATTCGTTAAATCAGACAAATATGGGGGCTAGACCTGAAACATTCTGACGTGTTTCATACTGTCTGCACATTTTAAAATTATTAGGTTAATTAGCGCTTAGCTAGTGCGAAGAATTCACAACGGTAAAGATTAAAACAGTTAACTCCAAAACAGTAGTAGCCAAACATTGATGATGACGACATTGTCGTCAAAACGAGTCGGTTTGTTTTTTGCAAACTTGTGTATATATTTTAATAAACTAATGTGTAGTGAGATTTAGAGGTTTTAAGCTTTACGTTTAAGTTTTAGTTGCATGAAATCTAAGTTTTTCTACGTAGAACGTATTTTATAACTTGACAATAGACATTTGCTATTATTATCTCAAGGACAAAATTATGATATCATTTATGCCTACAACTGAACCACGGTAAATATACATTTATTTATCTGATACCATCAGTTTCTTGAGCTACTAGTTTACTCTCATTTCATTCAGCACAGATTCGATGAGAAATTCAGCCGTAAAATGAATAACATGTTTGAATAATCAAACTCAGAAGGCAGGTGGAAGTAAATAAATTAAAAACCCATTTTAAACAGGATGAGGTTGTGTAGTGTGTAGGTTGTAGTGTGTAGGTCGTAGTGTGTAGGTTGTAGTGCGTTGGTTGTAGTGCGTAGGTTGTAGTGTGTAGGTCGTAGTGTGTAGGTCGTAGTGTGTAGGTCGTAGTGTCTAGGTTGTAGTGTGTAGTTGGTAGCGTGTAGGTCGTAGTGTGTAAGTCGTAGATTGTAGGTCGTAGGGTGTAGGTTGTAGTGTGTAGGTTGTAGTGTGTAGGTTGTAGTGTGTAGCTCGCAGTGTGTAGGTTGTAAGGTGTAGGTCGTAGTTCGTTGGTTGTAGTTTGTAGGTTGTAGTGTGTAGGTCGTAGTGTGTAGGTTGTAGTGTGTAGGTCGTAGTGTGTAGGTTGTAGTTCGTTGGTTGTAGTGCGTAGGTTTTAGTGTGTACGTCGTAGTGTGTAGGTCGTAGTGTGTAGGTTGTAGTGCGTTGGTTGTAGTGCGTAGGTTGTAGTGTGTAGGTCGTAGTGTGTAGGTGGTAGTGTGTAGGTCGTAGTGTGTAGGTTGTAGTGTGTAGGTCGTAGTGTGTAGGTAGTAGTGTGTAGGTCGTAGTTTGTAGGTTGAAGTGTGTAGGTTGTAGTGTGTAGCTCGTAGTGTGTAGGTTGTAGTGTGTAGGTCGTAGTGTGTATTTCGTAGTGTGTAGGCCGTAGTGTGTAGGTCGTAGTGTGTAGGTTGTAGTGTGTATGTTGTAGTGTGTAAGTCGTAGTATGTAGGTCATAGAATGTAGGTCGTAGTGTGTAGGTCGTAGTGTGTAGGGTGTAGCGTGTTGGTTGTAGTATGTAGGTCGTAGTGTGTAGATCGTAGTGTGTAGGTTATAGTGTGTAGGTCGTAGAGTGTAGGTTGTAGTATGTAGGTCGTAGTGTTTAGGTTGTAGTGTGTAGGTCGTAGTGTGTATGTCGTAGTGTGTAGTTCGTAGTGTGTAGGTCGTAGTGTGGAGGTTGTAGTGTGTATGTTGTAGTGCGTAGGTTGAAGTGTGTAGGTCCTAGTGTGTAGGTTGTAGTGTTGGGGTCGTAGTGTGTAGGTCGTAGTGTGTCGGTCGCAGTGTGTAGGTTGTAGTTTGTATGTTGTAGCGTGTAGGTCGTAGTGTGTAGGTTTTAGTGCCTAGGTTGTAGTGTGTAAGTCGTGGTGCGTAGGTTGTAGTGAGTAGGTCTAAGTGTGTATGTTGTAATGTGTAGGCTGTAGTGTGTATATCGTAGTGTGTATATTGTAGTGTGTAGGTCGCAGTGTGTAGGTTGTAGTGTGTAATTTGTTGTGTGTAGGTTGTAGTGTGTAGGTCGTAGTGTGTAAGTTGTACAGTGTAGGTCGTAGTTTGTAGGTTGTAGTGCGTTGGTTGTAGTGTGGGGGTTGTAGTGTGTAGGTCGTAGTGTGTAAGTTGTAGTTTGTAGGTCGTAGTGTGTAGGTCATAGTGTGTAGGTTGTAGTGTGTAGTTTGTGGCTTGTAGGTTAAAGTGTGTAGGTTGTAGTGTGTAGGTCGTAGTGTGTAGGTCGTAATGTGTAGGTCGTAGTGTGTAGGTCGTAGTGTGTAGGTCGTAGTGTGTAGGTTGTAGTGTGTAAGTTGTAGTGTGTAGATTGTAGTGTGTAGCTCGTAGTGTGTAGGTCGTAGTGTGTATGTCGTAGTGTGTAGGCTGTAATGTGTAGGTCGTAGTGCGTTGGTTGTAGTTTGTAGGTTGTAGTGTGTAGGTCGTAGTGTGTAGGTTGTAATGTGTAGGTCGTAGTGTGTAGGTTGTAGTGCGTTGGTTGTAGTGCGTATGTTGTAGTGTGTAGGTCGTAGTGTGTAGGTCGTAGTGTGTAGGTCGTAGTGTGTAGGTTGTAGTGTGTAGTTGGTAGCGTGTAGGTCGTAGTGTGTAGGATGTAAGGTGTAGGTAGTAGTGTGTAGGTCGTAGTGTGTAGGTTGAAGTGTGTAGGTTGTAGTGTGTAGCTCGAAGTGTGTAGGTTGTAGTGTGTAGGTCGTAGTGTGTATTTCGTAGTGTGTAGGCCGTAGTGTGTAGGTCGTAGTGTGTATGTTGTAGTGTGTATGTTGTAGTGTGTAAGTCGTAGTATGTAGGTCATAGAATGTAGGTCGTAGTGTGTAGGTCGTAGTGTGTAGGGTGTAGCTTGTTGGTTGTAGGATGTAGGTCGTAGTGTGTAGATCGTAGTGTGTAGGTTGTAGTGTGTAGGTCGTAGAGTGTAGGTTGTAGTATGTAGGTCGTAGTGTGTAGGTTGTCGTGTGTAGGTCGTAGTGTGTATGTCGTAGTGTGTAGTTCGTAGTGTGTAGGTCGTAGTGTGGAGGTTGTAGTGTGTAGGTTGTAGTGCGTAGGTTGAAGTGTGTAGGTCCTAGTGTGTAGGTTGTAGTGTTGGGGTCGTAGTGTGTAGGTCGTAGTGTGTCGGTCGCAGTGTGTAGGTTGTAGTTTGTAGGCTGTAGCGTGTAGGTCGAAGTGTGTAGGTCGTAGTGCGTAGGTTGTAGTGTGTAAGTCATGGTGCGTAGGTTGTAGTGAGTAGGTCTAAGTGTGTATGTTGTAATGTGTAGGCTGTAGTGTTTATATCGTAGTGTGTATATTGTAGTGTGTAGGTCGCAGTGTGTAGGTTGTAGTGTGTAATTTGTTGTGTGTAGGTTGTAGTGTGTAGGTCGTAGTGTGTAAGTTGTACAGTGTAGGTCGTAGTGTGTAGGTTGTAGTGCGTTGGTTGTAGTGTGTGGGTTGTAGTGTGTAGGTCGTAGTGTGTAAGTTGTAGTTTGTAGGTCGTAGTGTGTAGGTCGTAGTGTGTAGGTCGTAGTATGTAGGTCGTAGTGTGTAGGTCATAGTGTGTAGGTTGTAGTGTGTAGTTTGTGGCTTGTAGGTTAAAGTGTGTAGGTTGTAGTGTGTAGGTCGTAGTGTGTAGGTCGTAGTGTGTAGGTCGTAGTGTGTAGGTTGTAGTGTGTAAGTTGTAGTGTGTAGATTGTAGTGTGTAGCTCGTAGTGTGTAGGTCGTAGTGTGTATGTCGTAGTGTGTAGGCTGTAATGTGTAGGTCGTAGTGCGTTGGTTGTAGTTTGTAGGTTGTAGTGTGTAGGTCGTAGTGTGTAGGTTGTAGTGTGTAGGTCGTGGTGTGTAGGTTGTAGTGCGTTGGTTGTAGTGCGTATGTTGTAGTGTGTAGGTCGTAGTGTGTAGGTCGTAGTGTGTAGGTCGTAGTGTGTAGGTTGTAGTGTGTAGTTGGTAGCGTGTAGGTCGTAGTGTGTAGGTTGTAGTGTGTAGGATGTAAGGTGTAGGTCGTAGTGCGTTGGTTGTAGTTTGTAGGTTGTAGTGTGTAGGTCGTAGTGCGTAGGTTGTAGTGTGTAGGTCGTAGTGTGTAGGTTGTAGTGCGTTGGTTGTAGTCCGTAGGTTGTAGTGTGTAGGTCGTAGTGTGAAAGTTGTACAGTGTAGGTCGTAGTGTGTAGGTTGTAGTGCGTTGGTTGTAGTGTGTGGGTTGTAGTGTGTAGGTCGTAGTGTGTAAGTTGTAGTGTGTAGGTCGTAGTCTGTAGGTCGTAGTGTTTAGGTCGTAGTGTGTAGATCGTAGTATGTAGGTCGTAGTGTGTAGGTCGTAATGTGTAGGTTGTAGTGTGTAGTTTGTGGCTTGTAGGTTGTAGTGTGTAGGTTGTAGTGTGTAGGTCGTAGTGTGTAGGTCGTAGTGTGTAGGTCGTAGTGTGTAGGTCGTAGTGTGTAGGTCGTAGTGTGTAGGTTGTAGTTTATAGGTCGTAGTGCGTTGGTTGTAGTTTGTAGGTTGTAGTGTGTAGGTCGTGGTGTGTAGGTTGTAGTGTGTAGGTCGTAGTGTGTAGGTTGTAGTGCGTTGGTTGTAGTGCGTATGTTGTAGTGTGTAAGTCGTAGTGTGTAGGTCGTAGTGTGTAGGTCGTAGTGTGTAGGTTGTAGTGTGTAGTTGGTAGCGTGTAGGTCGTAGTGTGTAGGTTGTAAGGTGTAGGTAGTAGTGCGTTGGTTGTAGTTTGTAGGTTGTAGTGTGTAGGTCGTAGTGTGTAGGTTGTAGTACGTTGGTTGTAGTGCGTAGGTTGTAGTGTGTAGGTCGTAGTGTGTACGTTGTACAGTGTAGGTCGTAGTGTGTAGGTTGTAGTGCGTTGGTTGTAGTGCGTATGTTGTAGTGTGTAGGTCGTAGTTTGTAGGTCGTACTGTGTAGGTCGTAGTGTGTAGGTTGTAGTGTGTAGTTGGTAGCGTGTAGGTCGTAGTGTGTAGGTTGTAAGGTGTAGGTCGTAGTGCGTTGGTTGTAGTTTGTAGGTTGTAGTGTGTAGGTCGTAGTGTGTAGGTTGTAGTACGTTGGTTGTAGTGCGTAGGTTGTAGTGTGTAGGTCGTAGTGTGTAAGTTGTACAGTGTAGGTCGTAGTGTGTAGGTTGTAGTGCGTTGGTTGTAGTGTGTGGGTTGTAGTGTGTAGTTCGTAATGTGTAAGTTGTAGTGTGTAGGTCGTAGTGTGTAGGTCGTAGTGTGTAGATCGTAGTGTGTAGGTCGTAGTATGTAGGTCGTAGTGTGTAGGTCGTAGTGTGTAGGTTGTAGTGAGTAGTTTGTGGAATGTAGGTTGTAGTGTGTAGGTTGTAGTGTGTAGGTCGTAGTGTGTAGGTTGTAGTGTGTAGGTCGTAGTGTGTAGGCTGTAATGTGTAGGTCGTAGTGCGTTGGGTGTAGTTCGTAGGTTGTAGTGTGTAGGTCGTAGTGTGTAGGTCGTAGTGTGTAGGTCGGAGTGTGTAGGTCGTAGTATGTAGGTCGTAGTGTGTAGGTCGTAGTGTGTAGGTTGTAGTGTGTAGTTTGTGGCTTGTAGGTTGTAGTGTGTAGGTTGTAGTGTGTAGATTTTAGTGTGTAGCTCGTAGTGTGTTGGGCGTAGTGTGTATGTCGTAGTGTGTAGGCTGTAATGTGTAGGTCGTAGTGCGTTGGTTGTAGTTTGTAGGTTGTAGTGTGTAGGTCGTAGTGTGTAGGTTGTAGTGTGTAGATCGTAGTGTGTAGGTTGTAGTGCGTTGGTTGTAGTGCGTATGTTGTAGTGTGTAGGACGTAGTGTGTAGGTCGTAGTGTGTAGGTCGTAGTGTGTAGGTTGTAGTGTGTAGTTGGTAGCGTGTAGGTATTAGTGTGTAGGTTGTAGTGTGTAGGTTGTAAGGTGTAGGTCGTAGTGCGTTGGTTGTAGTTTGTAGGTTGTAGTGTGTAGGTCGTAGTGTGTAGGTTGTAGTGTGTAGGTCGTAGTGTGTTGGTTGTAGTGCGTTGGTTGTAGTGCGTAGGTTGTAGTGTGTACGTCGTAGTGTGTAGGTCATAGTGTGTAGGTCGTAGTGTGTAGGTCGTAGTGTCTAGGTTGAAGTGTGTAGGTTGTAGTGTGTAGCTCGTAGTGCGTTGGTTGTAGTGCGTTGGTTGTAGTGTGTAGGTCGTAGTGTGTATGTCGTAGTGTGTAGGTCGTAGTGTGTAGGTTGTAGTGTGTAGGTTGTAGTGTGTAGGTCGTAGTGTGTATTTTGTAGTGTGTAGGTCGTAGTGTGTATTTCGTAGTGTGTAGGCCGTAGTGTGTAGGTCGTAGTGTGTAGGTTGTAGTGTGTATGTTGTAGTGTGTAAGTCGTAGTATGTAGGGCATAGAATGTAGGTCGTAGTGTGTAGGGTGTAGCGTGTTGGTTGTAGTATGTAGGTCGTAGTGTGTAGATCGTAGTGTGTAGGTCGTAGTGTGTAGGCTGTAATGTGTAGGTCGTAGTGCGTTGGTTGTAGTTTGTAGGCTGTAGTGTGTAGGTCGTAGTGTGTAGGTCGTAGTGTGTAGGTCGGAGTGTGTAGGTCGTAGTATGTAGGTCGTAGTGTGTAGGTCGTAGTGTGTAGGTTGTAGTGTGTAGTTTGTGGCTTGTAGGTTGTAGTGTGTAGGTTGTAGTGTGTAGTTTGTAGTGTGTAGCTCGTAGTGTGTTGGGCGTAGTGTGTATGTCGTAGTGTGTAGGCTGTAATGTGTAGGTCTTAGTGCGTTGGTTGTAGTTTGTAGGTTGTAGTGTGTAGGTCGTAGTGTGTAGGTTGTAGTGTGTAGGTCGTAGTGTGTAGGTTGTAGTGCGTTGGTTGTAGTGCGTATGTTGTAGTGTGTAGGTCGTAGTGTGTAGGTCGTAGTGTGTAGGTCGTAGTGTGTAGGTTGTAGTGTGTAGTTGGTAGCGTGTAGGTATTAGTGTGTAGGTTGTAGTGTGTAGGTTGTAAGGTGTAGGTCGTAGTGCGTTGGTTGTAGTTTGTAGGATGTAGTGTGTAGGTCGTAGTGTGTAGGTTGTAGTGTGTAGGTCGTAGTGTGTAGGTTGTAGTGCGTTGGTTGTAGTGCGTAGGTTGTAGTGTGTACGTCGTAGTGTGTAGGTCATAGTGTGTAGGTCGTAGTGTGTAGGTCGTAGTGTGTAGGTTGAAGTGTGTAGGTTGTAGTGTGTAGCTCGTAGTGCGTTGGTTGTAGTGCGTTGGTTGTAGTGTGTAGGTCGTAGTGTGTATGTCATAGTGTGTAGGTCGTAGTGTGTAGGTTGTAGTGTGTAGGTTGTAGTGTGTAGGTCGTAGTGTGTATTTTGTAGTGTGTAGGTCGTAGTGTGTAGCTCGTAGTGTGTAGGTTGTAATTTGTAGGTTGTAGTGTGTAGGTCGTAGTGTGTATTTCGTAGTGTGTAGGCCGTAGTGTGTAGGTCGTAGTGTGTAGGTTGTAGTGTGTATGTTGTAGTGTGTAAGTCGTAGTATGTAGGGCATAGAATGTAGGTCGTAGTGTGTAGGGTGTAGCGTGTTGGTTGTAGTATGTAGGTCGTAGTGTGTACATCGTAGTGTGTAGGTTGTAGTGTGTAGGTCATAGAGTGTAGGTTGCAGTACGTAGGTCGTAGTGTGTAGGTTGTAGTGTGTAGGTCGTAGTGTGTAGGTCGTAGTGCGTAGGTGAAGTGTGTAGGTCCTAGTGTGTAGGTTGTAGTGTTGGGGTCGTAGTGTGTGGGTCGTAGTGTGTCGGTCGCAGTGTGTTGGTTGTAGTTTGTAGGTTGTAGCGTGTAGGTCGTAGTGTATAGGTCGTAGTGCGTAGGTTGTAGTGTGTAAGTCGTGGTGCGTAGGTTGTAGTGAGTAGGTCTATGTGTGTATGTTGTAATGTGTAGGCTGTAGTGTTTATATCGTAGTGTGTATATTGTAGTGTGTAGGTCGCAGTGTGTAGGTTGTAGTGTGTAATTTGTTGTGTGTAGGTTGTAGTGTGTAGGTCGTAGTGTGAAGGTCGTAGTGTGTAGGTCGTAGTGTGTAGGTTGTAGTGTGTAAGTTGTAGTGTGTAGATTGTAGTGTGTAGCTCGTAGTGTGTAGGTCGTAGTGTGTATGTCGTAGTGTGTAGGCTGTAATGTGTAGGTCGTAGTGCGTTGGTTGTAGTTTGTAGGTTGTAGTGTGTAGGTCGTAGTGTGTAGGTTGTAGTGTGTAGGTCGTGGTGTGTAGGTTATAGTGCGTTGGTTGTAGTGCGTATGTTGTAGTGTGTAGGTCGTAGTGTGTAGGTCGTAGTGTGAAGGTCGTAGTGTGTAGGTTGTAGTGTGTAGTTGGTAGCGTGTAGGTCGTAGTGTGTAGGTTGTAGTGTGTAGGATGTAAGGTGTAGGTCGTAGTGCGTTGGTTGTAGTTTGTAGGTTGTAGTGTGTAGGTCGTAGTGCGTAGGTTGTAGTGTGTAGGTCGTAGTGTGTAGGTTGTAGTGCGTTGGTTGTAGTGCGTAGGTTGTAGTGTGTAGGTCGTAGTGTAAATGTTGTACAGTGTAGGTCGTAGTGTGTAGGTTGTAGTGCGTTGGTTGTAGTGTGTGGGTTGTAGTGTGTAGGTCGTAGTGTGTAAGTTGTAGTGTGTAGGTCGTAGTGTGTAGGTCGTAGTGTTTAGGTCGTAGTGTGTACGTCGTAGTATGTAGGTCGTAGTGTGTAGGTCGTAATGTGTAGGTTGTAGTGTGTAGTTTGTGGCTTGTAGGTTGTAGTGTGTAGGTTGTAGTGTGTAGGTCGTAGTGTGTAGGTCGTAGTGTGTAGGTCGTAGTGTGTAGGTTGTAGTGTGTAAGTTGTAGTGTGTAGATTGTAGTGTGTAGCAAGTAGTGTGTAGGCTGTAATGTGTAGGTCGTAGTGCGTTGGTTGTAGTTTGTAGGTTGTAGTGTGTAGGTCGTGGTGTGTAGGTTGTAGTGTGTAGGTCGTAGTGTGTAGGTTGTAGTGCGTTGGTTGTAGTGCGTATGTTGTAGTGTGTAAGTCGTAGTGTGTAGGCCGTAGTGTGTAGGTCGTAGTGTGTAGGTTGTAGTGTGTAGTTGGTAGCGTGTAGCTCGTAGTGTGTAGGTCGTAGTGTGTATGTCGTAGTGTGTAGGCTGTAATGTGTAGGTCGTAGTGCGTTGGTTGTAGTTTGTAGGTTGTAGTGTGTAGGTCGTAGTGTGTAGGTTGTAGTGTGTAGGTCGTAGTGTGTAGGTTGTAGTGCGTTGGTTGTAGTTTGTGGGTTGTAGTGTGTAGGTCGTAATGTGTAAGTTGAAGTGTGTAGGTCGTAGTGTGTAGGTCGTAGTGTGTAGATCGTAGAGTGTAGGTCGTAGTATGTAGGTCGTAGTGTGTAGGTCGTAGTGTGTAGGTTGTAGTGTGTAGTTTGTGGCTTGTAGGTTGTAGTTTGTAGGTTGTAGTGTGTAGGTCGTAGTGTGTAGGTCGTAGTGTGTAGGTCGGAGTGTGTAGGTCGTAGTATGTAGGTCGTAGTGTGTAGGTCGTAGTGTGTAGGTTGTAGTGTGTAGTTTGTGGCTTGTAGGTTGTAGTGTGTAGGTTGTAGTGTGTAGCTCGTAGTGTGTTGGGCGTAGTGTGTATGCCGTAGTGTGTAGGCTGTAATGTGTAGGTCGTAGTGCGTTGGTTGTAGTTTGTAGGTTGTAGTGTGTATGACGTAGTGTGTAGCTTGTAGTGTGTAGGTCGTAGTGTGTAGGTTGTAGTGCGTTGGTTGTAGTGCGTATGTTGTAGTGTGTAGGTCGTAGTGTGTAGGTCGTAGTGTGTAGGTCGTAGTGTGTAGGTTGTAGTGTGTAGTTGGTAGCGTGTAGGTATTAGTGTGTAGGTTGTAGTGTGTAGGTTGTAAGGTGTAGGTCGTAGTGCGTTGGTTGTAGTTTGTAGGTTGTAGTGTGTAGGTCGTAGTGTGTAGGTTGTAGTGTGTAGGTCGTAGTGTGTAGGTTGTAGTGCGTTGGTTGTAGTGCGTAGGTTGTAGTGTGTACGTCGTAGTGTGTAGGTCATAGTGTGTAGGTCGTAGTGTGTAGGTCGTAGTGTGTAGGTTGAAGTGTGTAGGTTGTAGTGTGTAGCTCGTAGTGCGTTGGTTGTAGTGCGTTGGTTGTAGTGTGTAGGTCGTAGTGTGTATGTCGTAGTGTGTAGGTCGTAGTGTGTAGGTTGTAGTGTGTAGGTTGTAGTGTGTAGGTCGTAGTGTGTATTTTGTAGTGTGTAGGTCGTAGTGTGTAGCTCGTAGTGTGTAGGTTGTAATTTGTAGGTTGTAGTGTGTAGGTCGTAGTGTGTATTTCGTAGTGTGTAGGCCGTAGTGTGTAGGTCGTAGTGTGTAGGTTGTAGTGTGTATGTTGTAGTATGTAAGTCGTAGTATGTAGGGCATAGAATGTAGGTCGTAGTGTGTAGGGTGTAGCGTGTTGGTTGTAGTATGTAGGTCGTAATGTGTAGATCGTAGTGTGTAGGTTGTAGTATGTAGGTCATAGAGTGTAGGTTGCAGTACGTAGGTCGTAGTGTGTAGGTTGTAGTGTGTAGGTCGTAGTGTGTAGGTCGTAGTGCGTAGGTGAAGTGTGTAGGTCCTAGTGTGTAGGTTGTAGTGTTGGGGTCGTAGTGTGTAGGGCGTAGTGTGTATGTTGAAGTGTGTAGGTTGTAGTGTGTAGCTCGTAGTGTATAGGTTGTAGTGTGTAGGTCGTAGTGTTTATTTCGTAGTGAGTAGGCCGTAGTGTGTAGGTCGTAGTGTGTAGGTTGTAAGGTGTAGGTCGTAGTGCGCTGGTTGTAGTTTGTAGGTTGTAGTGTGTAGGTCGTAGTGTGATATTTGTAGTGTGTAGTTGGTAGTGTGTAGGTCGTAGTGTGTAGGTTGTAGTGTGTAGGTTGTTGTGTGTAGCTCGTAGTGTGTAGGTCGTAGTGTGTAGGTCGTAGTGTGTAGGTTGTAAGGTGTAGGTCGTAGTGCGCTGGTTGTAGTTTGTAGGTTGTAGTGTGTAGGTCGTAGTGTGTAGGTTGTAGTGTGTAGGTCGTAGTGTGTAGGTCGTAGTGTGTAGGTTGTAGTGCGTTGGTTGTATTGCGTTGGTTGTAGTGTGTAGGTCGTAGTGTGTATGTCGTAGTGTGTAGGTCGTAGTGTGTAGTTTGTAGTGTGTAGGTCGTAGTGTGTAGGTTGTAGCGTGTAGGTCGTAGTGTGTAGGTCGTAGTGTGTAGGTCGTAGTGTGTATGTTGAAGTGTGTAGGTTGTAGTGTGTAGCTCGTAGTGTATAGGTTGTAGTGTGTAGGTCGTAGTGTTTATTTCGTAGTGAGTAGGCCGTAGTGTGTAGGTCGTAGTGTGTAGGTTGTAGTGTGTATATTGTAGTGTGTAAGTCGTAGTATGTAGGGCATAGAATGTAGGTCGTAGTGTGTAGGTCGTAGTGTGTAGGGTGTAGCGTGTTGGTTGTAGTATGTAGGTCGTAGTGTGTAGATCGTAGTGTGTAGGTCGTAGTGTGTAGGTTGTAGTGCTTTGGTTGTAGTGCGTAGGTTGTAGAGTGTAGGTCGTAGTGTGTAGGTCGTAGAGTGTAGGTCGTAGTGTTTAGGTCGTAGTGTGTAGGTCGTAGTGTATAGGTCGTAGTGTGTAGGTTGTAGTGTGTAGGTTGTAGTGTGTAGGTTGTAGTGTGTAGCTCGTAGTGTGTAGGTCGTAGTGTGTAAGTCGTTCGTAGTGTGTAGGTCATAGTGTGTAGGTCGTAGTGTGTAGGTCGTAGTGTGTAGGTTGAAGTGTGTAGGTTGTAGTGTGTAGCTCGTAGTGCGTTGGTTGTAGTGCGTTGGTTGTAGTGTGTAGGTCGTAGTGTGTATGTCATAGTGTGTAGGTCGTAGTGTGTATTTTGTAGTGTGTAGGTCGTAGTGTGTAGCTCGTAGTGTGTAGGTTGTAATTTGTAGGTTGTAGTGTGTAGGTCGTAGTGTGTATTTCGTAGTGTGTAGGCCGTAGTGTGTAGGTCGTAGTGTGTAGGTTGTAGTGTGTATGTTGTAGTGTGTAGATCGTAGTGTGTAGGTTGTAGTGTGTAGGTCATAGAGTGTAGGTTGCAGTACGTAGGTCGTAGTGTGTAGGTTGTAGTGTGTAGGTCGTAGTGTGTAGGTCGTAGTGCGTAGGTGAAGTGTGTAGGTCCTAGTGTGTAGGTTGTAGTGTTGGGGTCGTAGTGTGTGGGTCGTAGTGTGTCGGTCGCAGTGTGTTGGTTGTAGTTTGTAGGTTGTAGCGTGTAGGTCGTAGTGTATAGGTCGTAGTGCGTAGGTTGTAGTGTGTAGGTCATAGAGTGTAGGTTGCAGTACGTAGGTCGTAGTGTGTAGGTTGTAGTGTGTAGGTCGTAGTGTGTAGGTCGTAGTGCGTAGGTGAAGTGTGTAGGTCCTAGTGTGTAGGTTGTAGTGTTGGGGTCGTAGTGTGTAGGTTGTAGTGTGTAGGTCGTAGTGTGTAGGTCGTAGTGCGTAGGTGAAGTGTGTAGGTCCTAGTGTGTAGGTTGTAGTGTTGGGGTCGTAGTGTGTGGGTCGTAGTGTGTCGGTCGCAGTGTGTTGGTTGTAGTTTGTAGGTTGTAGCGTGTAGGTCGTAGTGTATAGGTCGTAGTGCGTAGGTTGTAGTGTGTAAGTCGTGGTGCGTAGGTTGTAGTGAGTAGGTCTATGTGTGTATGTTGTAATGTGTAGGCTGTAGTGTTTATATCGTAGTGTGTATATTGTAGTGTGTAGGTCGCAGTGTGTAGGTTGTAGTGTGTAATTTGTTGTGTGTAGGTTGTAGTGTGTAGGTCGTAGTGTGTAAGTTGTACAGTGTAGGTCGTAGTGTGTAGGTTGTAGTGCGTTGGTTGTAGTGTGTGGGTTGTAGTGTGTAGGTCGTAGTGTGTAAGTTGTAGTTTGTAGGTCGTAGTGTGTAGGTCGTAGTGTGTAGGTCGTAGTATGTAGGTCGTAGTGTGTAGGTCATAATGTGTAGGTTGTAGTGTGTAGTTTGTGGCTTGTAGGTTAAAGTGTGTAGGTTGTAGTGTGTAGGTCGTAGTGTGTAGGTCGTAGTGTGTAGGTCGTAGTGTGTAGGTCGTAGTGTGTAGGTTGTAGTGTGTAAGTTGTAGTGTGTAGATTGTAGTGTGTAGCTCGTAGTGTGTAGGTCGTAGTGTGTATGTCGTAGTGTGTAGGCTGTAATGTGTAGGTCGTAGTGCGTTGGTTGTAGTTTGTAGGTTGTAGTGTGTAGGTCGTAGTGTGTAGGTTGTAGTGTGTAGGTCGTGGTGTGTAGGTTATAGTGCGTTGGTTGTAGTGCGTATGTTGTAGTGTGTAGGTCGTAGTGTGTAGGTCGTAGTGTGTAGCTCGTAGTGTGTAGGTTGTAATTTGTAGGTTGTAGTGTGTAGGTCGTAGTGTGTATTTCGTAATGTGTAGGCCGTAGTGTGTAGGTCGTAGTGTGTAGGTTGTAGTGTGTATGTTGTAGTGTGTAAGTCGTAGTATGTAGGGCATAGAATGTAGGTCGTAGTGTGTAGGGTGTAGCGTGTTGGTTGTAGTATGTAGGTCGTAGTGTGTAGATCGTAGTGTGTAGGTTGTAGTATGTAGGTCATAGAGTGTAGGTTGCAGTACGTAGGTCGTAGTGTGTAGGTTGTAGTGTGTAGGTCGTAGTGTGTAGGTCGTAGTGCGTAGGTGAAGTGTGTAGGTCCTAGTGTGTAGGTTGTAGTGTTGGGGTCGTAGTGTGTAGGGCGTAGTGTGTAGGTTGTAGTGTGTAGGTCGTAGTGTGTAGGTTGTAGTGTGTAGGTCGTAGTGTGTAGGTTGTAGTGCGTTGGTTGTAGTGCGTAGGTTGTAGGGTGTAGGTCGTAGTGTGCAGGTCGTAGTGTGTAGGTCGTAGTGTGATATTTGTAGTGTGTAGTTGGTAGTGTGTAGGTCGTAGTGTGTAGGTTGTAGTGTGTAGGTTGTTGTGTGTAGCTCGTAGTGTGTAGGTCGTAGTGTGTAGGTTGTAAGGTGTAGGTCGTAGTGCGCTGGTTGTAGTTTGTAGGTTGTAGTGTGTAGGTCGTAGTGTGTAGGTTGTAGTGTGTAGGTCGTAGTGTGTAGGTCGTAGTGTGTAGGTTGTAGTGCGTTTGTTGTATTGCGTTGGTGGTAGTGTGTAGGTCGTAGTGTGTATGTCGTAGTGTGTAGGTCGTAGTGTGTAGTTTGTAGTGTGTAGGTCGTAGTGTGTAGGTTGTAGCGTGTAGGTCGTAGTGTGTAGGTCGTAGTGTGTAGGTCGTAGTGTGTATGTTGAAGTGTGTAGGTTGTAGTGTGTAGCTCGTAGTGTATAGGTTGTAGTGTGTAGGTCGTAGTGTTTATTTCGTAGTGAGTAGGCCGTAGTGTGTAGGTCGTAGTGTGTAGGTTGTAGTGTGTATGTTGTAGTGTGTAAGTCGTAGTATGTAGGGCTTAGAATGTAGGTCGTAGTGTGTAGGTCGTAGTGTGTAGGTTGTAGTGCTTTGGTTGTAGTGCGTAGGTTGTAGAGTGTAGGTCGTAGTGTGTAGGTCGTAGAGTGTAGGTCGTAGTGTTTAGGTCGTAGTGTGTAGGTCGTAGTGTATAGGTCGTAGTGTGTAGGTTGTAGTGTGTAGGTTGTAGTGTGTAGATTGTAGTGTGTAGCTAGTAGTGTGTAGGTCGTAGTGTGTAGGTCGTAGTGTGTTAGTTGTAATGTGTAGGTCGTAGTGCGTTGGTTGTAGTTTGTAGGTTCTAGTGTGTAGGCCGTAGTGTGTAGGTTTTAGTGTGTAGGTCGTAGTGTGTAGGTCGTAGTGTGTAGGTCGTAGTGTGTAGGTTGTAGTGTGTAGTTGGTAGCCTGTAGGTCGTAGTGTGTAGGTTGTAGTGTGTAGGTTGTAGTGTGTAGCTCGTAGTGTGTAGGTCGTAGTGTGTAAGTCGTAGTGTGTAGGTCATAGTGTGTAGGTCGTAGTGTGTAGGTCGTAGTGTGTAGGTTGAAGTGTGTAGGTTGTAGTGTGTAGCTCGTAGTGCGTTGGTTGTAGTGCGTTGGTTGTAGTGTGTAGGTCGTAGTGTGTATGTCATAGTGTGTAGGTCGTAGTGTGTAGGTTGTAGTGTGTAGGTTGTAGTGTGTAGGTCGTAGTGTGTATTTTGTAGTGTGTAGGTCGTAGTGTGTAGCTCGTAGTGTGTAGGTTGTAATTTGTAGGTTGTAGTGTGTAGGTCGTAGTGTGTATTTCGTAGTGTGTAGGCCGTAGTGTGTAGGTCGTAGTGTGTAGGTTGTAGTGTGTATGTTGTAGTGTGTAAGTCGTAGTATGTAGGGCATAGAATGTAGGTCGTAGTGTGTAGGGTGTAGCGTGTTGGTTGTAGTATGGAGGTCGTAGTGTGTAGATCGTAGTGTGTAGGTTGTAGTGTGTAGGTCATAGAGTGTAGGTTGCAGTACGTAGGTCGTAGTGTGTAGGTTGTAGTGTGTAGGTCGTAGTGTGTAGGTCGTAGTGCGTAGGTGAAGTGTGTAGGTCCTAGTGTGTAGGTTGTAGTGTTGGGGTCGTAGTGTGTGGGTCGTAGTGTGTCGGTCGCAGTGTGTTGGTTGTAGTTTGTAGGTTGTAGCGTGTAGGTCGTAGTGTATAGGTCGTAGTGCGTAGGTTGTAGTGTGTAAGTCGTGGTGCGTAGGTTGTAGTGAGTAGGTCTATGTGTGTATGTTGTAATGTGTAGGCTGTAGTGTTTATATCGTAGTGTGTATATTGTAGTGTGTAGGTCGCAGTGTGTAGGTTGTAGTGTGTAATTTGTTGTGTGTAGGTTGTAGTGTGTAGGTCGTAGTGTGTAAGTTGTACAGTGTAGGTCGTAGTGTGTAGGTTGTAGTGCGTTGGTTGTAGTGTGTGGGTTGTAGTGTGTAGGTCGTAGTGTGTAAGTTGTAGTTTGTAGGTCGTAGTGTGTAGGTCGTAGTGTGTAGGTCGTAGTATGTATGTCGTAGTGTGTAGGTCATAATGTGTAGGTTGTAGTGTGTAGTTTGCGGCTTGTAGGTTAAAGTGTGTAGGTTGTAGTGTGTAGGTCGTAGTGTGTAGGTCGTAGTGTGTAGGTCGTAGTGTGTAGGTCGTAGTGTGTAGGTTGTAGTGTGTAAGTTGTAGTGTGTAGATTGTAGTGTGTAGCTCGTAGTGTGTAGGTCGTAGTGTGTATGTCGTAGTGTGTAGGCTGTAATGTGTAGGTCGTAGTGCGTTGGTTGTAGTTTGTAGGTTGTAGTGTGTAGGTCGTAGTGTGTAGGTTGTAGTGTGTAGGTCGTGGTGTGTAGGTTATAGTGCGTTGGTTGTAGTGCGTATGTTGTAGTGTGTAGGTCGTAGTGTGTAGGTCGTAGTGTGTAGGTTGTAGTGTGTAGTTGGTAGCGTGTAGGTCGTAGTGTGTAGGTTGTAGTGTGTAGGATGTAAGGTGTAGGTTGTAGTGCGTTGGTTGTAGTTTGTAGGTTGTAGTGTGTAGGTCGTAGTGCGTAGGTTGTAGTGTGTAGGTCGTAGTGTGTAGGTTGTAGTGCGTTGGTTGTAGTGCGTAGGTTGTAGTGTGTAGGTCGTAGTGTAAATGTTGTACAGTGTAGGTCGTAGTGTGTAGGTTGTAGTGCGTTGGTTGTAGTGTGTGGGTTGTAGTGTGTAGGTCGTAGTGTGTAAGTTGTAGTGTGTAGGTCGTAGTGTGTAGGTCGTAGTGTTTAGGTCGTAGTGTGTACGTCGTAGTATGTAGGTCGTAGTGTGTAGGTCGTAATGTGTAGGTTGTAGTGTGTAGTTTGTGGCTTGTAGGTTGTAGTGTGTAGGTTGTAGTGTGTAGGTCGTAGTGTGTAGGTCGTAGTGTGTAGGTCGTAGTGTGTAGGTTGTAGTGTGTAAGTTGTAGTGTGTAGATTGTAGTGTGTAGCAAGTAGTGTGTAGGCTGTAATGTGTAGGTCGTAGTGCGTTGGTTGTAGTTTGTAGGTTGTAGTGTGTAGGTCGTGGTGTGTAGGTTGTAGTGTGTAGGTCGTAGTGTGTAGGTTGTAGTGCGTTGGTTGTAGTGCGTATGTTGTAGTGTGTAAGTCGTAGTGTGTGGGCCGTAGTGTGTAGGTCGTAGTGTGTAGGTTGTAGTGTGTAGTTGGTAGCGTGTAGCTCGTAGTGTGTAGGTCGTAGTGTGTATGTCGTAGTGTGTAGGCTGTAATGTGTAGGTCGTAGTGCGTTGGTTGTAGTTTGTAGGTTGTAATGTGTAGGTCGTAGTGTGTAGGTTGTAGTGTGTAGGTCGTAGTGTGTAGGTTGTAGTGCGTTGGTTGTAGTGCGTATGTTGTAGTGTGTAGGTCGTAGTGTGTAGGTCGTACTGTGTAGGTCGTAGTGTGTAGGTTGTAGTGTGTAGTTGGTAGCGTGTAGGTCGTAGTGTGTAGGTTATAAGGTGTAGGTCGTAGTGCGTTGGTTGTAGTTTGTAGGTTGTAGTGTGTAGGTCGTAGTGTGTAGGTTGTAGTGTGTAGGTCGTAGTGTGTAAGTTGTAGTGCGTTGGTTGTAGTGCGTAGGTTGTAGTGTGTAGGTCGTAGAGTGTAAGTTGTACAGTGTAGGTCGTAGTGTGTAGGTTGTAGTGCGTTGGTTGTAGTTTGTGGGTTGTAGTGTGTAGGTCGTAATGTGTAAGTTGAAGTGTGTAGGTCGTAGTGTGTAGGCCGTAGTGTGTAGATCGTAGTGTGTAGGTCGTAGTATGTAGGTCGTAGTGTGTAGGTCGTAGTGTGTAGGTTGTAGTGTGTAGTTTGTGGCTTGTAGGTTGTAGTTTGTAGGTTGTAGTGTGTAGGTCGTAGTGTGTAGGTCGGAGTGTGTAGGTCGTAGTATGTAGGTCGTAGTGTGTAGGTCGTAGTGTGTAGGTTGTAGTGTGTAGTTTGTGGCTTGTAGGTTGTAGTGTGTAGGTTGTAGTGTGTAGCTCGTAGTGTGTTGGGCGTAGTGTGTATGCCGTAGTGTGTAGGCTGTAATGTGTAGGTCGTAGTGCGTTGGTTGTAGTTTGTAGGTTGTAGTGTGTATGACGTAGTGTGTAGCTTGTAGTGTGTAGGTCGTAGTGTGTAGGTTGTAGTGCGTTGGTTGTAGTGCGTATGTTGTAGTGTGTAGGTCGTAGTGTGTAGGTCGTAGTGTGTAGGTCGTAGTGTGTAGGTTGTAGTGTGTAGTTGGTAGCGTGTAGGTATTAGTGTGTAGGTTGTAGTGTGTAGGTTGTAAGGTGTAGGTCGTAGTGCGTTGGTTGTAGTTTGTAGGTTGTAGTGTGTAGGTCGTAGTGTGTAGGTTGTAGTGTGTAGGTCGTAGTGTGTAGGTTGTAGTGCGTTGGTTGTAGTGCGTAGGTTGTAGTGTGTACGTCGTAGTGTGTAGGTCATAGTGTGTAGGTCGTAGTGTGTAGGTCGTAGTGTGTAGGTTGAAGTGTGTAGGTTGTAGTGTGTAGCTCGTAGTGCGTTGGTTGTAGTGCGTTGGTTGTAGTGTGTAGGTCGTAGTGTGTATGTCGTAGTGTGTAGGTCGTAGTGTGTAGGTTGTAGTGTGTAGGTTGTAGTGTGTAGGTCGTAGTGTGTATTTTGTAGTGTGTAGGTCATAGTGTGTAGCTCGTAGTGTGTAGGTTGTAATTTGTAGGTTGTAGTGTGTAGGTCGTAGTGTGTATTTCGTAGTGTGTAGGCCGTAGTGTGTAGGTCGTAGTGTGTAGGTTGTAGTGTGTATGTTGTAGTGTGTAAGTCGTAGTATGTAGGGCATAGAATGTAGGTCGTAGTGTGTAGGGTGTAGCGTGTTGGTTGTAGTATGTAGGTCGTAGTGTGTAGATCGTAGTGTGTAGGTTGTAGTATGTAGGTCATAGAGTGTAGGTTGCAGTACGTAGGTCGTAGTGTGTAGGTTGTAGTGTGTAGGTCGTAGTGTGTAGGTCGTAGTGCGTAGGTGAAGTGTGTAGGTCCTAGTGTGTAGGTTGTAGTGTTGGGGTCGTAGTGTGTAGGGCGTAGCGTGTAGGTTGTAGTGTGTAGGTCGTAGTGTGTAGGTTGTAGTGTGTAGGTCGTAGTGTGTAGGTTGTAGTGCGTTGGTTGTAGTGCGTAGGTTGTAGGGTGTAGGTCGTAGTGTGTAGGTCGTAGTGTGTAGGTCGTAGTGTGATATTTGTAGTGTGTAGTTGGTAGTGTGTAGGTCGTAGTGTGTAGGTTGTAGTGTGTAGGTTGTTGTGTGTAGCTCGTAGTGTGTAGGTCGTAGTGTGTAGGTCGTAGTGTGTAGGTTGTAAGGTGTAGGTCGTAGTGCGCTGGTTGTAGTTTGTAGGTTGTAGTGTGTAGGTCGTAGTGTGTAGGTTGTAGTGTGTAGGTCGTAGTGTGTAGGTCGTAGTGTGTAGGTTGTAGTGCGTTGGTTGTATTGCGTTGGTTGTAGTGTGTAGGTCGTAGTGTGTATGTCGTAGTGTGTAGGTCGTAGTGTGTAGTTTGTAGTGTGTAGGTCGTAGTGTGTAGGTTGTAGCGTGTAGGTCGTAGTGTGTAGGTCGTAGTGTGTAGGTCGTAGTGTGTATGTTGAAGTGTGTAGGTTGTAGTGTGTAGCTCGTAGTGTATAGGTTGTAGTGTGTAGGTCGTAGTGTTTATTTCGTAGTGAGTAGGCCGTAGTGTGTAGGTCGTAGTGTGTAGGTTGTAGTGTGTATGTTGTAGTGTGTAAGTCGTAGTATGTAGGGCATAGAATGTAGGTCGTAGTGTGTAGGTCGTAGTGTGTAGGGTGTAGCGTGTTGGTTGTAGTATGTAGGTCGTAGTGTGTAGATCGTAGTGTGTAGGTCGTAGTGTGTAGGTTGTAGTGCTTTGGTTGTAGTGCGTAGGTTGTAGAGTGTAGGTCGTAGTGTGTAGGTCGTAGAGTGTAGGTCGTAGTGTTTAGGTCGTAGTGTGTAGGTCGTAGTGTATAGGTCGTAGTGTGTAGGTTGTAGTGTGTAGGTTGTAGTGTGTAGATTGTAGTGTGTAGCTCGTAGTGTGTAGGTCGTAGTGTGTAGGTCGTAGTGTGTTAGTTGTAATGTGTAGGTCGTAGTGCGTTGGTTGTAGTTTGTAGGTTCTAGTGTGTAGGCCGTAGTGTGTAGGTTGTAGTGTGTAGGTCGTAGTGTGTAGGTCGTAGTGTGTAGGTCGTAGTGTGTAGGTTGTAGTGTGTAGTTGGTAGCGTGTAGGTCGTAGTGTGTAGGTTGTAGTGTGTAGGTTGTAGTGTGTAGCTCGTAGTGTGTAGGTCGTAGTGTGTAAGTCGTAGTGTGTAGGTTGTAAGGTGTAGGTCGTAGGGCGTGGTTGTAGTTTGTAGGTTGCAGTGTGTAGGTCGTAGTGTGTAGGTTGTAGTGTGTAGGTCGTAGTGTGTAGGTTGTAGTGCGTTGGTTGTAGTGCGTAGGTTGTAGTGTGTAGGTCGTAGTGTGTAGGTCGTAGTGTGTAGGTCGTAATGTGTAGGTTGAAGTGTGTAGGTTGTAGTGTGTAGCTCGTAGTGTGTAGGTTGTAGTGTGTCGGTTGCAGTGTGTAGGTCGTAGTGTGGAGGTTGTAATGTGTAGGTCGTAGTGCGTAGGTTGAAGTGTGTAGATCCTAGTGTGTAGGTTGTAGTGTTGGGGTCGTAGTGTGTAGGTCGTAGTGTGTAGGTTGTAGTGTGTAGGTCGTAGTGTGTAGGTTGTAGTGCGTTGGTTGTAGTGCGTAGGTTGTAGTGTGTAGGTCGTAGTGTGTAGGTCGTAGTGTGTAGGTTGTAGTGTGTAGGTTGTAGTGTGTAGTTGGTAGCGTGTAGGTCGTAGTGTATAGGTTGTAGTGTGTGGGTTGTAGTGTGTAGGTCTTAGTGTGTAGGTTGTAAGGTGTAGGTCGTAGTGCGTTGGTTGTAGTTTGTAGGTCGTAGTGTGTTGGTCGTAGTGTGTAGGTTGTAGTGTGTAGGTTGTAGTGCGTTGGTTGTAGTGCGTAGGTTGTAGTGTGTACGTCGTAGTGTGTAGGTCGGAGTGTGTAGGTCGTAGTGTGTAGGTCGTAGTGTGTAGGTTGAAGTGTGTAGGTTTTAGTGTGTAGCTCGTAGTGCGTTGGTTGTAGTGTGTAGGTCGTAGTGTGTATGTCGTAGTGTGTAGGTCGTAGTGTGTAGGTTGTAGTGTGTAGGTCGTAGTGTGTAGTTTGTAGTGTGTAGGTCGTAGTGTGTAGGTTGTAGTGTGTCGGTTGTAGTGTGTAGGTCGTAGTGTGTATTTCGTAGTGTGTAGGCCGTAGTGTGTAAGTCGTAGTGTGTAGGTTGTAGTGTGTAAGTTGTAGTGTGTAAGTCGTAGTATGTAGGGCATAGTATGTAGGTCGTAGTGTGTAGGTCGTAGTGTATAGGGTGTAGCGTGTTGGTTGTAGTATGTAGGTCGTAGTGTGTAGATCGTAGTGTGTAGGTTGTAGTGTGTAGGTCGTAGAGTGTAGGTTGTAGTACGTAGGTCGTAGTGTGTAGGTTGTAGTGTGTAGGTCGTAGTGTGTTGGTCGTAGTGTGTAGTTCGTAGTGTGTAGGTCGTAGTGTGGAGGTTGTAATGTGTAGGTCGTAGTGCGTAGGTTGAAGTGTGTAGGTCCTAGTGTGTAGGTTGTAGTGTTGGGGTCGTAGTGTGTAGGTCGTAGTGTGTAGGTTGTAGTGTGTAGGTCGTAGTGTGTAGGTTGTAGTGCGTTGGTTGTAGTGCGTAGGTTGTAGTGTGTAGGTCGTAGTGTGTAGGTCGTAGTGTGTAGGTCGTAGTGTGTAGGTTGTAGTGTGTAGTTGGTAGCGTGAGGGTCGTAGTGTATAGGTTGTAGTGCGTGGGTTGTAGTGTGTAGGTCTTAGTGTGTAGTTTGTAAGGTGTAGGTCGTAGTGCGTTGGTTGTTGTTTGTAGGTTGTAGTGTGTAGGTCGTAGTGTGTAGAATGTAGTGTGTAGGTCGTAGTGTGTAGGTTGTAGTGTGTAGGTCGTAGTGTGTAGGTTGTTGTGCGTTGGTTGTAGTGCGTTGGTTGTAGTGTGTAGGGCGTAGTGTGTTTGTCGTAGTGTGTAGGTCGTAGTGTATAGGTTGTAGTGTGTAGGTCGTAGTGTGTAGGTTGTAGTGTGTAGGTCGTAGTGTGTAGGTCGTAGTGTGTAGGTTGATGTGTGTAGGTTGTAGTGTGTATCTCGTAGTGTGTAGGTTGTAGTGTGTAGGTTGTAGAGTGTAGGTCGTAGTGTGTAGGTTGTAGTGTGTATGTTGTAGTGTGTAAGTCGTAGTATGTAGGGCATAGAATGTAGGTCGTAGTGTGTAGGTCGTATTGTGTAGGGTGTAGCGTGTTGGTTGTAGTATGTAGGTCGTAGTGTGTAGATCGTAGTGTGTAGGTTGTAGTGTGTAGGTCGCAGAGTGTAGGTTGAAGTGTGTAGGTCCTAGTGTGTAGGTTGTAGTGTGTAGGTTGTAGTGTGTAATTTGTAGTGTGTAGGTTTTAGTGTGTAGGTCGTAGTGTGAAAGTTGTACATTGTAGGTCGTAGTGTGTAGGTTGTAGTGCGTTGGTCGTAGTTGTTAGGTTGTAGTGTGTATGTTGTAGTGTGTAAGTCGTAGCATGTAGGGCATAGAATGTAGGTCGTATTGTGTAGGTCGTATTGTGTAGGGTGTAGCGTGTTGGTTGAAGTATGTAGGTCGTAGTGTGTAGATCGTAGTGTGTAGGTTGTAGTGTGTAGGTTGTAGTGTGTAATTTGTAATGTGTAGGTTGTAGTGTGTAGGTCGTAGTGTGAAAGTTGTACATTGTAGGTCGTAGTGTGTAGGTTGTAGTGCTTTGGTTGTAGTGCATGGGTTGTAGTGTGTAGGTCGTAGTGTGTAGGTTGTAGTGTGTAGGTCGTAGTGTGTAGGTTGTAGTGCGTTGACTGTAGTGCGTAGGTTGTAGTGTGTAGGTCGTAGTGTGTAGGTCGTAGTGTGTACGTCGTAGTATGTAGGTCGTAGTGTGTAGGTCGTAATGTGTAGGTTGTAGTGTGTCGTTTGTGGCTTGTAGGTTGTAGTGTGTAGGTTGTAGTGTGTAGGTCGTAGTGTGTAGGTCGTAGTGTGTAGGTCGTAGTGTGTTGGTCGTAGTGTGTAGGTCGTAGTGTGTAGGTTGTAGTGTGTAAGTTGTAGTGTGTAGATTGTAGTGTGTAGCAAGTAGTGTGTAGGCTGTAATGTGTAGGTCGTAGTGCGTTGGTTGTAGTTTGTAGGTTGTAGTGTGTAGGTCGTGGTGTGTAGGTTGTAGTGTGTAGGTCGTAGTGTGTAGGTTGTAGTGCGTTGGTTGTAGTGCGTATGTTGTAGTGTGTAAGTCGTAGTGTGTAGGCCGTAGTGTGTAGGTCGTAGTGTGTAGGTTGTAGTGTGTAGTTGGTAGCGTGTAGCTCGTAGTGTGTAGGTCGTAGTGTGTATGTCGTAGTGTGTAGGCTGTAATGTGTAGGTCGTAGTGCGTTGGTTGTAGTTTGTAGGTTGTAGTGTGTAGGTCGTAGTGTGTAGGTTGTAGTGTGTAGGTCGAAGTGTGTAGGTTGTAGTGCGTTGGTTGTAGTTCGTATGTTGTAGTGTGTAGGTCGTAGTGTGTAGGTCGTACTGTGTAGGTCGTAGTGTGTAGGTTGTAGTGTGTAGTTGGTAGCGTGTAGGTCGTAGTGTGTAGGTTATAAGGTGTAGGTCGTAGTGCGTTGGTTGTAGTTTGTAGGTTGTAGTGTGTAGGTCGTAGTGTGTAGGTTGTAGTGTGTAGGTCGTAGTGTGTAAGTTGTAGTGCGTTGGTTGTAGTGCGTAGGTTGTAGTGTGTAGGTCGTAGTGTGTAAGTTGTACAGTGTAGGTCGTAGTGTGTAGGTTGTAGTGCGTTGGTTGTAGTTTGTGGGTTGTAGTGTGTAGGTCGTAATGTGTAAGTTGTAGTGTGTAGGTCGTAGTGTGTAGGTCGTAGTGTGTAGATCGTAGTGTGTAGGTCGTAGTATTTAGGTCGTAGTGTGTAGGTCGTAGTGTGTAGGTTGTAGTGTGTAGTTTGTGGCTTGTAGGTTGTAGTGTGTAGGTTGTAGTGTGTAGGTCGTAGTGTGTAGGTCGTAGTGTGTAGGCTGTAATGTGTAGGTCGTAGTGCGTTGGTTGTAGTTTGTAGGTTGTAGTGTGTAGGTCGTAGTGTGTAGGTCGTAGTGTGTAGGTCGGACAGTGTAGGTCGTAGTATGTAGGTCGTAGTGTGTAGGTCGTAGTGTGTAGGTTGTAGTGTGTAGTTTGTGGCTTGTAGGTTGTAGTGTGTAGCTCGTAGTGTGTTGGGCGTAGTGTGTATGTCGTAGTGTGTAGGCTGTAATGTGTAGGTCGTAGTGCGTTGGTTGTAGTTTGTAGGTTGTAGTGTGTAGGTCGTAGTGTGTAGGTTGTAGTGTGTAGGTCGTAGTGTGTAGGTTGTAGTGCGTTGGTTGTAGTGCGTAGGTTGTAGTGTGTACGTCGTAGTGTGTAGGTCATAGTGTGTAGGTCGTAGTGTGTAGGTCGTAGTGTGTAGGTTGAAGTGTGTAGGTTGTAGTGTGTAGCTCGTAGTGCGTTGGTTGTAGTGCGTTGGTTGTAGTGTGTAGGTCGTAGTGTGTATGTCGTAGTGTGTAGGTCGTAGTGTGTAGGTTGTAGTGTGTAGGTTGTAGTGTGTAGGTCGTAGTGTGTATTTTGTAGTGTGTAGGTCGTAGTGTGTAGCTCGTAGTGTGTAGGTTGTAATTTGTAGGTTGTAGTGTGTAGGTCGTAGTGTGTATTTCGTAGTGTGTAGGTCGTAGTGCGTAGGTGAAGTGTGTAGGTCCTAGTGTGTAGGTTGTAGTGTTAGGGTCGTAGTGTGTAGGGCGTAGTGTGTAGGTTGTAGTGTGTAGGTCGTAGTGTGTAGATTGTAGTGTGTAGGTCGTAGTGTGTAGGTTGTAGTGCGTTGGTTGTAGTGCGTAGGTTGTAGGGTGTAGGTCGTAGTGTGTAGGTCGTAGTGTGTAGGTCGTAGTGTGATATTTGTAGTGTGTAGTTGGTAGCGTGTAGGTCGTAGTGTGTAGGTTGTAGTGTGTAGGTTGTTGTGTGTCGCTCGTAGTGTGTAGGTCGTAGTGTGTAGGTCGTAGTGTGTAGGTTGTAAGGTGTAGGTCGTAGTGCGCTGGTTGTAGTTTGTAGGTTGTAGTGTGTAGGTCGTAGTGTGTAGGTTGTAGTGTGTATGTCGTAGTGTGTAGGTTGTAGTGCGTTGGTTGTAGTGCGTAGGTTGTAGTGTGTACGTCGTAGTGTGTAGGTCGTAGTGTGTAGGTTGTAGTGCGTTGGTTGTATTGCGTTGGTTGTAGTGTGTAGGTCGTAGTGTGTATGTCGTAGTGTGTAGGTCGTAGTGTGTAGTTTGTAGTGTGTAGGTCGTAGTGTGTAGGTTGTAGCGTGTAGGTCGTAGTGTGTAGGTCGTAGTGTGTAGGTCGTAGTGTGTATGTTGAAGTGTGTAGGTTGTAGTGTGTAGCTCGTAGTTTTTAGGTTGTAGTGTGTAGGTCGTAGTGTTTATTTCGTAGTGTGTAGGCCGTAATGTGTAGGTCGTAGTGTGTAGGTTGTAGTGTGTATGTTGTAGTGTGTAAGTCGTAGTATGTAGGGCATAGAATGTAGGTCGTAGTGTGTAGGTCGTAGTGTGTAGGGTGTAGCGTGTTGGTTGTAGTATGTAGGTCGTAGTGTGTAGATCGTAGTGTGTAGGTCGTAGTGTGTAGGTTGTAGTGCTTTGGTTGTAGTGCGTAGGTTGTAGAGTGTAGGTCGTAGTGTGTAGGTCGTAGAGTGTAGGTCGTAGTGTTTAGGTCGTAGTGTGTAGGTCGTAGTGTATAGGTCGTAGTGTGTAGGTTGTAGTGTGTAGGTTGTAGTGTGTAGATTGTAGTGTGTAGCTCGTAGTGTGTAGGTCGTAGTGTGTAGGTCGTAGTGTGTTAGTTGTAATGTGTAGGTCGTAGTGCGTTGGTTGTAGTTTGTAGGTTCTAGTGCGTAGGCCGTAGTGTGTAGGTTGTAGTGTGTAGGTCGTAGTGTGTAGGTCGTAGTGTGTAGGTTGTAGTGTGTAGTTGGTAGCGTGTAGGTCGTAGTGTGTAGGTTGTAGTGTGTAGGTTGTAGTGTGTAGGTTGTAGTGTGTAGCTCGTAGTGTGTAGGTCGTAGTGTGTAAGTCGTAGTGTGTAGGTTGTAAGGTGTAGGTCGTAGGGCGTGGTTGTAGTTTGTAGGTTGCAGTGTGTAGGTCGTAGTGTGTAGGTTGCAGTGTGTAGGTCGTAGTGTGTAGGTTGTAGTGCGTTGGTTGTAGTGCGTAGGTTGTAGTGTGTAGGTCGTAGTGTGTAGGTCGTAGTGTGTAGGTTGTAGTGTGTAGGTTGTAGTGTGTAGTTGGTAGCGTGTAGGTCGTAGTGTATAGGTTGTAGTGTGTGGGTTGTAGTGTGTAGGTCTTAGTGTGTAGGTTGTAAGGTGTAGGTCGTAGTGCGTTGGTTGTAGTTTGTAGGTCGTAGTGTGTTGGTCGTAGTGTGTAGGTTGTAGTGTGTAGGTTGTAGTGCGTTGGTTGTAGTGCGTAGGTTGTAGTGTGTACGTCGTAGTGTGTAGGTCGTAGTGTGTAGGTCGTAGTGTGTAGGTTGAAGTGTGTAGGTTGTAGTGTGTAGCTCGTAGTGCGTTGGTTGTAGTGCGTTGGTTGTAGTGTGTAGGTCGTAGTGTGTATGTCGTAGTGTGTAGGTCGTAGTGTGTAGGTTGTAGTGTATAGGTCGTAGTGTGTAGTTTGTAGTGTGTAGGTCGTAGTGTGTAGGTTGTAGTGTGTCGGTTGTAGTGTGTAGGTCGTAGTGTGTATTTCGTAGTGTGTAGGCCGTAGTGTGTAGGTCGTAGTGTGTAGGTTGTAGTGTGTAAGTTGTAGTGTGTAAGTCGTAGTATGTAGGGCATAGTATGTAGGTCGTAGTGTGTAGGTCGTAGTGTGTAGGGTGTAGCGTGTTGGTTGTAGTATGTAGGTGGTAGTGTGTAGATCGTAGTGTGTAGGTTGTAGTGTGTAGGTCGTAGTGTGTAGGTTGTAGTGTGTAGGTCGTAGTGTGTAGGTCGTAGTGTGGAGGTTGTAATGTGTAGGTCGTAGTGCGTAGGTTGAAGTGTGTAGGTCCTAGTGTGTAGGTTGTAGTGTTGGGGTCGTAGTGTGTAGGTCGTAGTGTGTAGGTTGTAGTGTGTAGGTCGTAGTGTGTAGGTTGTAGTGCGTTGGTTGTAGTGCGTAGGTTGTAGTGTGTAAGTCGTAGTGTGTAGGTCGTAGTGTGTAGGTCGTAGTGTGTAGGTTGTAGTGTGTAGTTGGTAGCGTGAGGGTCGTAGTGTATAGGTTGTAGTGCGTGGGTTGTAGTGTGTAGGTCTTAGTGTGTAGGTTGTAAGGTGTAGGTCGTAGTGCGTTGGTTGTTGTTTGTAGGTTGTAGTGTGTAGGTCGTAGTGTGTAGAATGTAGTGTGTAGGTCGTAGTGTGTAGGTTGTAGTGTGTAGGTCGTAGTGTGTAGGTTGTTGTGCGTTGGTTGTAGTGCGTTGGTTGTAGTGTGTAGGGCGTAGTGTGTTTGTCGTAGTGTGTAGGTCGTAGTGTATAGGTTGTAGTGTGTATGTCGTAGTGTGTAGGTTGTAGTGTGTAGGTCGTAGTGTGTAGGTCGTAGTGTGTAGGTTGATGTGTGTAGGTTGTAGTGTGTATCTCGTAGTGTGTAGGTTGTAGTGTGTAGGTTGTAGAGTGTAGGTCGTAGTGTGCATTTCGTAGTGTTAGGCCGTAGTGTGTAGGTCGTAGTGTGTAGGTTGTAGTGTGTATGTTGTAGTGTGTAAGTCGTAGTATGTAGGGCATAGAATGTAGGTCGTAGTGTGTAGGTCGTATTGTGTAGGGTGTAGCGTGTTGGTTGTAGTATGTAGGTCGTAGTGTGTAGATCGTAGTGTGTAGGTTGTAGTGTGTACGTCGTAGAGTGTAGGTTGAAGTGTGTAGGTCCTAGTGTGTAGGTTGTAGTGTGTAGGTTGTAGTGTGTAATTTGTAGTGTGTAGGTTTTAGTGTGTAGGTCGTAGTGTGAAAGTTGTACATTGTAGGTCGTAGTGTGTAGGTTGTAGTGCGTTGGTCGTAGTGTGTAGGTTGTAGTGTGTATGTTGTAGTGTGTAAGTCGTAGCATGTAGGCCATAGAATGTAGGTCGTATTGTGTAGGTCGTATTGTGTAGGGTGTAGCGTGTTGGTTGAAGTATGTAGGTCGTAGTGTGTAGATCGTAGTGTGTAGGTTGTAGTGTGTAGGTCGTAGAGTGTAGGTTGAAGTGTGTAGGTCCTAGTGTGTAGGTTGTAGTGTTGGGGTCGTAGTGTGTAGGTCGTAGTGTGTAGGTCGCAGTGTGTAGGTTGTAGTTGGTAGGTTGAGCGTGTAGGTCATAGTGTGTAGGTTGTAGTGTGTAAGTCGTAGTGCGTAGGTTGTAGTGTGTATGTCGTGGTGCGTAGGTTGTAGTGAGTAGGTTGTAGTGTGTATGTTGTAATGTGTAGGCCGTAGAGTGTAGGTCGTAGGATGTATATTGTAGTGTGTAGGTCGTAGTGTGTAGGTCGTAGTTTGTAGGTTGTAGTGTGTAATTTGTAATGTGTAGGTTGTAGTGTGTAGGTCGTAGTGTGAAAGTTGTACATTGTAGGTCGTAGTGTGCAGGTTGTAGTGCTTTGGTTGTAGTGCATGGGTTGTAGTGTGTAGGTCGTAGTGTGTAGGTTGTAGTGTGTAGGTCGTAGTGTGTAGGTTGTAGTGCGTTGACTGTAGTGCGTAGGTTGTAGTGTGTAGGTCGTAGTGTGTAGGTCGTAGTGTGAAGGTTGAAGTGTGTAGGTTGTAGAGTGTAGCTCGTAGTGTGTAGGTTGTAGTGTGTCGGTTGTAGTGTGTAGGTCGTAGTGTGTATTTCGTAGTGTGTAGTTCGTAGTGTGTAGGTCGTAGTGTGTAGGTTGTAGTGTGTATGTTGTAGTGTGTAAGTCGTAGTATGTAGGGCATAGAATGTAGGTCGTAGTGTGTAGGGTGTAGCGTGTATGTTGTTGTATGTAGGTCGTAGTGTGTAGATCGTAGTGTGTAGGCTGTAGTGTGTAGGTCGTAGTATGTAGGTCGTAGTATGTAGGTTGTAGTGTGTATGTTGTAGTGTGTAAGTCGTAGCATGTAGGGCATAGAATGTAGGTCGTAGTGTGTAGGTCGTATTGTGTAGGGTGTAGCGTGTTGGTTGAAGTATGTAGGTCGTAGTGTGTAGATCGTAGTGTGTAGGTTGTAGTGTGTAGGTCGTAGTGTGTAGGTTGTAGTGCCTTGGTTGTAGTGCATAGGTTGTAGTATGTAGATCGTAGTGTGTAGGTCGTAGTGTGTAGGTTGTAGTGCTTTGGTTGTAGTGCGTAGGTTGTAGTGTGTAGGTCGTACTGTGTAGGTTGTAGTGCGTTGACTGTAGTGCGTAGGTTGTAGTGTGTAGGTCGTAGTGTGTAGGTCGTAGTGTGTAGGTCGTAGTGTGTAGGTTGTAGTGTGTAGGTTGTAGTGTGTAGGTTGTAGTGTGTGGGTTGTAATGTGTAGGTCGTAGTGCGTTGGTTGTAGTTTGTAGGTTGTAGTGTGTAGGTCGTAGTGTGTAGGTTGTAGTGTGTAGGTCGTAGTGTGTAGGTTGTAGTGCGTTGGTTGTAGTATGTAGGTCGTAGTGTGTAGGTCGTAGTGTCTAGGTTGTAGTGTGTAGTTGGTAGCGTGTAGGTCGTAGTGTGTACGTCGTAGTTTGTAGGTCGTAGTGTGTAGGTTGTAGTGTGTAGGTTGTAGTGTGTAGCTCGCAGTGTGTAGGTTGTAAGGTGTTGGTCGTAGTGCGTTGGTTGTAGTTTGTAGGTTGTAGTGTGTTGGTCGTAGTGTGTAGGTTGTAGTGTGTAGGTCGTAGTGTGTACTTTGTAGTGCGTTGGTTGTAGTGTGTAGGTCGTAGTGTGTAGGTGGTAGTGTGTAGGTCGTAGTGTGTAGGTTGTAGTGTGTAGGTCGTAGTGTGTAGGTAGTAGTACGTAGGTCGTAGTGTGTAGGTTGAAGTGTGTAGGTTGTAGTGTGTAGCTCGTAGTGTGTAGGTTGTAGTGTGTAGGTCGTAGTGTGTATTTCGTAGTGTGTAGGCCGTAGTGTGTAGGTCGTAGTGTGTAGGTTGTAGTGTGTATGTTGTAGTGTGTAAGTCGAAGTATGTAGGGCTTAGAATGTAGGTCGTAGTGTGTAGGTCGTAGTGTGTAGGGTGTAGCGTGTTGGTTGTAGTATGTAGGTCGTAGTGTGTAGATCGTAGTGTGTAGGTTGTAGTGTGTAGGTCGTAGAGTGTAGGTTGTAGTACGTAGGTCGTAGTGTGTAGGTTGTATTGTGTAGGTCGTAATGTGTAGGTCGTAGTGCGTAGGTGAATTGTGAAGGTCCTAGTGTGTAGGTTGTAGTGTTGGGTTCGTAGTGTGTAGGTCGTAGTGTGTAGGTTGTAGTGTGTAGGTCGTAGTGTGTAGGTTGTAGTGTGTAGGTCGTAGTGTGTAGGTTGTAGTGCGTTGGTTGTAGTGCGTAGGTTGTAGTGTGTAGGTCGTAGTGTGTAGGTCGTAGTGTGATATTTGTAGTGTGTAGTTGGTAGCGTGTAGGTCGTAGTGTGTAGGTTGTAGTGTGTAGGTTGTTGTGTGTAGCTCGTAGTGTGTAGGTCGTAGTGTGAAGGTCGTAGTGTGTAGGTCGTAGTGTGTAGGTCGTAGTGTGTAGGTTGTAAGGTGTAAGTCGTAGTGCGCTGGTTGTAGTTTGTAGGTTGTAGTGTGTAGGTCGTAGTGTGTAGGTTGTAGTGTGTAGGTCGTAGTGTGTAGGTTGTAGTGCGTTGGTTGTAGTGCGTAGGTTGTAGTGTGTACGTCGTAGTGTGTAGGTCGTAGTGTGTAGGTTGTAGTGCGTTGGTTGTAGTGCGTTGGTTGTAGTGTGTAGGTCGTAGTGTGTATGTCGTAGTGTGTAGGTCGTAGTGTGTAGGTTGTAGTGCCTTGGTTGTAGTGTGTAGGTCGTAGTGTGTAGGTTGTAGTGCGTTGGTTGTAGTGCGTAGGTTGTAGTGTGTACGTCGTAGTGTGTAGGTCGTAGTGTGTAGGTCGTAGTGTGTAGGTTGTAGTGTGTAGGTTGTAGTGTGTAGATTGTAGTGTGTAGCTCGTAGTGTGTAGGTCGTAGTGTGTAGGTCGTAGTGTGTAGGTTGTAATGTGTAGGTCGTAGTGCGTTGGTTGTAGTGTGTACGTCGTAGTGTGTAGGTGGTAGTGTGTAGGTTGTAGTGCGTTGGTTGTAGTGCGTTGGTTGTAGTGTGTAGGTCGTAGTGTGTATGTCGTAGTGTGTATGTCGTAGTGTGTAGTTTGTAGTGTGTAGGTCGTAGTGTGTAGGTTGTAGTGTGTAGGTCGTAGTGTGTATTTCGTAGTGTGTAGGCCGTAGTGTGTAGGTCGTAGTGTGTAGGTTGTAGGGTGTATGTTGTAGTGTGTAAGTCGTAGTATGTAGAACATAGAATGTAGGTCGTAGTGTGTAGGTCGTAGTGTGTAGGGTGTAGCGTGTTGGTTGTAGTATGTAGGTCGTAGTGTGTAGATCGTAGTGTGTAGGTTGTAGTGTGTAGGTCGTAGTGTGTAGGTTGTAGTGTGTAGGTCGTAGTGTGTAGGTTGTAGTGCGTTGGTTGTAGTGCGTAGGTTGTAGGGTGTAGGTCGTAGTGTGTAGGTCGTAGTGTGTAGGTCGTAGTGTGATATTTGTAGTGTGTAGTTGGTAGCGTGTAGGTCGTAGTGTGTAGGTTGTAGTGTGTAGGTTGTTGTGTGTAGCTCGTAGTGTGTAGGTCGTAGTGTGTAGGTCGTAGTGTGTAGGTTGTAAGGTGTAGGTCGTAGTGCGCTGGTTGTAGTTTGTAGGTTGTAGTGTGTAGGTCGTAGTGTGTAGGTTGTAGTGTGTAGGTCGTAGTGTGTAGGTTGTAGTGCGTTGGTTGTAGTGCGTAGGTTGTAGTGTGTACGTCGTAGTGTGTAGGTCGTAGTGTGTAGGTTGTAGTGCGTTGGTTGTATTGCGTTGGTTGTAGTGTGTAGGTCGTAGTGTGTATGTCGTAGTGTGTAGGTCGTAGTGTGTAGTTTGTAGTGTGTAGGTCGTAGTGTGTAGGTTGTAGCGTGTAGGTCGTAGTGTGTAGGTTGTAGTGTGTAGGTCGTAGTGTGTAGGTTGTAGTGCGTTGGTTGTAGTGCGTAGGTTGTAGTGTGTACGTCGTAGTGTGTAGGCCGTAGTGTGTAGGTCGTAGTGTGTAGGTTGTAGTGTGTATGTTGTAGTGTGTAAGTCGTAGTATGTAGGGCATAGAATGTAGGTCGTAGTGTGTAGGTCGTAGTGTGTAGGGTGTAGCGTGTTGGTTGTAGTATGTAGGTCGTAGTGTGTAGATCGTAGTGTGTAGGTCGTAGTGTGTAGGTTGTAGTGCTTTGGTTGTAGTGCGTAGGTTGTAGAGTGTAGGTCGTAGTGTGTAGGTCGTAGAGTGTAGGTCGTAGTGTTTAGGTCGTAGTGTGTAGGTCGTAGTGTATAGGTCGTAGTGTGTAGGTTGTAGTGTGTAGGTTGTAGTGTGTAGATTGTAGTGTGTAGCTCGTAGTGTGTAGGTCGTAGTGTGTAGGTCGTAGTGTGTGGGTTGTAATGTGTAGGTCGTAGTGCGTTGGTTGTAGTTTGTAGGTTCTAGTGTGTAGGCCGTAGTGTCTAGGTTGTAGTGTGTAGGTCGTAGTGTGTAGGTCGTAGTGTGTAGGTCGTAGTGTGTAGGTTGTAGTGTGTAGTTGGTAGCGTGTAGGTCGTAGTGTGTAGGTTGTAGTGTGTAGGTTGTAGTGTGTAGGTTGTAGTGTGTAGCTCGTAGTGTGTAGGTCGTAGTGTGTAAGTCGTAGTGTGTAGGTTGTAAGGTGTAGGTCGTAGGGCGTGGTTGTAGTTTGTAGGTTGCAGTGTGTAGGTCGTAGTGTGTAGGTTGTAGTGTGTAGGTCGTAGTGTGTAGGTTGTAGTGCGTTGGTTGTAGTGCGTAGGTTGTAGAGTGTAGGTCGTAGTGTGTAGGTCGTAGTGTGTAGGTTGAAGTGTGTAGGTTGTAGTGTGTAGCTCGTAGTGTGTAGGTTGTAGTGTGTCGGTTGTAGTGTGTAGGTCGTAGTGTGTATTTCGTAGTGTGTATTCCGTAGTGTGTAGGTCGTAGTGTGGAGGTTGTAATGTGTAGGTCGTAGTGCGTAGGTTGAAGTGTGTAGGTCCTAGTGTGTAGGTTGTAGTGTTGGGGTCGTAGTGTGTAGGTCGTAGTGTGTAGGTTGTAGTGTGTAGGTCGTAGTGTGTAGGTTGTAGTGCGTTGGTTGTAGTGCGTAGGTTGTAGTGTGTAGGTCGTAGTGTGTAGGTCGTAGTGTGTAGGTTGTAGTGTGTAGGTTGTAGTGTGTAGTTGGTAGCGTGTAGGTCGTAGTGTATAGGTTGTAGTGTGTGGGTTGTAGTGCGTATGTTGTAGTGTGTAAGTCGTAGTGTGTAGGTCGTAGTGTGTAGGTCGTAGTGTGTAGGTTGTAGTGTGTAGTTGGTAGCGTGTAGGTCGTAGTGTGTAGGTTGTAAGGTGTAGGTAGTAGTGCGTTGGTTGTAGTTTGTAGGTTGTAGTGTGTAGGTCGTAGTGTGTAGGTTGTAGTACGTTGGTTGTAGTGCGTAGGTTGTAGTGTGTAGGTCGTAGTGTGTAAGTTGTACAGTGTAGGTCGTAGTGTGTAGGTTGTAGTGCGTTGGTTGTAGTGCGTATGTTGTAGTGTGTAGGTCGTAGTTTGTAGGTCGTACTGTGTAGGTCGTAGTGTGTAGGTTGTAGTGTGTAGTTGGTAGCGTGTAGGTCGTAGTGTGTAGGTTGTAAGGTGTAGGTCGTAGTGCGTTGGTTGTAGTTTGTAGGTTGTAGTGTGTAGGTCGTAGTGTGTAGGTTGTAGTACGTTGGTTGTAGTGCGTAGGTTGTAGTGTGTAGGTCGTAGTGTGTAAGTTGTACAGTGTAGGTCGTAGTGTGTAGGTTGTAGTGCGTTGGTTGTAGTGTGTGGGTTGTAGTGTGTAGTTCGTAATGTGTAAGTTGTAGGGTGTAGGTCGTAGTGTGTAGGTCGTAGTGTGTAGATCGTAGTGTGTAGGTCGTAGTATGTAGGTCGTAGTGTGTAGGTCGTAGTGTGTAGGTTGTAGTGTGTAGTGTGTGGAATGTAGGTTGTAGTGTGTAGGTTGTAGTGTGTAGGTCGTAGTGTGTAGGTTGTAGTGTGTAGGTCGTAGTGTGTAGGCTGTAATGTGTAGGTCGTAGTGCGTTGGGTGTAGTTCGTAGGTTGTAGTGTGTAGGTCGTAGTGTGTAGGTCGGAGTGTGTAGGTCGTAGTATGTAGGTCGTAGTGTGTAGGTCGTAGTGTGTAGGTTGTAGTGTGTAGTTTGTGGCTTGTAGGTTGTAGTGTGTAGGTTGTAGTGTGTAGATTTTAGTGTGTAGCTCGTAGTGTGTTGGGCGTAGTGTGTATGTCGTAGTGTGTAGGCTGTAATGTGTAGGTCGTAGTGCGTTGGTTGTAGTTTGTAGGTTGTAGTGTGTAGGTCGTAGTGTGTAGGTTGTAGTGTGTAGATCGTAGTGTGTAGGTTGTAGTGCGTTGGTTGTAGTGCGTATGTTGTAGTGTGTAGGTCGTAGTGTGTAGGTCGTAGTGTGTAGGTCGTAGTGTGTAGGTTGTAGTGTGTAGTTGGTAGCGTGTAGGTATTAGTGTGTAGGTTGTAGTGTGTAGGTTGTAAGGTGTAGGTCGTAGTGCGTTGGTTGTAGTTTGTAGGTTGTAGTGTGTAGGTCGTAGTGTGTAGGTTGTAGTGTGTAGGTCGTAGTGTGTAGGTTGTAGTGCGTTGGTTGTAGTGCGTAGGTTGTAGTGTGTACGTCGTAGTGTGTAGGTCATAGTGTGTAGGTCGTAGTGTGTAGGTCGTAGTGTCTAGGTTGAAGTGTGTAGGTTGTAGTGTGTAGCTCGTAGTGCGTTGGTTGTAGTGCGTTGGTTGTAGTGTGTAGGTCGTAGTGTGTATGTCGTAGTGTGTAGGTCGTAGTGTGTAGGTTGTAGTGTGTAGGTTGTAGTGTGTAGGTCGTAGTGTGTATTTTGTAGTGTGTAGGTCGTAGTGTGTAGCTCGTAGTGTGTAGGTTGTAATTTGTAGGTTGTAGTGTGTAGGTCATAGTGTGTATTTCGTAGTGTGTAGGCCGTAGTGTGTAGGTCGTAGTGTGTAGGTTGTAGTGTGTATGTTGTAGTGTGTAAGTCGTAGTATGTAGGGCATAGAATGTAGGTCGTAGTGTGTAGGGTGTAGCGTGTTGGTTGTAGTATGTAGGTCGTAGTGTGTAGATCGTAGTGTGTAGGTCGTAGTGTGTAGGCTGTAATGTGTAGGTCGTAGTGCGTTGGTTGTAGTTTGTAGGCTGTAGTGTGTAGGTCGTAGTGTGTAGGTCGTAGTGTGTAGGTCGGAGTGTGTAGGTCGTGGTATGTAGGTCGTAGTGTGTAGGTCGTAGTGTGTAGGTTGTAGTGTGTAGTTTGTGGCTTGTAGGTTGTAGTGTGTAGGTTGTAGTGTGTAGATTGTAGTGTGTAGCTCGTAGTGTGTTGGGCGTAGTGTGTATGTCGTAGTGTGTAGGCTGTAATGTGTAGGTCGTAGTGCGTTGGTTGTAGTTTGTAGGTTGTAGTGTGTAGGTCGTAGTGTGTAGGTTGTAGTGTGTAGGTCGTAGTGTGTAGGTTGTAGTGCGTTGGTTGTAGTGCGTATGTTGTAGTGTGTAGGTCGTAGTGTGTAGGTCGTAGTGTGTAGGTCGTAGTGTGTAGGTTGTAGTGTGTAGTTGGTAGCGTGTAGGTATTAGCGTGTAGGTTGTAGTGTGTAGGTTGTAAGGTGTAGGTCGTAGTGCGTTGGTTGTAGTTTGTAGGTTGTAGTGTGTAGGTCGTAGTGTGTAGGTTGTAGTGTGTAGGTCGTAGTGTGTAGGTTGTAGTGCGTTGGTTGTAGTGCGTAGGTTGTAGTGTGTACGTCGTAGTGTGTAGGTCATAGTGTGTAGGTCGTAGTGTGTAGGTCGTAGTGTGTAGGTTGAAGTGTGTAGGTTGTAGTGTGTAGCTCGTAGTGCGTTGGTTGTAGTGTGTAGGTCGTAGTGTGTATGTCGTAGTGTGTAGGTCGTAGTGTGTAGGTTGTAGTGTGTAGGTTGTAGTGTGTAGGTCGTAGTGTGTATTTTGTAGTGTGTAGGTCGTAGTGTGTAGCTCGTAGTGTGTAGGTTGTAATTTGTAGGTTGTAGTGTGTAGGTCGTAGTGTGTATTTCGTAGTGTGTAGGCCGTAGTGTGTAGGTCGTAGTGTGTAGGTTGTAGTGTGTATGTTGTAGTGTGTAAGTCGTAGTATGTAGGGCATAGAATGTAGGTCGTAGTGTGTAGGGTGTAGCGTGTTGGTCGTAGTGTGTAGGTCGTAGTGCGTAGGTGAAGTGTGTAGGTCCTAGTGTGTAGGTTGTAGTGTTGGGGTCGTAGTGTGTAGGTCGTAGTGTGTCGGTCGCAGTGTGTTGGTTGTAGTTTGTAGGTTGTAGCGTGTAGGTCGTAGTGTATAGGTCGTAGTGCGTAGGTTGTAGTGTGTAAGTCGTGGTGCGTAGGTTGTAGTGAGTAGGTCTATGTGTGTATGTTGTAATGTGTAGGCTGTAGTGTTTATATCGTAGTGTGTATATTGTAGTGTGTAGGTCGCAGTGTGTAGGTTGTAGTGTGTAATTTGTTGTGTGTAGGTTGTAGTGTGTAGGTCGTAGTGTGTAAGTTGTACAGTGTAGGTCGTAGTGTGTAGGTTGTAGTGCGTTGGTTGTAGTGTGTGGGTTGTAGTGTGTAGGTCGTAGTGTGTAAGTTGTAGTTTGTAGGTCGTAGTGTGTAGGTCGTAGTGTGTAGGTCGTAGTATGTAGGTCGTAGTGTGTAGGTCATAATGTGTAGGTTGTAGTGTGTAGTTTGTGGCTTGTAGGTTAAAGTGTGTAGGTTGTAGTGTGTAGGTCGTAGTGTGTAGGTCGTAGTGTGTAGGTCGTAGTGTGTAGGTCGTAGTGTGTAGGTTGTAGTGTGTAAGTTGTAGTGTGTAGATTGTAGTGTGTAGCTCGTAGTGTGTAGGTCGTAGTGTGTATGTCGTAGTGTGTAGGCTGTAATGTGTAGGTCGTAGTGCGTTGGTTGTAGTTTGTAGGTTGTAGTGTGTAGGTCGTAGTGTGTAGGTTGTAGTGTGTAGGTCGTGGTGTGTAGGTTATAGTGCGTTGGTTGTAGTGCGTATGTTGTAGTGTGTAGGTCGTAGTGTGTAGGTCGTAGTGTGTAGGTCGTAGTGTGTAGGTTGTAGTGTGTAGTTGGTAGCGTGTAGGTCGTAGTGTGTAGGTTGTAGTGTGTAGGATGTAAGGTGTAGGTCGTAGTGCGTTGGTTGTAGTTTGTAGGTTGTAGTGTGTAGGTCGTAGTGCGTAGGTTGTAGTGCGTTGGTTGTAGTGTGTGGGTTGTAGTGTGTAGGTCGTAGTGTGTAAGTTGTAGTGTGTAGGTCGTAGTGTGTAGGTCGTAGTGTTTAGGTCGTAGTGTGTACGTCGTAGTATGTAGGTCGTAGTGTGTAGGTCGTAATGTGTAGGTTGTAGTGTGTAGTTTGTGGCTTGTAGGTTGTAGTGTGTAGGTTGTAGTGTGTAGGTCGTAGTGTGTAGGTCGTAGTGTGTAGGTCGTAGTGTGTAGGTTGTAGTGTGTAAGTTGTAGTGTGTAGATTGTAGTGTGTAGCAAGTAGTGTGTAGGCTGTAATGTGTAGGTCGTAGTGCGTTGGTTGTAGTTTGTAGGTTGTAGTGTGTAGGTCGTGGTGTGTAGGTTGTAGTGTGTAGGTCGTAGTGTGTAGGTTGTAGTGCGTTGGTTGTAGTGCGTATGTTGTAGTGTGTAAGTCGTAGTGTGTAGGCCGTAGTGTGTAGGTCGTAGTGTGTAGGTTGTAGTGTGTAGTTGGTAGCGTGTAGCTCGTAGTGTGTAGGTCGTAGTGTGTATGTCGTAGTGTGTAGGCTGTAATGTGTAGGTCGTAGTGCGTTGGTTGTAGTTTGTAGGTTGTAGTGTGTAGGTTGTAGTGTGTAGGTTGTAGTGTGTAGGTCGTAGTGTGTAGGTTGTAGTGCGTTGGTTGTAGTGCGTATGTTGTAGTGTGTAGGTCGTAGTGTGTAGGTCGTACTGTGTAGGTCGTAGTGTGTAGGTTGTAGTGTGTAGTTGGTAGCGTGTAGGTCGTAGTGTGTAGGTTATAAGGTGTAGGTCGTAGTGCGTTGGTTGTAGTTTGTAGGTTGTAGTGTGTAGGTCGTAGTGTGTAGGTTGTAGTGTGTAGGTCGTAGTGTGTAAGTTGTAGTGCGTTGGTTGTAGTGCGTAGGTTGTAGTGTGTAGGTCGTAGTGTGTAAGTTGTACAGTGTAGGTCGTAGTGTGTAGGTTGTAGTGCGTTGGTTGTAGTTTGTGGGTTTAAGTGTGTAGGTCGTAATGTGTAAGTTGTAGTGTGTAGGTCGTAGTGTGTAGGTCGTAGTGTGTAGATCGTAGTGTGTAGGTCGTAGTATGTAGGTCGTAGTGTGTAGGTCGTAGTGTGTAGGTTGTAGTGTGTAGTTTGTGGCTTGTAGGTTGTAGTTTGTAGGTTGTAGTGTGTAGGTCGTAGTGTGTAGGTCGTAGTGTGTAGGTCGGAGTGTGTAGGTCGTAGTATGTAGGTCGTAGTGTGTAGGTCGAAGTGTGTAGGTTGTAGTGTGTAGTTTGTGGCTTGTAGGTTGTAGTGTGTAGGTTGTAGTGTGTAGCTCGTAGTGTGTTGGGCGTAGTGTGTATGCCGTAGTGTGTAGGCTGCAATGTGTAGGTCGTAGTGCGTTGGTTGTAGTTTGTAGGTTGTAGTGTGTATGACGTAGTGTGTAGCTTGTAGTGTGTAGGTCGTAGTGTGTAGGTTGTAGTGCGTTGGTTGTAGTGCGTATGTTGTAGTGTGTAGGTCGTAGTGTGTAGGTCGTAGTGTGTAGGTCGTAGTGTGTAGGTTGTAGTGTGTAGTTGGTAGCGTGTAGGTTGTAGTGTGTAGGTTGTAAGGTGTAGGTCGTAGTGCGTTGGTTGTAGTTTGTAGGTTGTAGTGTGTAGGTCGTAGTGTGTAGGTTGTAGTGTTGGGGTCGTAGTGTGTATGGCGTAGTGTGTAGGTTGTTGTGTGTAGGTCGTAGTGTGTAGGTTGTAGTGTGTAGGTCGTAGTGTGTAGGTTGTAGTGCGTTGGTTGTAGTGCGTAGGTTGTAGGGTGTAGGTCGTAGTGTGTAGGTCGTAGTGTGTAGGTCGTAGTGTGATATTTGTAGTGTGTAGTTGGTAGCGTGTAGGTCGTAGTGTGTAGGTTGTAGTGTGTAGGTTGTTGTGTGTAGCTCGTAGTGTGTAGGTCGAAGTGTGTAGGTCGTAGTGTGTAGGTTGTAAGGTGTAGGTCGTAGTGCGCTGGTTGTAGTTTGTAGGTTGTAGTGTGTAGGCCGTAGGGTGTAGGTTGTAGTGTGTAGGTCGTAGTGTGTAGGTTGTAGTGTGTAATTTGTTGTGTGTAGGTTGTAGTGTGTAGGTCGTAGTGTGTAGGTTGTACAGTGTAGGTCGTAGTGTGTAGGTTGTAGTGCGTTGGTTGTAGTGTGTGGGTTGTAGTGTGTAGGTCGTAGTGTGTAAGTTGTAGTTTGTAGGTCGTAGTGTGTAGGTCGTAGTGTGTAGGTCGTAGTATGTAGGTCGTAGTGTGTAGGTCATAATGTGTAGGTTGTAGTGTGTAGTTTGTGGCTTGTAGGTTAAAGTGTGTAGGTTGTAGTGTGTAGGTCGTAGTGTGTAGGTCGTAGTGTGTAGGTCGTAGTGTGTAGGTCGTAGTGTGTAGGTTGTAGTGTGTAAGTTGTAGTGTGTAGATTGTAGTGTGTAGCTCGTAGTGTGTAGGTCGTAGTGTGTATGTCGTAGTGTGTAGGCTGTAATGTGTAGGTCGTAGTGCGTTGGTTGTAGTTTGTAGGTTGTAGTGTGTAGGTCGTAGTGTGTAGGTTGTAGTGTGTAGGTCGTGGTGTGTAGGTTATAGTGCGTTGGTTGTAGTGCGTATGTTGTAGTGTGTAGGTCGTAGTGTGTAGGTCGTAGTGTGTAGGTCGTAGTGTGTAGGTTGTAGTGTGTAGTTGGTAGCGTGTAGGTCGTAGTGTGTAGGTTGTAGTGTGTAGGATGTAAGGTGTAGGTCGTAGTGCGTTGGTTGTAGTTTGTAGGTTGTAGTGTGTAGGTCGTAGTGCGTAGGTTGTAGTGTGTAGGTCGTAGTGTGTAGGTTGTAGTGCGTTGGTTGTAGTGCGTAGGTTGTAGTGTGTAGGTCGTAGTGTAAATGTTGTACAGTGTAGGTCGTAGTGTGTAGGTTGTAGTGCGTTGGTTGTAGTGTGTGGGTTGTAGTGTGTAGGTCGTAGTGTGTAAGTTGTAGTGTGTAGGTCGTAGTGTGTAGGTCGTAGTGTTTAGGTCGTAGTGTGTACGTCGTAGTATGTAGGTCGTAGTGTGTAGGTCGTAATGTGTAGGTTGTAGTGTGTAGTTTGTGGCTTGTAGGTTGTAGTGTGTAGGTTGTAGTGTGTAGGTCGTAGTGCGTAGGTCGTAGTGTGTAGGTCGTAGTGTGTAGGTTGTAGTGTGTAAGTTGTAGTGTGTAGATTGTAGTGTGTAGCAAGTAGTGTGTAGCCTGTAATGTGTAGGTCGTAGTGCGTTGGTTGTAGTTTGTAGGTTGTAGTGTGTAGGTCGTGGTGTGTAGGTTGTAGTGTGTAGGTCGTAGTGTGTAGGTTGTAGTGCGTTGGTTGTAGTGCGTATGTTGTAGTGTGTAAGTCGTAGTGTGTAGGCCGTAGTGTGTAGGTCGTAGTGTGTAGGTTGTAGTGTGTAGTTGGTAGCGTGTAGCTCGTAGTGTGTAGGTCGTAGTGTGTATGTCGTAGTGTGTAGGCTGTAATGTGTAGGTCGTAGTGCGTTGGTTGTAGTTTGTAGGTTGTAGTGTGTAGGTTGTAGTGTGTAGGTTGTAGTGTGTAGGTCGTAGTGTGTAGGTTGTAGTGCGTTGGTTGTAGTGCGTATGTTGTAGTGTGTAGGTCGTAGTGTGTAGGTCGTACTGTGTAGGTCGTAGTGTGTAGGTTGTAGTGTGTAGTTGGTAGCGTGTAGGTCGTAGTGTGTAGGTTATAAGGTGTAGGTCGTAGTGCGTTGGTTGTAGTTTGTAGGTTGTAGTGTGTAGGTCGTAGTGTGTAGGTTGTAGTGTGTAGGTCGTAGTGTGTAAGTTGTAGTGCGTTGGTTGTAGTGCGTAGGTTGTAGTGTGTAGGTCGTAGTGTGTAAGTTGTACAGTGTAGGTCGTAGTGTGTAGGTTGTAGTGCGTTGGTTGTAGTTTGTGGGTTTAAGTGTGTAGGTCGTAATGTGTAAGTTGTAGTGTGTAGGTCGTAGTGTGTAGGTCGTAGTGTGTAGATCGTAGTGTGTAGGTCGTAGTATGTAGGTCGTAGTGTGTAGGTCGTAGTGTGTAGGTTGTAGTGTGTAGTTTGTGGCTTGTAGGTTGTAGTTTGTAGGTTGTAGTGTGTAGGTCGTAGTGTGTAGGTCGTAGTGTGTAGGTCGGAGTGTGTAGGTCGTAGTATGTAGGTCGTAGTGTGTAGGTCGTAGTGTGTAGGTTGTAGTGTGTAGTTTGTGGCTTGTAGGTTGTAGTGTGTAGGTTGTAGTGTGTAGCTCGTAGTGTGTTGGGCGTAGTGTGTATGCCGTAGTGTGTAGGCTGTAATGTGTAGGTCGTAGTGCGTTGGTTGTAGTTTGTAGGTTGTAGTGTGTATGACGTAGTGTGTAGCTTGTAGTGTGTAGGTCGTAGTGTGTAGGTTGTAGTGCGTTGGTTGTAGTGCGTATGTTGTAGTGTGTAGGTCGTAGTGTGTAGGTCGTAGTGTGTAGGTCGTAGTGTGTAGGTTGTAGTGTGTAGTTGGTAGCGTGTAGGTTGTAGTGTGTAGGTTGTAAGGTGTAGGTCGTAGTGCGTTGGTTGTAGTTTGTAGGTTGTAGTGTGTAGGTCGTAGTGTGTAGGTTGTAGTGTGTAGGTCGTAGTGTGTAGGTTGTAGTGCGTTGGTTGTAGTGCGTAGGTTGTAGTGTGTACGTCGTAGTGTGTAGGTCATAGTGTGTAGGTCGTAGTGTGTAGGTCGTAGTGTGTAGGTTGAAGTGTGTAGGTTGTAGTGTGTAGCTCGTAGTGCGTTGGTTGTAGTGCGTTGGTTGTAGTGTGTAGGTCGTAGTGTGTATGTCGTAGTGTGTAGGTCGTAGTGTGTAGGTTGTAGTGTGTAGGTTGTAGTGTGTAGGTCGTAGTGTGTATTTTGTAGTGTGTAGGTCGTAGTGTGTAGCTCGTAGTGTGTAGGTTGTAATTTGTAGGTTGTAGTGTGTAGGTCGTAGTGTGTATTTCGTAGTGTGTAGGCCGTAGTGTGTAGGTCGTAGTGTGTAGGTTGTAGTGTGTATGTTGTAGTGTGTAAGTCGTAGTATGTAGGGCATAGAATGTAGGTCGTAGTGTGTAGGGTGTAGCGTGTTGGTTGTAGTATGTAGGTCGTAGTGTGTAGATCGTAGTGTGTAGGTTGTAGTATGTAGGTCATAGAGTGTAGGTTGCAGTACGTAGGTCGTAGTGTGTAGGTTGTAGTGTGTAGGTCGTAGTGTGTAGGTCGTAGTGCGTAGGTGAAGTGTGTAGGTCCTAGTGTGTAGGTTGTAGTGTTGGGGTCGTAGTGTGTATGGCGTAGTGTGTAGGTTGTTGTGTGTAGGTCGTAGTGTGTAGGTTGTAGTGTGTAGGTCGTAGTGTGTAGGTTGTAGTGCGTTGGTTGTAGTGCGTAGGTTGTAGGGTGTAGGTCGTAGTGTGTAGGTCGTAGTGTGTAGGTCGTAGTGTGATATTTGTAGTGTGTAGTTGGTAGCGTGTAGGTCGTAGTGTGTAGGTTGTAGTGTGTAGGTTGTTGTGTGTAGCTCGTAGTGTGTAGGTCGAAGTGTGTAGGTCGTAGTGTGTAGGTTGTAAGGTGTAGGTCGTAGTGCGCTGGTTGTAGTTTGTAGGTTGTAGTGTGTAGGCCGTAGGGTGTAGGTTGTAGTGTGTAGGTCGTAGTGTGTAGGTCGTAGTGTGTAGATTGTAGTGCGTTGGTTGTATTGCGTTGGTTGTAGTGTGTAGGTCGTAGTGTGTATGTCGTAGTGTGTAGGTCGTAGTGTGTAGTTTGTAGTGTGTAGGTCGTAGTGTGTAGGTTGTAGCGTGTAGGTCGTAGTGTGTAGGTCGTAGTGTGTAGGTCGTAGTGTGTATGTTGAAGTGTGTAGGTTGTAGTGTGTAGCTCGTAGTGTATAGGTTGTAGTGTGTAGGTCGTAGTGTTTATTTCGTAGTGTGTAGGCCGTAGTGTGTAGGTCGTAGTGTGTAGGTTGTAGTGTGTATGTTGTAGTGTGTAAGTCGTAGTATGTAGGGCATAGAATGTAGGTCGTAGTGTGTAGGTCGTAGTGTGTAGGGTGTAGCGTGTTGGTTGTAGTATGTAGGTCGTAGTGTGTAGATCGTAGTGTGTAGGTCGTAGTGTGTAGGTTGTAGTGCTTTGGTTGTAGTGCGTAGGTTGTAGAGTGTAGGTCGTAGTGTGTAGGTCGTAGAGTGTAGGTCGTAGTGTTTAGGTCGTAGTGTGTAGGTCGTAGTGTATAGGTCGTAGTGTGTAGGTTTTAGTGTGTAGGTTGTAGTGTGTAGATTGTAGTGTGTAGCTCGTAGTGTGTAGGTCGTAGTGTGTAGGTCGTAGTGTGTTAGTTGTAATGTGTAGGTCGTAGTGCGTTGGTTGTAGTTTGTAGGTTCTAGTGTGTAGGCCGTAGTGTGTAGGTTGTAGTGTGTAGGTCGTAGTGTGTAGGTCGTAGTGTGTAGGTCGTAGTGTGTAGGTTGTAGTGTGTAGTTGGTAGCGTGTATTTCGTAGTGTGTAGGTTGTAGTGTGTAGGTTGTAGTGTGTAGCTCGTAGTGTGTAGGTCGTAGTGTGTAAGTCGTAGTGTGTAGGTTGTAAGGTGTAGGTCGTAGGGCGTGGTTGTAGTTTGTAGGTTGCAGTGTGTAGGTCGTAGTGTGTAGGTTGTAGTGTGTAGGTCGTAGTGTGTAGGTTGTAGTGCGTTGGTTGTAGTGCGTAGGTTGTAGTGTGTAGGTCGTAGTGTGTAGGTCGTAGTGTGTAGGTCGTAGTGTGTAGGTTGAAGTGTGTAGGTTGTAGTGTGTAGCTCGTAGTGTGTAGGTTGTAGTGTGTCGGTTGCAGTGTGTAGGTCGTAGTGTGGAGGTTGTAATGTGTAGGTCGTAGTGCGTAGGTTGAAGTGTGTAGATCCTAGTGTGTAGGTTGTAGTGTTGGGGTCGTAGTGTGTAGGTCGTAGTGTGTAGGTTGTAGTGTGTAGGTCGTAGTGTGTAGGTTGTAGTGCGTTGGTTGTAGTGCGTAGGTTGTAGTGTGTAGGTCGTAGTGTGTAGGTCGTAGTGTGTAGGTTGTAGTGTGTAGGTTGTAGTGTGTAATTGGTAGCGTGTAGGTCGTAGTGTATAGGTTGTAGTGTGTGGGTTGTAGTGTGTAGGTCTTAGTGTGTAGGTCGTAGTGTGTAGGTTGTAGTGTGTAGGTCGTAGTGTGTAGTTTGTAGTGTGTAGGTCGTAGTGTGTAGGTTGTAGTGTGTCGGTTGTAGTGTGTAGGTCGTAGTGTGTATTTCGTAGTGTGTAGGCCGTAGTGTGTAGGTCGTAGTGTGTAGGTTGTAGTGTGTAAGTTGTAGTGTGTAAGTCGTAGTATGTAGGGCATAGTATGTAGGTCGTAGTGTGTAGGTCGTAGTGTATAGGGTGTAACGTGTTGGTTGTAGTATGTAGGTCGTAGTGTGTAGATCGTAGTGTGTAGGTTGTAGTGTGTAGGTCGTAGAGTGTAGGTTGTAGTGCGTAGGTCGTAGTGTGTAGGTTGTAGTGTGTAGGTCGTAGTGTGTTGGTCGTAGTGTGTAGTTCGTAGTGTGTAGGGCATAGTGTGGAGGTTGTAATGTGTAGGTCGTAGTGCGTAGGTTGAAGTGTGTAGGTCCTAGTGTGTAGGTTGTAGTGTTGGGGTCGTAGTGTGTAGGTCGTAGTGTGTAGGTTGTAGTGTGTAGGTCGTAGTGTGTAGGTTGTAGTGCGTTGGTTGTAGTGCGTAGGTTGTAGTGTGTAGGTCGTAGTGTGTAGGTCGTAGTGTGTAGGTCGTAGTGTGTAGGTTGTAGTGTGTAGTTGGTAGCGTGAGGGTCGTAGTGTATAGGTTGTAGTGCGTGGGTTGTAGTGTGTAGGTCTTAGTGTGTAGTTTGTAAGGTGTAGGTCGTAGTGCGTTGGTTGTTGTTTGTAGGTTGTAGTGTGTAGGTCGTAGTGTGTAGAATGTAGTGTGTAGGTCGTAGTGTGTAGGTTGTAGTGTGTAGGTCGTAGTGTGTAGGTTGTTGTGCGTTGGTTGTAGTGCGTTGGTTGTAGTGTGTAGGGCGTAGTGTGTTTGTCGTAGTGTGTAGGTCGTAGTGTATAGGTTGTAGTGTGTAGGTCGTAGTGTGTAGGTTGTAGTGTGTAGGTCGTAGTGTGTAGGTCGTAGTGTGTAGGTTGATGTGTGTAGGTTGTAGTGTGTATCTCGTAGTGTGTAGGTTGTAGTGTGTAGGTTGTAGAGTGTAGGTCGTAGTGTGTAGGTTGTAGTGTGTATGTTGTAGTGTGTAAGTCGTAGTATGTAGGGCATAGAATGTAGGTCGTAGTGTGTAGGTCGTATTGTGTAGGGTGTAGCGTGTTGGTTGTAGTATGTAGGTCGTAGTGTGTAGATCGTAGTGTGTAGGTTGTAGTGTGTAGGTCGTAGAGTGTAGGTTGAAGTGTGTAGGTCCTAGTGTGTAGGTTGTAGTGTGTAGGTTGTAGTGTGTAATTTGTAGTGTGTAGGTTTTAGTGTGTAGGTCGTAGTGTGAAAGTTGTACATTGTAGGTCGTAGTGTGTAGGTTGTAGTGCGTTGGTCGTAGTGTGTAGGTTGTAGTGTGTATGTTGTAGTGTGTAAGTCGTAGCATGTAGGGCATAGAATGTAGGTCGTATTGTGTAGGTCGTATTGTGTAGGGTGTAGCGTGTTGCTTGAAGTATGTAGGTCGTAGTGTGTAGATCGTAGTGTGTAGGTTGTAGTGTGTAGGTCGTAGAGTGTAGGTTGAAGTGTGTAGGTCGTAGTGCGTAGGTTGTAGTGTGTATGTCGTGGTGCGTAGGTTGTAGTGAGTAGGTTGTAGTGTGTATGTTGTAATGTGTAGGCCGTAGAGTGTAGGTCGTAGGATGTATATTGTAGTGTGTAGGTCGTAGTGTGTAGGTCGTAGTGTGTAGGTCGTAGTGTGTAGGTTGTAGTGTGTAATTTGTAATGTGTAGGTTGTAGTGTGTAGGTCGTAGTGTGAAAGTTGTACATTGTAGGTCGTAGTGTGTAGGTTGTAGTGCTTTGGTTGTAGTGCATGGGTTGTAGTGTGTAGGTCGTAGTGTGTAGGTTGTAGTGTGTAGGTCGTAGTGTGTAGGTTGTAGTGCGTTGACTGTAGTGCGTAGGTTGTAGTGTGTAGGTCGTAGTGTGTAGGTCGTAGTGTGTAGGTCGTAGTGTGTAGGTCGTAGTGTGTAGGTCGTAGTGTGTAGGTCGTAGTGTGAAGGTTGAAGTGTGTAGGTTGTAGAGTGTAGCTCGTAGTGTGTAGGTTGTAGTGTGTCGGTCGTAGTGCGTAGGTTGTAGTGTGTAGGTCGTAGTGTGAAAGTTGTACAGTGTAGGTCGTAGTGTGTAGGTTGTAGTGCGTTGGTTGTAGTGTGTGGGTTGTAGTGTGTAGGTCGTAGTGTGTAAGTTGTACTGTGTAGGTCGTAGTGTGTAGGTCGTAGTGTTTAGGTCGTAGTGTGTACGTCGTAGTATGTAGGTCGTAGTGTGTAGGTCGTAATGTGTAGGTTGTAGTGTGTCGTTTGTGGCTTGTAGGTTGTAGTGTGTAGGTTGTAGTGTGTAGGTCGTAGTGTGTAGGTCGTAGTGTGTAGGTCGTAGTGTGTAGGTCGTAGTGTGTAGGTCGTAGTGTGTAGGTTGTAGTGTGTAAGTTGTAGTGTGTAGATTGTAGTGTGTAGCAAGTAGTGTGTAGGCTGTAATGTGTAGGTCGTAGTGCGTTGGTTGTAGTTTGTAGGTTGTAGTGTGTAGGTCGTGGTGTGTAGGTTGTAGTGTGTAGGTCGTAGTGTGTAGGTTGTAGTGCGTTGGTTGTAGTGCGTATGTTGTGGTGTGTAAGTCGTAGTGTGTAGGCCGTAGTGTGTAGGTCGTAGTGTGTAGGTTGTAGTGTGTAGTTGGTAGCGTGTAGCTCGTAGTGTGTAGGTCGTAGTGTGTATGTCGTAGTGTGTAGGCTGTAATGTGTAGGTCGTAGTGCGTTGGTTGTAGTTTGTAGGTTGTAGTGTGTAGGTCGTAGTGTGTAGGTTGTAGTGTGTAGGTCGTAGTGTGTAGGTTGTAGAGCGTTGGTTGTAGTGCGTATGTTGTAGTGTGTAGGTCGTAGTGTGTAGGTCGTACTGTGTAGGTCGTAGTGTGTAGGTTGTAGTGTGTAGTTGGTAGCGTGTAGGTCGTAGTGTGTAGGTTATAAGGTGTAGGTCGTAGTGCGTTGGTTGTAGTTTGTAGGTTGTAGTGTGTAGGTCGTAGTGTGTAGGTTGTAGTGTGTAGGTCGTAGTGTGTAAGTTGTAGTGCGTTGGTTGTAGTGCGTAGGTTGTAGTGTGTAGGTCGTAGTGTGTAAGTTGTACAGTGTAGGTCGTAGTGTGTAGGTTGTAGTGCGTTGGTTGTAGTTTGTGGGTTGTAGTGTGTAGGTCGTAATGTGTAAGTTGTAGTGTGTAGGTCGTAGTGTGTAGGTCGTAGTGTGTAGATCGTAGTGTGTAGGTCGTAGTATGTAGGTCGTAGTGTGTAGGTCGTAGTGTGTAGGTTGTAGTGTGTAGTTTGTGGCTTGTAGGTTGTAGTGTGTAGGTTGTAGTGTGTAGGTCGTAGTGTGTAGGTCGTAGTGTGTAGGCTGTAATGTGTAGGTCGTAGTGCGTTGGTTGTAGTTTGTAGGTTGTAGTGTGTAGGTCGTAGTGTGTAGGTCGTAGTGTGTAGGTCGGAGTGTGTAGGTCGTAGTATGTAGGTCGTAGTGTGTAGGTCGTAGTGTGTAGGTTGTAGTGTGTAGTTTGTGGCTTGTAGGTTGTAGTGTGTAGCTCGTAGTGTGTTGGGCGTAGTGTGTATGTCGTAGTGTTTAGGCTGTAATGTGTAGGTCGTAGTGTGTAGGTTGTAGTGCGTTGGTTGTAGTGCGTAGGTTGTAGTGTGTACGTCGTAGTGTGTAGGTCATAGTGTGTAGGTCGTAGTGTGTAGGTCGTAGTGTGTAGGTTGAAGTGTGTAGGTTGTAGTGTGTAGCTCGTAGTGCGTTGGTTGTAGTTTGTAGGTTGTAGTGTGTAGGTCGTAGTGTGTAGGTTGTAGTGTGTAGGTCGTAGTGTGTAGGTTGTAGTGCGTTGGTTGTAGTGCGTAGGTTGTAGTGTGTACGTCGTAGTGTGTAGGTCATAGTGTGTAGGTCGTAGTGTGTAGGTCGTAGTGTGTAGGTTGAAGTGTGTAGGTTGTAGTGTGTAGCTCGTAGTGCGTTGGTTGTAGTGCGTTGGTTGTAGTGTGTAGGTCGTAGTGTGTATGTCGTAGTGTGTAGGTCGTAGTGTGTAGGTTGTAGTGTGTAGGTTGTAGTGTGTAGGTCGTAGTGTGTATTTTGTAGTGTGTAGGTCGTAGTGTGTAGCTCGTAGTGTGTAGGTTGTAATTTGTAGGTTGTAGTGTGTAGGTCGTAGTGTGTATTTCGTAGTGTGTAGGTCGTAGTGCGTAGGTGAAGTGTGTAGGTCCTAGTGTGTAGGTTGTAGTGTTGGGGTCGTAGTGTGTAGGGCGTAGTGTGTAGGTTGTAGTGTGTAGGTCGTAGTGTGTAGGTTGTAGTGTGTAGGTCGTAGTGTGTAGGTTGTAGTGCGTTGGTTGTAGTGCGTAGGTTGTAGGGTGTAGGTCGTAGTGTGTAGGTCGTAGTGTGTAGGTCGTAGTGTGATATTTGTAGTGTGTAGTTGGTAGCGTGTAGGTCGTAGTGTGTAGGTTGTAGTGTGTAGGTTGTTGTGTGTAGCTCGTAGTGTGTAGGTCGTAGTGTGTAGGTCGTAGTGTGTAGGTTGTAAGGTGTAGGTCGTAGTGCGCTGGTTGTAGTTTGTAGGTTGTAGTGTGTAGGTCGTAGTGTGTAGGTTTTAGTGTGTAGGTCGTAGTGTGTAGGTTGTAGTGCGTTGGTTGTAGTGCGTAGGTTGTAGTGTGTACGTCGTAGTGTGTAGGTCGTAGTGTGTAGGTCGTAGTGTGTAGGGTGTAGCGTGTTGGTTGTAGTATGTAGGTCGTAGTGTGTAGGTCGTAGTGTATAGGTCGTAGTGTGTAGTTTGTAGTGCTTTGGTTGTAGTGCGTAGGTTGTAGAGTGTAGGTCGTAGTGTGTAGGTCGTAGAGTGTAGGTCGTAGTGTTTAGGTCGTAGTGTGTAGGTCGTAGTGTATAGGTCGTAGTGTGTAGGTTGTAGTGTGTAGGTTGTAGTGTGTAGATTGTAGTGTGTAGCTCGTAGTGTGTAGGTCGTAGTGTGTAGGTCGTAGTGTGTTAGTTGTAATGTGTAGGTCGTAGTGCGTTGGTTGTAGTTTGTAGGTTCTAGTGCGTAGGCCGTAGTGTGTAGGTTGTAGTGTGTAGGTCGTAGTGTGTAGGTCGTAGTGTGTAGGTCGTAGTGTGTAGGTTGTAGTGTGTAGTTGGTAGCGTGTAGGTCGTAGTGTGTAGGTTGTAGTGTGTAGGTTGTAGTGTGTAGGTTGTAGTGTGTAGCTCGTAGTGTGTAGGTCGTAGTGTGTAAGTCGTAGTGTGTAGGTTGTAAGGTGTAGGTCGTAGGGCGTGGTTGTAGTTTGTAGGTTGCAGTGTGTAGGTCGTAGTGTGTAGGTTGCAGTGTGTAGGTCGTAGTGTGTAGGTTGTAGTGCGTTGGTTGTAGTGCGTAGGTTGTAGTGTGTAGGTCGTAGTGTGTAGGTCGTAGTGTGTAGGTTGTAGTGTGTAGGTTGTAGTGTGTAGTTGGTAGCGTGTAGGTCGTAGTGTATAGGTTGTAGTGTGTGGGTTGTAGTGTGTAGGTCTTAGTGTGTAGGTTGTAAGGTGTAGGTCGTAGTGCGTTGGTTGTAGTTTGTAGGTCGTAGTGTGTTGGTCGTAGTGTGTAGGTTGTAGTGTGTAGGTTGTAGTGCGTTGGTTGTAGTGTGTAGCTCGTAGTGCGTTGGTTGTAGTGCGTTGGTTGTAGTGTGTAGGTCGTAGTGTGTATGTCGTAGTGTGTAGGTCGTAGTGTGTAGGTTGTAGTGTGTAGGTCGTAGTGTGTAGTTTGTAGTGTGTAGGTCGTAGTGTGTAGGTTGTAGTGTGTCGGTTGTAGTGTGTAGGTCGTAGTGTGTATTTCGTAGTGTGTAGGCCGTAGTGTGTAGGTCGTAGTGTGTAGGTTGTAGTGTGTAAGTTGTAGTGTGTAAGTCGTAGTATGTAGGGCATAGTATGTAGGTCGTAGTGTGTAGGGTGTAGCGTGTTGGTTGTAGTATGTAGGTGGTAGTGTGTAGATCGTAGTGTGTAGGTTGTAGTGTGTAGGTCGTAGAGTGTAGGTTGTAGTACGTAGGTCGTAGTGTGTAGGTTGTAGTGTGTAGGTCGTAGTGTGTTGGTCGTAGTGTGTAGTTCGTAGTGTGTAGGTCGTAGTGTGGAGGTTGTAATGTGTAGGTCGTAGTGCGTAGGTTGAAGTGTGTAGGTCCTAGTGTGTAGGTTGTAGTGTTGGGGTCGTAGTGTGTAGGTCGTAGTGTGTAGGTTGTAGTGTGTAGGTCGTAGTGTGTAGGTTGTAGTGCGTTGGTTGTAGTGCGTAGGTTGTAGTGTGTAGGTCGTAGTGTGTAGGTCGTAGTGTGTAGGTCGTAGTGTGTAGGTTGTAGTGTGTAGTTGGTAGCGTGAGGGTCGTAGTGTATAGGTTGTAGTGCGTGGGTTGTAGTGTGTAGGTCTTAGTGTGTAGGTTGTAAGGTGTAGGTCGTAGTGCGTTGGTTGTTGTTTGTAGGTTGTAGTGTGTAGGTCGTAGTGTGTAGAATGTAGTGTGTAGGTCGTAGTGTGTAGGTTGTAGTGTGTAGGTCGTAGTGTGTAGGTCGTAGTGTGTAGGTTGATGTGTGTAGGTTGTAGTGTGTATCTCGTAGTGTGTAGGTTGTAGTGTGTAGGTTGTAGAGTGTAGGTCGTAGTGTGCATTTCGTAGTGTTAGGCCGTAGTGTGTAGGTCGTAGTGTGTAGGTTGTAGTGTTTATGTTGTAGTGTGTAAGTCGTAGTATGTAGGGCATAGAATGTAGGTCGTAGTGTGTAGGTCGTATTGTGTAGGGTGTAGCGTGTTGGTTGTAGTATGTAGGTCGTAGTGTGTAGATCGTAGTGTGTAGGTTGTAGTGTGTAGGTCGTAGAGTGTAGGTTGAAGTGTGTAGGTCCTAGTGTGTAGGTTGTAGTGTGTAGGTTGTAGTGTGTAATTTGTAGTGTGTAGGTTTTAGTGTGTAGGTCGTAGTGTGAAAGTTGTACATTGTAGGTCGTAGTGTGTAGGTTGTAGTGCGTTGGTCGTAGTGTGTAGGTTGTAGTGTGTATGTTGTAGTGTGTAAGTCGTAGCATGTAGGGCATAGAATGTAGGTCGTATTGTGTAGGTCGTATTGTGTAGGGTGTAGCGTGTTGGTTGAAGTATGTAGGTCGTAGTGTGTAGATCGTAGTGTGTAGGTTGTAGTGTGTAGGTCGTAGAGTGTAGGTCGTAGTGCGTAGGTTGTAGTGTGTATGTCGTGGTGCGTAGGTTGTAGTGAGTAGGTTGTAGTGTGTATGTTGTAATGTGTAGGCCGTAGAGTGTAGGTCGTAGGATGTATATTGTAGTGTGTAGGTCGTAGTGTGTAGGTCGCACTGTGTAGGTTGTAGTTGGTAGGTTGAGCGTGTAGGTCATAGTGTGTAGGTTGTAGTGTGTAGGTCGTAGTGCGTAGGTTGTAGTGTGTATGTCGTGGTGCGTAGGTTGTAGTGAGTAGGTTGTAGTGTGTATGTTGTAATGTATAGGCCGTAGAGTGTAGGTCGTAGGATGTATATTGTAGTGTGTAGGTCGTAGTGTGTAGGTCGTAGTGTGTAGGTCGTAGTGTGTAGGTTGTAGTGTGTAATTTGTAATGTGTAGGTTGTAGTGTGTAGGTCGTAGTGTGAAAGTTGTACATTGTAGGTCGTAGTGTGTAGGTTGTAGTGCTTTGGTTGTAGTGCATGGGTTGTAGTGTGTAGGTCGTAGTGTGTAGGTTGTAGTGTGTAGGTCGTAGTGTGTAGGTTGTAGTGCGTTGACTGTAGTGCGTAGGTTGTAGTGTGTAGGTTGTAGAGTGTAGGTCGTAGTGTGCATTTCGTAGTGTTAGGCCGTAGTGTGTAGGTCGTAGTGTGTAGGTTGTAGTGTTTATGTTGTAGTGTGTAAGTCGTAGTATGTAGGGCATAGAATGTAGGTCGTAGTGTGTAGGTCGTATTGTGTAGGGTGTAGCGTGTTGGTTGTAGTATGTAGGTCGTAGTGTGTAGATCGTAGTGTGTAGGTTGTAGTGTGTAGGTCGTAGAGTGTAGGTTGAAGTGTGTAGGTCCTAGTGTGTAGGTTGTAGTGTGTAGGTTGTAGTGTGTAATTTGTAGTGTGTAGGTTTTAGTGTGTAGGTCGTAGTGTGAAAGTTGTACATTGTAGGTCGTAGTGTGTAGGTTGTAGTGCGTTGGTCGTAGTGTGTAGGTTGTAGTGTGTATGTTGTAGTGTGTAAGTCGTAGCATGTAGGGCATAGAATGTAGGTAGTATTGTGTAGGTCGTATTGTGTAGGGTGTAGCGTGTTGGTTGAAGTATGTAGGTCGTAGTGTGTAGATCGTAGTGTGTAGGTTGTAGTGTGTAGGTCGTAGAGTGTAGGTCGTAGTGCGTAGGTTGTAGTGTGTATGTCGTGGTGCGTAGGTTGTAGTGAGTAGGTTGTAGTGTGTATGTTGTAATGTGTAGGCCGTAGAGTGTAGGTCGTAGGATGTATATTGTAGTGTGTAGGTCGTAGTGTGTAGGTCGCAGTGTGTAGGTTGTAGTTGGTAGGTTGAGCGTGTAGGTCATAGTGTGTAGGTTGTAGTGTGTAGGTCGTAGTGCGTAGGTTGTAGTGTGTATGTCGTGGTGCGTAGGTTGTAGTGAGTAGGTTGTAGTGTGTATGTTGTAATGTATAGGCCGTAGAGTGTAGGTCGTAGGATGTATATTGTAGTGTGTAGGTCGTAGTGTGTAGGTCGTAGTGTGTAGGTCGTAGTGTGTAGGTTGTAGTGTGTAATTTGTAATGTGTAGGTTGTAGTGTGTAGGTCGTAGTGTGAAAGTTGTACATTGTAGGTCGTAGTGTGTAGGTTGTAGTGCTTTGGTTGTAGTGCATGGGTTGTAGTGTGTAGGTCGTAGTGTGTAGGTTGTAGTGTGTAGGTCGTAGTGTGTAGGTTGTAGTGCGTTGACTGTAGTGCGTAGGTTGTAGTGTGTAGGTCGTAGTGTGTAGGTCGTAGTGTGTAGGTCGTAGTGTGTAGGTCGTAGTGTGTAGGTCGTAGTGTGTAGGTCGTAGTGTGTAGGTCGTAGTGTGAAGGTTGAAGTGTGTAGGTTGTAGAGTGTAGCTCGTAGTGTGTAGGTTGTAGTGTGTCGGTTGTAGTGTGTAGGTCGTAGTGTGTATTTCGTAGTGTGTAGTTCGTAGTGTGTAGGTCGTAGTGTGTAGGTTGTAGTGTGTATGTTGTAGTGTGTAAGTCGTAGTATGTAGGGCATAGAATGTAGGTCGTAGTGTGTAGGGTGTAGCATGTTGGTTGTTGTATGTAGGTCGTAGTGTGTAGATCGTAGTGTGTAGGCTGTAGTGTGTAGGTAGTAGTATGTAGGTCGTAGTATGTAGGTTGTAGTGTGTATGTTGTAGTGTGTAAGTCGTAGCATGTAGGGCATAGAATGTAGGTCGTAGTGTGTAGGTCGTATTGTGTAGGGTGTAGCGTGTTGGTTGAAGTATGTAGGTCGTAGTGTGTAGATCGTAGTGTGTAGGTTGTAGTGTGTAGGTTGTAGTGTGTAGGTTGTAGTGTGTGGGTTGTAATGTGTAGGTCGTAGTGCGTTGGTTGTAGTTTGTAGGTTGTAGTGTGTAGGTCGTAGTGTGTAGGTTGTAGTGTGTAGGTCGTAGTGTGTAGGTTGTAGTGCGTAGGTTGTAGTGTGTAGGTCGTAGTGTGTAGGTCGTAGTGTGTAGTTTGTAGTGTGTAGGTCGTAGTGTGTAGGTTGTAGTGTGTCGGTTGTAGTGTGTAGGTCGTAGTGTGTATTTCGTAGTGTGTAGGCCGTAGTGTGTAGGTCGTAGTGTGTAGGTTGTAGTGTGTAAGTTGTAGTGTGTAAGTCGTAGTATGTAGGGCATAGTATGTAGGTCGTAGTGTGTAGGTCGTAGTGTATAGGGTGTAACGTGTTGGTTGTAGTATGTAGGTCGTAGTGTGTAGATCGTAGTGTGTAGGTTGTAGTGTGTAGGTCGTAGAGAGTAGGTTGTAGTGCGTAGGTCGTAGTGTGTAGGTTGTAGTGTGTAGGTCGTAGTGTGTTGGTCGTAGTGTGTAGTTCGTAGTGTGTAGGGCATAGTGTGGAGGTTGTAATGTGTAGGTCGTAGTGCGTAGGTTGAAGTGTGTAGGTCCTAGTGTGTAGGTTGTAGTGTTGGGGTCGTAGTGTGTAGGTCGTAGTGTGTAGGTTGTAGTGTGTAGGTCGTAGTGTGTAGGTTGTAGTGCGTTGGTTGTAGTGCGTAGGTTGTAGTGTGTAGGTCGTAGTGTGTAGGTCGTAGTGTGTAGGTCGTAGTGTGTAGGTTGTAGTGTGTAGTTGGTAGCGTGAGGGTCGTAGTGTATAGGTTGTAGTGCGTGGGTTGTAGTGTGTAGGTCTTAGTGTGTAGTTTGTAAGGTGTAGGTCGTAGTGCGTTGGTTGTTGTTTGTAGGTTGTAGTGTGTAGGTCGTAGTGTGTAGAATGTAGTGTGTAGGTCGTAGTGTGTAGGTTGTAGTGTGTAGGTCGTAGTGTGTAGGTTGTTGTGCGTTGGTTGTAGTGCGTTGGTTGTAGTGTGTAGGGCGTAGTGTGTTTGTCGTAGTGTGTAGGTCGTAGTGTATAGGTTGTAGTGTGTAGGTCGTAGTGTGTAGGTTGTAGTGTGTAGGTCGTAGTGTGTAGGTCGTAGTGTGTAGGTTGATGTGTGTAGGTTGTAGTGTGTATCTCGTAGTGTGTAGGTTGTAGTGTGTAGGTTGTAGAGTGTAGGTCGTAGTGTGTAGGTTGTAGTGTGTATGTTGTAGTGTGTAAGTCGTAGTATGTAGGGCATAGAATGTAGGTCGTAGTGTGTAGGTCGTATTGTGTAGGGTGTAGCGTGTTGGTTGTAGTATGTAGGTCGTAGTGTGTAGATCGTAGTGTGTAGGTTGTAGTGTGTAGGTCGTAGAGTGTAGGTTGAAGTGTGTAGGTCCTAGTGTGTAGGTTGTAGTGTGTAGGTTGTAGTGTGTAATTTGTAGTGTGTAGGTTTTAGTGTGTAGGTCGTAGTGTGAAAGTTGTACATTGTAGGTCGTAGTGTGTAGGTTGTAGTGCGTTGGTCGTAGTGTGTAGGTTGTAGTGTGTATGTTGTAGTGTGTAAGTCGTAGCATGTAGGGCATAGAATGTAGGTCGTATTGTGTAGGTCGTATTGTGTAGGGTGTAGCGTGTTGCTTGAAGTATGTAGGTCGTAGTGTGTAGATCGTAGTGTGTAGGTTGTAGTGTGTAGGTCGTAGAGTGTAGGTTGAAGTGTGTAGGTCGTAGTGCGTAGGTTGTAGTGTGTATGTCGTGGTGCGTAGGTTGTAGTGAGTAGGTTGTAGTGTGTATGTTGTAATGTGTAGGCCGTAGAGTGTAGGTCGTAGGATGTATATTGTAGTGTGTAGGTCGTAGTGTGTAGGTCGTAGTGTGTAGGTCGTAGTGTGTAGGTTGTAGTGTGTAATTTGTAATGTGTAGGTTGTAGTGTGTAGGTCGTAGTGTGAAAGTTGTACATTGTAGGTCGTAGTGTGTAGGTTGTAGTGCTTTGGTTGTAGTGCATGGGTTGTAGTGTGTAGGTCGTAGTGTGTAGGTTGTAGTGTGTAGGTCGTAGTGTGTAGGTTGTAGTGCGTTGACTGTAGTGCGTAGGTTGTAGTGTGTAGGTCGTAGTGTGTAGGTCGTAGTGTGTAGGTCGTAGTGTGTAGGTCGTAGTGTGTAGGTCGTAGTGTGTAGGTCGTAGTGTGAAGGTTGAAGTGTGTAGGTTGTAGAGTGTAGCTCGTAGTGTGTAGGTTGTAGTGTGTCGGTCGTAGTGCGTAGGTTGTAGTGTGTAGGTCGTAGTGTGAAAGTTGTACAGTGTAGGTCGTAGTGTGTAGGTTGTAGTGCGTTGGTTGTAGTGTGTGGGTTGTAGTGTGTAGGTCGTAGTGTGTAAGTTGTACTGTGTAGGTCGTAGTGTGTAGGTCGTAGTGTTTAGGTCGTAGTGTGTACGTCGTAGTATGTAGGTCGTAGTGTGTAGGTCGTAATGTGTAGGTTGTAGTGTGTCGTTTGTGGCTTGTAGGTTGTAGTGTGTAGGTTGTAGTGTGTAGGTCGTAGTGTGTAGGTCGTAGTGTGTAGGTCGTAGTGTGTAGGTCGTAGTGTGTAGGTCGTAGTGTGTAGGTTGTAGTGTGTAAGTTGTAGTGTGTAGATTGTAGTGTGTAGCAAGTAGTGTGTAGGCTGTAATGTGTAGGTCGTAGTGCGTTGGTTGTAGTTTGTAGGTTGTAGTGTGTAGGTCGTGGTGTGTAGGTTGTAGTGTGTAGGTCGTAGTGTGTAGGTTGTAGTGCGTTGGTTGTAGTGCGTATGTTGTGGTGTGTAAGTCGTAGTGTGTAGGCCGTAGTGTGTAGGTCGTAGTGTGTAGGTTGTAGTGTGTAGTTGGTAGCGTGTAGCTCGTAGTGTGTAGGTCGTAGTGTGTATGTCGTAGTGTGTAGGCTGTAATGTGTAGGTCGTAGTGCGTTGGTTGTAGTTTGTAGGTTGTAGTGTGTAGGTCGTAGTGTGTAGGTTGTAGTGTGTAGGTCGTAGTGTGTAGGTTGTAGAGCGTTGGTTGTAGTGCGTATGTTGTAGTGTGTAGGTCGTAGTGTGTAGGTCGTACTGTGTAGGTCGTAGTGTGTAGGTTGTAGTGTGTAGTTGGTAGCGTGTAGGTCGTAGTGTGTAGGTTATAAGGTGTAGGTCGTAGTGCGTTGGTTGTAGTTTGTAGGTTGTAGTGTGTAGGTCGTAGTGTGTAGGTTGTAGTGTGTAGGTCGTAGTGTGTAAGTTGTAGTGCGTTGGTTGTAGTGCGTAGGTTGTAGTGTGTAGGTCGTAGTGTGTAAGTTGTACAGTGTAGGTCGTAGTGTGTAGGTTGTAGTGCGTTGGTTGTAGTTTGTGGGTTGTAGTGTGTAGGTCGTAATGTGTAAGTTGTAGTGTGTAGGTCGTAGTGTGTAGGTCGTAGTGTGTAGATCGTAGTGTGTAGGTCGTAGTATGTAGGTCGTAGTGTGTAGGTCGTAGTGTGTAGGTTGTAGTGTGTAGTTTGTGGCTTGTAGGTTGTAGTGTGTAGGTTGTAGTGTGTAGGTCGTAGTGTGTAGGTCGTAGTGTGTAGGCTGTAATGTGTAGGTCGTAGTGCGTTGGTTGTAGTTTGTAGGTTGTAGTGTGTAGGTCGTAGTGTGTAGGTCGTAGTGTGTAGGTCGGAGTGTGTAGGTCGTAGTATGTAGGTCGTAGTGTGTAGGTCGTAGTGTGTAGGTTGTAGTGTGTAGTTTGTGGCTTGTAGGTTGTAGTGTGTAGCTCGTAGTGTGTTGGGCGTAGTGTGTATGTCGTAGTGTTTAGGCTGTAATGTGTAGGTCGTAGTGTGTAGGTTGTAGTGCGTTGGTTGTAGTGCGTAGGTTGTAGTGTGTACGTCGTAGTGTGTAGGTCATAGTGTGTAGGTCGTAGTGTGTAGGTCGTAGTGTGTAGGTTGAAGTGTGTAGGTTGTAGTGTGTAGCTCGTAGTGCGTTGGTTGTAGTTTGTAGGTTGTAGTGTGTAGGTCGTAGTGTGTAGGTTGTAGTGTGTAGGTCGTAGTGTGTAGGTTGTAGTGCGTTGGTTGTAGTGCGTAGGTTGTAGTGTGTACGTCGTAGTGTGTAGGTCATAGTGTGTAGGTCGTAGTGTGTAGGTCGTAGTGTGTAGGTTGAAGTGTGTAGGTTGTAGTGTGTAGCTCGTAGTGCGTTGGTTGTAGTGCGTTGGTTGTAGTGTGTAGGTCGTAGTGTGTATGTCGTAGTGTGTAGGTCGTAGTGTGTAGGTTGTAGTGTGTAGGTTGTAGTGTGTAGGTCGTAGTGTGTATTTTGTAGTGTGTAGGTCGTAGTGTGTAGCTCGTAGTGTGTAGGTTGTAATTTGTAGGTTGTAGTGTGTAGGTCGTAGTGTGTATTTCGTAGTGTGTAGGTCGTAGTGCGTAGGTGAAGTGTGTAGGTCCTAGTGTGTAGGTTGTAGTGTTGGGGTCGTAGTGTGTAGGGCGTAGTGTGTAGGTTGTAGTGTGTAGGTCGTAGTGTGTAGGTTGTAGTGTGTAGGTCGTAGTGTGTAGGTTGTAGTGCGTTGGTTGTAGTGCGTAGGTTGTAGGGTGTAGGTCGTAGTGTGTAGGTCGTAGTGTGTAGGTCGTAGTGTGATATTTGTAGTGTGTAGTTGGTAGCGTGTAGGTCGTAGTGTGTAGGTTGTAGTGTGTAGGTTGTTGTGTGTAGCTCGTAGTGTGTAGGTCGTAGTGTGTAGGTCGTAGTGTGTAGGTTGTAAGTTGTAGGTCGTAGTGCGCTGGTTGTAGTTTGTAGGTTGTAGTGTGTAGGTCGTAGTGTGTAGGTTTTAGTGTGTAGGTCGTAGTGTGTAGGTTGTAGTGCGTTGGTTGTAGTGCGTAGGTTGTAGTGTGTACGTCGTAGTGTGTAGGTCGTAGTGTGTAGGTCGTAGTGTGTAGGGTGTAGCGTGTTGGTTGTAGTATGTAGGTCGTAGTGTGTAGGTCGTAGTGTATAGGTCGTAGTGTGTAGTTTGTAGTGCTTTGGTTGTAGTGCGTAGGTTGTAGAGTGTAGGTCGTAGTGTGTAGGTCGTAGAGTGTAGGTCGTAGTGTTTAGGTCGTAGTGTGTAGGTCGTAGTGTATAGGTCGTAGTGTGTAGGTTGTAGTGTGTAGGTTGTAGTGTGTAGATTGTAGTGTGTAGCTCGTAGTGTGTAGGTCGTAGTGTGTAGGTCGTAGTGTGTTAGTTGTAATGTGTAGGTCGTAGTGCGTTGGTTGTAGTTTGTAGGTTCTAGTGCGTAGGCCGTAGTGTGTAGGTTGTAGTGTGTAGGTCGTAGTGTGTAGGTCGTAGTGTGTAGGTCGTAGTGTGTAGGTTGTAGTGTGTAGTTGGTAGCGTGTAGGTCGTAGTGTGTAGGTTGTAGTGTGTAGGTTGTAGTGTGTAGGTTGTAGTGTGTAGCTCGTAGTGTGTAGGTCGTAGTGTGTAAGTCGTAGTGTGTAGGTTGTAAGGTGTAGGTCGTAGGGCGTGGTTGTAGTTTGTAGGTTGCAGTGTGTAGGTCGTAGTGTGTAGGTTGCAGTGTGTAGGTCGTAGTGTGTAGGTTGTAGTGCGTTGGTTGTAGTGCGTAGGTTGTAGTGTGTAGGTCGTAGTGTGTAGGTCGTAGTGTGTAGGTTGTAGTGTGTAGGTTGTAGTGTGTAGTTGGTAGCGTGTAGGTCGTAGTGTATAGGTTGTAGTGTGTGGGTTGTAGTGTGTAGGTCTTAGTGTGTAGGTTGTAAGGTGTAGGTCGTAGTGCGTTGGTTGTAGTTTGTAGGTCGTAGTGTGTTGGTCGTAGTGTGTAGGTTGTAGTGTGTAGGTTGTAGTGCGTTGGTTGTAGTGTGTAGCTCGTAGTGCGTTGGTTGTAGTGCGTTGGTTGTAGTGTGTAGGTCGTAGTGTGTATGTCGTAGTGTGTAGGTCGTAGTGTGTAGGTTGTAGTGTGTAGGTCGTAGTGTGTAGTTTGTAGTGTGTAGGTCGTAGTGTGTAGGTTGTAGTGTGTCGGTTGTAGTGTGTAGGTCGTAGTGTGTATTTCGTAGTGTGTAGGCCGTAGTGTGTAGGTCGTAGTGTGTAGGTTGTAGTGTGTAAGTTGTAGTGTGTAAGTCGTAGTATGTAGGGCATAGTATGTAGGTCGTAGTGTGTAGGTCGTAGTGTGTAGGGTGTAGCGTGTTGGTTGTAGTATGTAGGTGGTAGTGTGTAGATCGTAGTGTGTAGGTTGTAGTGTGTAGGTCGTAGAGTGTAGGTTGTAGTACGTAGGTCGTAGTGTGTAGGTTGTAGTGTGTAGGTCGTAGTGTGTTGGTCGTAGTGTGTAGTTCGTAGTGTGTAGGTCGTAGTGTGGAGGTTGTAATGTGTAGGTCGTAGTGCGTAGGTTGAAGTGTGTAGGTCCTAGTGTGTAGGTTGTAGTGTTGGGGTCGTAGTGTGTAGGTCGTAGTGTGTAGGTTGTAGTGTGTAGGTCGTAGTGTGTAGGTTGTAGTGCGTTGGTTGTAGTGCGTAGGTTGTAGTGTGTAGGTCGTAGTGTGTAGGTCGTAGTGTGTAGGTCGTAGTGTGTAGGTTGTAGTGTGTAGTTGGTAGCGTGAGGGTCGTAGTGTATAGGTTGTAGTGCGTGGGTTGTAGTGTGTAGGTCTTAGTGTGTAGGTTGTAAGGTGTAGGTCGTAGTGCGTTGGTTGTTGTTTGTAGGTTGTAGTGTGTAGGTCGTAGTGTGTAGAATGTAGTGTGTAGGTCGTAGTGTGTAGGTTGTAGTGTGTAGGTCGTAGTGTGTAGGTCGTAGTGTGTAGGTTGATGTGTGTAGGTTGTAGTGTGTATCTCGTAGTGTGTAGGTTGTAGTGTGTAGGTTGTAGAGTGTAGGTCGTAGTGTGCATTTCGTAGTGTTAGGCCGTAGTGTGTAGGTCGTAGTGTGTAGGTTGTAGTGTTTATGTTGTAGTGTGTAAGTCGTAGTATGTAGGGCACAGAATGTAGGTCGTAGTGTGTAGGTCGTATTGTGTAGGGTGTAGCGTGTTGGTTGTAGTATGTAGGTCGTAGTGTGTAGATCGTAGTGTGTAGGTTGTAGTGTGTAGGTCGTAGAGTGTAGGTTGAAGTGTGTAGGTCCTAGTGTGTAGGTTGTAGTGTGTAGGTTGTAGTGTGTAATTTGTAGTGTGTAGGTTTTAGTGTGTAGGTCGTAGTGTGAAAGTTGTACATTGTAGGTCGTAGTGTGTAGGTTGTAGTGCGTTGGTCGTAGTGTGTAGGTTGTAGTGTGTATGTTGTAGTGTGTAAGTCGTAGCATGTAGGGCATAGAATGTAGGTCGTATTGTGTAGGTCGTATTGTGTAGGGTGTAGCGTGTTGGTTGAAGTATGTAGGTCGTAGTGTGTAGATCGTAGTGTGTAGGTTGTAGTGTGTAGGTCGTAGAGTGTAGGTCGTAGTGCGTAGGTTGTAGTGTGTATGTCGTGGTGCGTAGGTTGTAGTGAGTAGGTTGTAGTGTGTATGTTGTAATGTGTAGGCCGTAGAGTGTAGGTCGTAGGATGTATATTGTAGTGTGTAGGTCGTAGTGTGTAGGTCGCAGTGTGTAGGTTGTAGTTGGTAGGTTGAGCGTGTAGGTCATAGTGTGTAGGTTGTAGTGTGTAGGTCGTAGTGCGTAGGTTGTAGTGTGTATGTCGTGGTGCGTAGGTTGTAGTGAGTAGGTTGTAGTGTGTATGTTGTAATGTATAGGCCGTAGAGTGTAGGTCGTAGGATGTATATTGTAGTGTGTAGGTCGTAGTGTGTAGGTCGTAGTGTGTAGGTCGTAGTGTGTAGGTTGTAGTGTGTAATTTGTAATGTGTAGGTTGTAGTGTGTAGGTCGTAGTGTGAAAGTTGTACATTGTAGGTCGTAGTGTGTAGGTTGTAGTGCTTTGGTTGTAGTGCATGGGTTGTAGTGTGTAGGTCGTAGTGTGTAGGTTGTAGTGTGTAGGTCGTAGTGTGTAGGTTGTAGTGCGTTGACTGTAGTGCGTAGGTTGTAGTGTGTAGGTCGTAGTGTGTAGGTCGTAGTGTGTAGGTCGTAGTGTGTAGGTCGTAGTGTGTAGGTCGTAGTGTGTAGGTCGTAGTGTGTAGGTCGTAGTGTGAAGGTTGAAGTGTGTAGGTTGTAGAGTGTAGCTCGTAGTGTGTAGGTTGTAGTGTGTCGGTTGTAGTGTGTAGGTCGTAGTGTGTATTTCGTAGTGTGTAGTTCGTAGTGTGTAGGTCGTAGTGTGTAGGTTGTAGTGTGTATGTTGTAGTGTGTAAGTCGTAGTATGTAGGGCATAGAATGTAGGTCGTAGTGTGTAGGGTGTAGCATGTTGGTTGTTGTATGTAGGTCGTAGTGTGTAGATCGTAGTGTGTAGGCTGTAGTGTGTAGGTAGTAGTATGTAGGTCGTAGTATGTAGGTTGTAGTGTGTATGTTGTAGTGTGTAAGTCGTAGCATGTAGGGCATAGAATGTAGGTCGTAGTGTGTAGGTCGTATTGTGTAGGGTGTAGCGTGTTGGTTGAAGTATGTAGGTCGTAGTGTGTAGATCGTAGTGTGTAGGTTGTAGTGTGTAGGTTGTAGTGTGTAGGTTGTAGTGTGTGGGTTGTAATGTGTAGGTCGTAGTGCGTTGGTTGTAGTTTGTAGGTTGTAGTGTGTAGGTCGTAGTGTGTAGGTTGTAGTGTGTAGGTCGTAGTGTGTAGGTTGTAGTGCGTAGGTTGTAGTGTGTAGGTCGTAGTGTGTAGGTCGTAGTGTCTAGGTTGTAGTGTGTAGTTGGTAGCGTGTAGGTCGTAGTGTGTACGTCGTAGTGTGTAGGTCGTAGTGTGTAGGTTGTAGTGTGTAGGTTGTAGTGTGTAGCTCGCATTGTGTAGGTTGTAGTGTGTAGGTCGTAGTGTGTAGGTTGTAGTGCGTAGGTTGTAGTGTGTAGGTTGTAGTGTGTAGGTCGTAGTGTGTAGGTTGTAGTGCCTTGGTTGTAGTGCGTAGGTTGTAGTATGTAGATCGTAGTGTGTAGGTCGTAGTGTGTAGGTTGTAGTGCTTTGGTTGTAGTGCGTAGGTTGTAGTGTGTAGGTCGTACTGTGTAGGTTGTAGTGCGTTGACTGTAGTGCGTAGGTTGTAGTGTGTAGGTCGTAGTGTGTAGGTCGTAGTGTGTAGGTCGTAGTGTGTAGGTTGTAGTGTGTAGGTTGTAGTGTGTGGGTTGTAGTGTGTGGGTTGTAATGTGTAGGTCGTAGTGCGTTGGTTGTAGTTTGTAGGTTGTAGTGTGTAGGTCGTAGTGTGTAGGTTGTAGTGTGTAGGTCGTAGTGTGTAGGTTGTAGTGCGTAGGTTGTAGTGTGTAGGTCGTAGTGTGTAGGTCGTAGTGTCTAGGTTGTAGTGTGTAGTTGGTAGCGTGTAGGTCGTAGTGTGTACGTCGTAGTGTGTAGGTCGTAGTGTGTAGGTTGTAGTGTGTAGGTTGTAGTGTGTAGCTCGCAGTGTGTAGGTTGTAAGGTGTAGGTCGTAGTGCGTTGGTTGTAGTTTGTAGGTTGTAGTGTGTTGGTCGTAGTGTGTAGGTTGTAGTGTGTAGGTCGTAGTGTGTAGGTTGTATTGCGTTGGTTGTAGTGTGTAGGTCGTAGTGTGTAGGTCGTAGTGTGTAGGTGGTAGTGTGTAGGTCGTAGTGTGTAGGTTGTAGTGTGTAGGTCGTAGTGTGTAGGTAGTAGTGCGTAGGTCGTAGTGTGTAGGTTGAAGTGTGTAGGTTGTAGTGAGTAGCTCGTAGTGTGTAGGTTGTAGTGTGTAGGTCGTAGTGTGTATTTCGTAGTGTGTAGGCCGTAGTGTGTAAGTCGTAGTGTGTAGGTTGTAGTGTGTATGTTGTAGTGTGTAAGTCGAAGTATGTAGGGCTTAGAATGTAGGTCGTAGTGTGTAGGTCGTAATGTGTAGGGTGTAGCGTGTTGGTTGTAGTATGTAGGTCGTAGTGTGTAGATCGTAGTGTGTAGGTTGTAGTGTGTAGGTCGTAGAGTGTAGTTTGTAGTACGTAGGTCGTAGTGTGTAGGTTGTATTGTGTAGGTCGTAATGTGTAGGTTGTAGTGCGTAGGTGAATTGTGAAGGTCCTAGTGTGTAGGTTGTAGTGTTGGGTTCGTAGTGTGTAGATCGTAGTGTGTAGGTCGTAGTGTGTAGGTTGTAGTGCCTTGGTTGTAGTGTGTAGGTCGTAGTGTGTAGGTTGTAGTGCGTTGGTTGTAGTGCGTAGGTTGTAGTGTGTACGTCGTAGTGTGTAGGTCGTAGTGTGTAGGTCGTAGTGTGTAGGTTGTAGTGTGTAGGTTGTAGTGTGTAGATTGTAGTGTGTAGCTCGTAGTGTGTAGGTCGTAGTGTGTAGGTCGTAGTGTGTAGGTTGTAATGTGTAGGTCGTAGTGCGTTGGTTGTAGTGTGTACGTCGTAGTGGGTAGGTGGTAGTGTGTAGGTTGTAGTGCGTTGGTTGTAGTGCGTTGGTTGTAGTGTGTAGGTCGTAGTGTGTATGTCGTAGTGTGTAGGTCGTAGTGTGTAGTTTGTAGTGTGTAGGTCGTAGTGTGTAGGTTGTAGTGTGTAGGTCGTAGTGTGTATTTCGTAGTGTGTAGGCCTAGTGTGTAGGTCGTAGTGTGTAGGTTGTAGTGTGTATGTTGTAGTGTGTAAGTCGTAGTATGTAGAACATAGAATGTAGGTCGTAGTGTGTAGGTCGTAGTGTGTAGGGTGTAGCGTGTTGGTTGTAGTATGTAGGTCGTAGTGTGTAGATCGTAGTGTGTAGGATGTAGTGTGTAGGTCGTAGTGTGTAGGTTGTAGTGTGTAGGTCGTAGTGTGTAGGTTGTAGTGCGTTGGTTGTAGTGCGTAGGTTGTAGGGTGTAGGTCGTAGTGTGTAGGTCGTAGTGTGTAGGTCGTAGTGTGATATTTGTAGTGTGTAGTTGGTAGCGTGTAGGTCGTAGTGTGTAGGTTGTAGTGTGTAGGTTGTTGTGTGTAGCTCGTAGTTTGTAGGTTGTAGTGTGTAGGTCGTAGTGTGTAGGTTGTAGTGTGTAGGTCGTAGTGTGTAGGTTGTAGTGCGTTGGTTGTAGTGCGTAGGTTGTAGTGTGTACGTCGTAGTGTGTAGGTCGTAGTGTGTAGGTTGTAGTGCGTTGGTTGTATTGCGTTGGTTGTAGTGTGTAGGTCGTAGTGTGTATGTCGTAGTGTGTAGGTCGTAGTGTGTAGTTTGTAGTGTGTAGGTCGTAGTGTGTAGGTTGTTGTGCGTTGGTTGTAGTGCGTTGGTTGTAGTGTGTAGGGCGTAGTGTGTTTGTCGTAGTGTGTAGGTCGTAGTGTATAGGTTGTTGTGTGTATGTCGTAGTGTGTAGGTTGTAGTGTGTAGGTCGTAGTGTGTAGGTCGTAGTGTGTAGGTTGATGTGTGTAGGTTGTAGTGTGTATCTCGTAGTGTGTAGGTTGTAGTGTGTAGGTTGTAGAGTGTAGGTCGTAGTGTGCATTTCGTAGTGTTAGGCCGTAGTGTGTAGGTCGTAGTGTGTAGGTTGTAGTGTTTATGTTGTAGTGTGTAAGTCGTAGTATGTAGGGCATAGAATGTAGGTCGTAGTGTGTAGGTCGTATTGTGTAGGGTGTAGCGTGTTGGTTGTAGTATGTAGGTCGTAGTGTGTAGATCGTAGTGTGTAGGTTGTAGTGTGTAGGTCGTAGAGTGTAGGTTGAAGTGTGTAGGTCCTAGTGTGTAGGTTGTAGTGTGTAGGTTGTAGTGTGTAATTTGTAGTGTGTAGGTTTTAGTGTGTAGGTCGTAGTGTGAAAGTTGTACATTGTAGGTCGTAGTGTGTAGGTTGTAGTGCGTTGGTCGTAGTGTGTAGGTTGTAGTGTGTATGTTGTAGTATGTAAGTCGTAGCATGTAGGGCATAGAATGTAGGTCGTATTGTGTAGGTCGTATTGTGTAGGGTGTAGCGTGTTGGTTGAAGTATGTAGGTCGTAGTGTGTAGATCGTAGTGTGTAGGTTGTAGTGTGTAGGTCGTAGAGTGTAGGTCGTAGTGCGTAGGTTGTAGTGTGTATGTCGTGGTGCGTAGGTTGTAGTGAGTAGGTTGTAGTGTGTATGTTGTAATGTGTAGGCCGTAGAGTGTAGGTCGTAGGATGTATATTGTAGTGTGTAGGTCGTAGTGTGTAGGTCGCAGTGTGTAGGTTGTAGTTGGTAGGTTGAGCGTGTAGGTCATAGTGTGTAGGTTGTAGTGTGTAGGTCGTAGTGCGTAGGTTGTAGTGTGTATGTCGTGGTGCGTAGGTTGTAGTGAGTAGGTTGTAGTGTGTATGTTGTAATGTGTAGGCCGTAGAGTGTAGGTCGTAGGATGTATATTGTAGTGTGTAGGTCGTAGTGTGTAGGTCGTAGTGTGTAGGTCGTAGTGTGTAGGTTGTAGTGTGTAATTTGTAATGTGTAGGTTGTAGTGTGTAGGTCGTAGTGTGAAAGTTGTACATTGTAGGTCGTAGTGTGTAGGTTGTAGTGCTTTGGTTGTAGTGCATGGGTTGTAGTGTGTAGGTCGTAGTGTGTAGGTTGTAGTGTGTAGGTCGTAGTGTGTAGGTTGTAGTGCGTTGACTGTAGTGCGTAGGTTGTAGTGTGTAGGTCGTAGTGTGTAGGTCGTAGTGTGTAGGTCGTAGTGTGTAGGTCGTAGTGTGTAGGTCGTAGTGTGAAGGTTGAAGTGTGTAGGTTGTAGAGTGTAGCTCGTAGTGTGTAGGTTGTAGTGTGTCGGTTGTAGTGTGTAGGTCGTAGTGTGTATTTCGTAGTGTGTAGTTCGTAGTGTGTAGGTCGTAGTGTGTAGGTTGTAGTGTGTATGTTGTAGTGTGTAAGTCGTAGTATGTAGGGCATAGAATGTAGGTCGTAGTGTGTAGGGTGTAGCGTGTTGGTTGTTGTATGTAGGTCGTAGTGTGTAGATCGTAGTGTGTAGGCTGTAGTGTGTAGGTCGTAGTATGTAGGTCGTAGTATGTAGATTGTAGTGTGTATGTTGTAGTGTGTAAGTCGTAGCATGTAGGGCATAGAATGTAGGTCGTAGTGTGTAGGTCGTATTGTGTAGCGTGTAGCGTGTTGGTTGAAGTATGTAGGTCATAGTGTGTAGATCGTAGTGTGTAGGTTGTAGTGTGTAGGTCGTAGTGTGTATGTTGTAGTGCCTTGGTTGTAGTGCGTAGGTTGTAGTATGTAGATCGTAATGTGTAGGTCGCAGTGTGTAGGTTGTAGTGCTTTGGTTGTAGTGCGTAGGGTGTAGTGTGTAGGTCGTACTGTGTAGCTTGTAGTGCGTTGACTGTAGTGCGTAGGTTGTAGTGTGTAGGTCGTAGTGTGTAGGTCGTAGTGTGTAGGTCGTAGTGTGTAGGTTGTAGTGTGTAGGTTGTAGTGTGTAGGTTGTAGTGTGTGGGTTGTAATGTGTAGGTCGTAGTGCGTTGGTTGTAGTTTGTAGGTTGTAGTGTGTAGGTCGTAGTGTGTAGGTTGTAGTGTGTAGGTCGTAGTGTGTAGGTTGTAGTGCGTAGGTTGTAGTGTGTAGGTCGTAGTGTGTAGGTCGTAGTGTCTAGGTTGTAGTGTGTAGTTGGTAGCGTGTAGGTCGTAGTGTGTACGTCGTAGTGTGTAGGTCGTAGTGTGTAGGTTGTAGTGTGTAGGTTGTAGTGTGTAGCTCGCAGTGTGTAGGTTGTAAGGTGTAGGTCGTAGTGCGTTGGTTGTAGTTTGTAGGTTGTAGTGTGTTGGTCGTAGTGTGTAGGTTGTAGTGTGTAGGTCGTAGTGTGTAGGTTGTAGTGCGTTGGTTGTAGTGTGTAGGTCGTAGTGTGTAGGTCGTAGTGTGTAGGTGGTAGTGTGTAGGTCGTAGTGTGTAGGTTGTAGTGTGTAGGTCGTAGTGTGTAGGTAGTAGTGCGTAGGTCGTAGTGTGTAGGTTGAAGTGTGTAGGTTGTAGTGTGTAGCTCGTAGTGTGTAGGTTGTAGTGTGTAGGTCGTAGTGTGTATTTCGTAGTGTGTATTTCGTAGTGTGTAGGCCGTAGTGTGTAAGTCGTAGTGTGTAGGTTGTAGTGTGTATGTTGTAGTGTGTAAGTCGAAGTATGTAGGGCTTAGAATGTAGGTCGTAGTGTGTAGGTCGTAGTGTGTAGGGTGTAGCGTGTTGGTTGTAGTATGTAGGTCGTAGTGTGTAGATCGTAGTGTGTAGGTTGTAGTGTGTAGGTCGTAGAGTGTAGTTTGTAGTACGTAGGTCGTAGTGTGTAGGTTGTATTGTGTAGGTCGTAATGTGTAGGTCGTAGTGCGTAGGTGAATTGTGAAGGTCCTAGTGTGTAGGTTGTAGTGTTGGGTTCGTAGTGTGTAGGTCGTAGTGTGTAGGTTGTAGTGTGTAGGTCGTAGTGTGTAGGTTGTAGTGTGTAGGTCGTAGTGTGTAGGTTGTAGTGCGTTGGTTGTAGTGCGTAGGTTGTAGTGTGTAGGTCGTAGTGTGTAGGTCGTAGTGTGATATTTGTAGTGTGTAATTGGTAGCGTGTAGGTCGTAGTGTGTAGGTTGTAGTGTGTAGGTTGTTGTGTGTAGCTCGTAGTGTGTCGGTCGTAGTGTGTAGGTCGTAGTGTGTAGGTCGTAGTGTGTAGGTTGTAAGGTGTAAGTCGTAGTGCGCTGGTTGTAGTTTGTAGGTTGTAGTGTGTAGGTCGTAGTGTGTAGGTTGTAGTGTGTAGGTCGTAGTGTGTAGGTTGTAGTGCGTTGGTTGTAGTGCGTAGGTTGTAGTGTGTACGTCGTAGTGTGTAGGTCGTAGTGTGTAGGTTGTAGTGCGTTGGTTGTAGTGCGTTGGTTGTAGTGTGTAGGTCGTAGTGTGTATGTCGTAGTGTGTAGGTCGTAGTGTGTAGTTTGTAGTGTGTAGGTCGTAGTGTGTAGGTTGTAGTGTGTAGGTCGTAGTGTGTATTTCGTAGTGTGTAGGCCGTAGTGTGTAGGTCGTAGTGTGTAGGTTGTAGTGTGTATGTTGTAGTGTGTAAGTCGTAGTATGTAGAACATAGAATGTAGGTCGTAGTGTGTAGGTCGTAGTGTGTAGGGTGTAGCGTGTTGGTTGTAGTATGTAGGTCGTAGTGTGTAGATCGTAGTGTGTAGGTCGTAGTGTGTAGGTTGTAGTGCCTTGGTTGTAGTGTGTAGGTCGTAGTGTGTAGGTTGTAGTGCGTTGGTTGTAGTGCGTAGGTTGTAGTGTGTACGTCGTAGTGTGTAGGTCGTAGTGTGTAGGTCGTATTGTGTAGGTTGTAGTGTGTAGGTTGTAGTTTGTAGATTGTAGTGTGTAGCTCGTAGTGTGTAGGTCGTAGTGTGTAGGTCGTAGTGTGTAGGTTGTAATGTGTAGGTCGTAGTGCGTTGGTTGTAGTGTGTACGTCGTAGTGTGTAGGTGGTAGTGTGTAGGTTGTAGTGCGTTGGTTGTAGTGCGTTGGTTGTAGTGTGTAGGTCGTAGTGTGTATGTCGTAGTGTGTAGGTCGTGTTGTGTAGTTTGTAGTGTGTAGGTCGTAGTGTGTAGGTTGTAGTGTGTAGGTCGTAGTGTGTATTTCGTAGTGTGTAGGCCGTAGTGTGTAGGTCGTAGTGTGTAGGTTGTAGTGTGTATGTTGTAGTGTGTAAGTCGTAGTATGTAGAACATAGAATGTAGGTCGTAGTGTGTAGGTCGTAGTGTGTAGGGTGTAGCGTGTTGGTTGTAGTATGTAGGTCGTAGTGTGTAGATCGTAGTGTGTAGGTTGTAGTGTGTAGGTCGTAGTGTGTAGGTTGTAGTGTGTAGGTCGTAGTGTGTAGGTTGTAGTGCGTTGGTTGTAGTGCGTAGGTTGTAGGGTGTAGGTCGTAGTGTGTAGGTCGTAGTGTGTAGGTCGTAGTGTGATATTTGTAGTGTGTAGTTGGTAGCGTGTAGGTCGTAGTGTGTAGGTTGTAGTGTGTAGGTTGTTGTGTGTAGCTCGTAGTGTGTAGGTCGTAGTGTGTAGGTCGTAGTGTGTAGGTTGTAAGGTGTAGGTCGTAGTGCGCTGGTTGTAGTTTGTAGGTTGTAGTGTGTAGGTCGTAGTGTGTAGGTTGTAGTGTGTAGGTCGTAGTGTGTAGGTTGTAGTGCGTTGGTTGTAGTGCGTAGGTTGTAGTGTGTACGTCGTAGTGTGTAGGTCGTAGTGTGTAGGTTGTAGTGCGTTGGTTGTATTGCGTTGGTTGTAGTGTGTAGGTCGTAGTGTGTATGTCGTAGTGTGTAGGTCGTAGTGTGTAGTTTGTAGTGTGTAGGTCGTAGTGTGTAGGTTGTAGCGTGTAGGTCGTAGTGTGTAGGTCGTAGTGTGTAGGTCGTAGTGCGTAGGTTGTAGTTTGTAGGTTGTAGTGTGTAGGTCGTAGTGTGTAGGTTGTAGTGTGTAGGTCGTAGTGTGTAGGTTGTAGTGCGTAGGTTGTAGTGTGTAGGTCGTAGTGTGTAGGTCGTAGTGTCTAGGTTGTAGTGTGTAGTTGGTAGCGTGTAGGTCGTAGTGTGTACGTCGTAGTGTGTAGGTCGTAGTGTGTAGGTTGTAGTGTGTAGGTTGTAGTGTGTAGCTCGCAGTGCGTAGGTTGTAAGGTGTAGGTCGTAGTGCGTTGGTTGTAGTTTGTAGGTTGTAGTGTGTTGGTCGTAGTGTGTAGGTTGTAGTGTGTAGGTCGTAGTGTGTAGGTTGTAGTGCGTTGGTTGTAGTGTGTAGGTCGTAGTGTGTAGGTCGTAGTGTGTAGGTGGTAGTGTGTAGGTCGTAGTGTGTAGGTTGTAGTGTGTAGGTCGTAGTGTGTAGGTAGTAGTGCGTAGGTCGTAGTGTGTAGGTTGAAGTGTGTAGGTTGTAGTGTGTAGCTCGTAGTGTGTAGGTTGTAGTGTGTAGGTCGTAGTGTGTATTTCGTAGTGTGTATTTCGTAGTGTGTAGGCCGTAGTGTGTAAGTCGTAGTGTGTAGGTTGTAGTGTGTATGTTGTAGTGTGTAAGTCGAAGTATGTAGGGCTTAGAATGTAGGTCGTAGTGTGTAGGTCGTAGTGTGTAGGGTGTAGCGTGTTGGTTGTAGTATGTAGGTCGTAGTGTGTAGATCGTAGTGTGTAGGTTGTAGTGTGTAGGTCGTAGAGTGTAGTTTGTAGTACGTAGGTCGTAGTGTGTAGGTTGTATTGTGTAGGTCGTAATGTGTAGGTCGTAGTGCGTAGGTGAATTGTGAAGGTCCTAGTGTGTAGGTTGTAGTGTTGGGTTCGTAGTGTGTAGGTCGTAGTGTGTAGGTTGTAGTGTGTAGGTCGTAGTGTGTAGGTTGTAGTGTGTAGGTCGTAGTGTGTAGGTTGTAGTGCGTTGGTTGTAGTGCGTAGGTTGTAGTGTGTAGGTCGTAGTGTGTAGGTCGTAGTGTGATATTTGTAGTGTGTAATTGGTAGCGTGTAGGTCGTAGTGTGTAGGTTGTAGTGTGTAGGTTGTTGTGTGTAGCTCGTAGTGTGTAGGTCGTAGTGTGTAGGTCGTAGTGTGTAGGTCGTAGTGTGTAGGTCGTAGTGTGTAGGTTGTAAGGTGTAAGTCGTAGTGCGCTGGTTGTAGTTTGTAGGTTGTAGTGTGTAGGTCGTAGTGTGTAGGTTGTAGTGTGTAGGTCGTAGTGTGTAGGTTGTAGTGCGTTGGTTGTAGTGCGTAGATTGTAGTGTGTACGTCGTAGTGTGTAGGTCGTAGTGTGTAGGTTGTAGTGCGTTGGTTGTAGTGCGTTGGTTGTAGTGTGTAGGTCGTAGTGTGTATGTCGTAGTGTGTAGGTCGTAGTGTGTAGTTTGTAGTGTGTAGGTCGTAGTGTGTAGGTTGTAGTGTGTAGGTCGTAGTGTGTATTTCGTAGTGTGTAGGCCGTAGTGTGTAGGTCGTAGTGTGTAGGTTGTAGTGTGTATGTTGTAGTGTGTAAGTCGTAGTATGTAGAACATAGAATGTAGGTCGTAGTGTGTAGGTCGTAGTGTGTAGGGTGTAGCGTGTTGGTTGTAGTATGTAGGTCGTAGTGTGTAGATCGTAGTGTGTAGGTCGTAGTGTGTAGTTTGTAGTGCTTTGGTTGTAGTGCGTAGGTTGTAGAGTGTAGGTCGTAGTGTGTAGGTCGTAGAGTGTAGGTCGTAGTGTTTAGGTCGTAGTGTGTAGGTCGTAGTGTATAGGTCGTAGTGTGTAGGTTGTAGTGTGTAGGTTGTAGTGTGTAGATTGTAGTGTGTAGCTCGTAGTGTGTAGGTCGTAGTGTGTAGGTCGTAGTGTGTTAGTTGTAATGTGTAGGTCGTAGTGCGTTGGTTGTAGTTTGTAGGTTCTAGTGCGTAGGCCGTAGTGTGTAGGTTGTAGTGTGTAGGTCGTAGTGTGTAGGTCGTAGTGTGTAGGTCGTAGTGTGTAGGTTGTAGTGTGTAGTTGGTAGCGTGTAGGTCGTAGTGTGTAGGTTGTAGTGTGTAGGTTGTAGTGTGTAGGTTGTAGTGTGTAGCTCGTAGTGTGTAGGTCGTAGTGTGTAAGTCGTAGTGTGTAGGTTGTAAGGTGTAGGTCGTAGGGCGTGGTTGTAGTTTGTAGGTTGCAGTGTGTAGGTCGTAGTGTGTAGGTTGCAGTGTGTAGGTCGTAGTGTGTAGGTTGTAGTGCGTTGGTTGTAGTGCGTAGGTTGTAGTGTGTAGGTCGTAGTGTGTAGGTCGTAGTGTGTAGGTTGTAGTGTGTAGGTTGTAGTGTGTAGTTGGTAGCGTGTAGGTCGTAGTGTATAGGTTGTAGTGTGTGGGTTGTAGTGTGTAGGTCTTAGTGTGTAGGTTGTAAGGTGTAGGTCGTAGTGCGTTGGTTGTAGTTTGTAGGTCGTAGTGTGTTGGTCGTAGTGTGTAGGTTGTAGTGTGTAGGTTGTAGTGCGTTGGTTGTAGTGTGTAGCTCGTAGTGCGTTGGTTGTAGTGCGTTGGTTGTAGTGTGTAGGTCGTAGTGTGTATGTCGTAGTGTGTAGGTCGTAGTGTGTAGGTTGTAGTGTGTAGGTCGTAGTGTGTAGTTTGTAGTGTGTAGGTCGTAGTGTGTAGGTTGTAGTGTGTCGGTTGTAGTGTGTAGGTCGTAGTGTGTATTTCGTAGTGTGTAGGCCGTAGTGTGTAGGTCGTAGTGTGTAGGTTGTAGTGTGTAAGTTGTAGTGTGTAAGTCGTAGTATGTAGGGCATAGTATGTAGGTCGTAGTGTGTAGGTCGTAGTGTGTAGGGTGTAGCGTGTTGGTTGTAGTATGTAGGTGGTAGTGTGTAGATCGTAGTGTGTAGGTTGTAGTGTGTAGGTCGTAGAGTGTAGGTTGTAGTACGTAGGTCGTAGTGTGTAGGTTGTAGTGTGTAGGTCGTAGTGTGTTGGTCGTAGTGTGTAGTTCGTAGTGTGTAGGTCGTAGTGTGGAGGTTGTAATGTGTAGGTCGTAGTGCGTAGGTTGAAGTGTGTAGGTCCTAGTGTGTAGGTTGTAGTGTTGGGGTCGTAGTGTGTAGGTCGTAGTGTGTAGGTTGTAGTGTGTAGGTCGTAGTGTGTAGGTTGTAGTGCGTTGGTTGTAGTGCGTAGGTTGTAGTGTGTAGGTCGTAGTGTGTAGGTCGTAGTGTGTAGGTCGTAGTGTGTAGGTTGTAGTGTGTAGTTGGTAGCGTGAGGGTCGTAGTGTATAGGTTGTAGTGCGTGGGTTGTAGTGTGTAGGTCTTAGTGTGTAGGTTGTAAGGTGTAGGTCGTAGTGCGTTGGTTGTTGTTTGTAGGTTGTAGTGTGTAGGTCGTAGTGTGTAGAATGTAGTGTGTAGGTCGTAGTGTGTAGGTTGTAGTGTGTAGGTCGTAGTGTGTAGGTCGTAGTGTGTAGGTTGATGTGTGTAGGTTGTAGTGTGTATCTCGTAGTGTGTAGGTTGTAGTGTGTAGGTTGTAGAGTGTAGGTCGTAGTGTGCATTTCGTAGTGTTAGGCCGTAGTGTGTAGGTCGTAGTGTGTAGGTTGTAGTGTTTATGTTGTAGTGTGTAAGTCGTAGTATGTAGGGCACAGAATGTAGGTCGTAGTGTGTAGGTCGTATTGTGTAGGGTGTAGCGTGTTGGTTGTAGTATGTAGGTCGTAGTGTGTAGATCGTAGTGTGTAGGTTGTAGTGTGTAGGTCGTAGAGTGTAGGTTGAAGTGTGTAGGTCCTAGTGTGTAGGTTGTAGTGTGTAGGTTGTAGTGTGTAATTTGTAGTGTGTAGGTTTTAGTGTGTAGGTCGTAGTGTGAAAGTTGTACATTGTAGGTCGTAGTGTGTAGGTTGTAGTGCGTTGGTCGTAGTGTGTAGGTTGTAGTGTGTATGTTGTAGTGTGTAAGTCGTAGCATGTAGGGCATAGAATGTAGGTCGTATTGTGTAGGTCGTATTGTGTAGGGTGTAGCGTGTTGGTTGAAGTATGTAGGTCGTAGTGTGTAGATCGTAGTGTGTAGGTTGTAGTGTGTAGGTCGTAGAGTGTAGGTCGTAGTGCGTAGGTTGTAGTGTGTATGTCGTGGTGCGTAGGTTGTAGTGAGTAGGTTGTAGTGTGTATGTTGTAATGTGTAGGCCGTAGAGTGTAGGTCGTAGGATGTATATTGTAGTGTGTAGGTCGTAGTGTGTAGGTGGCAGTGTGTAGGTTGTAGTTGGTAGGTTGAGCGTGTAGGTCATAGTGTGTAGGTTGTAGTGTGTAGGTCGTAGTGCGTAGGTTGTAGTGTGTATGTCGTGGTGCGTAGGTTGTAGTGAGTAGGTTGTAGTGTGTATGTTGTAATGTATAGGCCGTAGAGTGTAGGTCGTAGGATGTATATTGTAGTGTGTAGGTCGTAGTGTGTAGGTCGTAGTGTGTAGGTCGTAGTGTGTAGGTTGTAGTGTGTAATTTGTAATGTGTAGGTTGTAGTGTGTAGGTCGTAGTGTGAAAGTTGTACATTGTAGGTCGTAGTGTGTAGGTTGTAGTGCTTTGGTTGTAGTGCATGGGTTGTAGTGTGTAGGTCGTAGTGTGTAGGTTGTAGTGTGTAGGTCGTAGTGTGTAGGTTGTAGTGCGTTGACTGTAGTGCGTAGGTTGTAGTGTGTAGGTCGTAGTGTGTAGGTCGTAGTGTGTAGGTCGTAGTGTGTAGGTCGTAGTGTGTAGGTCGTAGTGTGTAGGTCGTAGTGTGTAGGTCGTAGTGTGAAGGTTGAAGTGTGTAGGTTGTAGAGTGTAGCTCGTAGTGTGTAGGTTGTAGTGTGTCGGTTGTAGTGTGTAGGTCGTAGTGTGTATTTCGTAGTGTGTAGTTCGTAGTGTGTAGGTCGTAGTGTGTAGGTTGTAGTGTGTATGTTGTAGTGTGTAAGTCGTAGTATGTAGGGCATAGAATGTAGGTCGTAGTGTGTAGGGTGTAGCATGTTGGTTGTTGTATGTAGGTCGTAGTGTGTAGATCGTAGTGTGTAGGCTGTAGTGTGTAGGTAGTAGTATGTAGGTCGTAGTATGTAGGTTGTAGTGTGTATGTTGTAGTGTGTAAGTCGTAGCATGTAGGGCATAGAATGTAGGTCGTAGTGTGTAGGTCGTATTGTGTAGGGTGTAGCGTGTTGGTTGAAGTATGTAGGTCGTAGTGTGTAGATCGTAGTGTGTAGGTTGTAGTGTGTAGGTTGTAGTGTGTAGGTTGTAGTGTGTGGGTTGTAATGTGTAGGTCGTAGTGCGTTGGTTGTAGTTTGTAGGTTGTAGTGTGTAGGTCGTAGTGTGTAGGTTGTAGTGTGTAGGTCGTAGTGTGTAGGTTGTAGTGCGTAGGTTGTAGTGTGTAGGTCGTAGTGTGTAGGTCGTAGTGTCTAGGTTGTAGTGTGTAGTTGGTAGCGTGTAGGTCGTAGTGTGTACGTCGTAGTGTGTAGGTCGTAGTGTGTAGGTTGTAGTGTGTAGGTTGTAGTGTGTAGCTCGCATTGTGTAGGTTGTAGTGTGTAGGTCGTAGTGTGTAGGTTGTAGTGCGTAGGTTGTAGTGTGTAGGTTGTAGTGTGTAGGTCGTAGTGTGTAGGTTGTAGTGCCTTGGTTGTAGTGCGTAGGTTGTAGTATGTAGATCGTAGTGTGTAGGTCGTAGTGTGTAGGTTGTAGTGCTTTGGTTGTAGTGCGTAGGTTGTAGTGTGTAGGTCGTACTGTGTAGGTTGTAGTGCGTTGACTGTAGTGCGTAGGTTGTAGTGTGTAGGTCGTAGTGTGTAGGTCGTAGTGTGTAGGTCGTAGTGTGTAGGTTGTAGTGTGTAGGTTGTAGTGTGTAGGTTGTAGTGTGTGGGTTGTAATGTGTAGGTCGTAGTGCGTTGGTTGTAGTTTGTAGGTTGTAGTGTGTAGGTCGTAGTGTGTAGGTTGTAGTGTGTAGGTCGTAGTGTGTAGGTTGTAGTGCGTAGGTTGTAGTGTGTAGGTCGTAGTGTGTAGGTCGTAGTGTCTAGGTTGTAGTGTGTAGTTGGTAGCGTGTAGGTCGTAGTGTGTACGTCGTAGTGTGTAGGTCGTAGTGTGTAGGTTGTAGTGTGTAGGTTGTAGTGTGTAGCTCGCAGTGTGTAGGTTGTAAGGTGTAGGTCGTAGTGCGTTGGTTGTAGTTTGTAGGTTGTAGTGTGTTGGTCGTAGTGTGTAGGTTGTAGTGTGTAGGTCGTAGTGTGTAGGTTGTATTGCGTTGGTTGTAGTGTGTAGGTCGTAGTGTGTAGGTCGTAGTGTGTAGGTGGTAGTGTGTAGGTCGTAGTGTGTAGGTTGTAGTGTGTAGGTCGTAGTGTGTAGGTAGTAGTGCGTAGGTCGTAGTGTGTAGGTTGAAGTGTGTAGGTTGTAGTGAGTAGCTCGTAGTGTGTAGGTTGTAGTGTGTAGGTCGTAGTGTGTATTTCGTAGTGTGTAGGCCGTAGTGTGTAAGTCGTAGTGTGTAGGTTGTAGTGTGTATGTTGTAGTGTGTAAGTCGAAGTATGTAGGGCTTAGAATGTAGGTCGTAGTGTGTAGGTCGTAATGTGTAGGGTGTAGCGTGTTGGTTGTAGTATGTAGGTCGTAGTGTGTAGATCGTAGTGTGTAGGTTGTAGTGTGTAGGTCGTAGAGTGTAGTTTGTAGTACGTAGGTCGTAGTGTGTAGGTTGTATTGTGTAGGTCGTAATGTGTAGGTTGTAGTGCGTAGGTGAATTGTGAAGGTCCTAGTGTGTAGGTTGTAGTGTTGGGTTCGTAGTGTGTAGATCGTAGTGTGTAGGTCGTAGTGTGTAGGTTGTAGTGCCTTGGTTGTAGTGTGTAGGTCGTAGTGTGTAGGTTGTAGTGCGTTGGTTGTAGTGCGTAGGTTGTAGTGTGTACGTCGTAGTGTGTAGGTCGTAGTGTGTAGGTCGTAGTGTGTAGGTTGTAGTGTGTAGGTTGTAGTGTGTAGATTGTAGTGTGTAGCTCGTAGTGTGTAGGTCGTAGTGTGTAGGTCGTAGTGTGTAGGTTGTAATGTGTAGGTCGTAGTGCGTTGGTTGTAGTGTGTACGTCGTAGTGGGTAGGTGGTAGTGTGTAGGTTGTAGTGCGTTGGTTGTAGTGCGTTGGTTGTAGTGTGTAGGTCGTAGTGTGTATGTCGTAGTGTGTAGGTCGTAGTGTGTAGTTTGTAGTGTGTAGGTCGTAGTGTGTAGGTTGTAGTGTGTAGGTCGTAGTGTGTATTTCGTAGTGTGTAGGCCTAGTGTGTAGGTCGTAGTGTGTAGGTTGTAGTGTGTATGTTGTAGTGTGTAAGTCGTAGTATGTAGAACATAGAATGTAGGTCGTAGTGTGTAGGTCGTAGTGTGTAGGGTGTAGCGTGTTGGTTGTAGTATGTAGGTCGTAGTGTGTAGATCGTAGTGTGTAGGATGTAGTGTGTAGGTCGTAGTGTGTAGGTTGTAGTGTGTAGGTCGTAGTGTGTAGGTTGTAGTGCGTTGGTTGTAGTGCGTAGGTTGTAGGGTGTAGGTCGTAGTGTGTAGGTCGTAGTGTGTAGGTCGTAGTGTGATATTTGTAGTGTGTAGTTGGTAGCGTGTAGGTCGTAGTGTGTAGGTTGTAGTGTGTAGGTTGTTGTGTGTAGCTCGTAGTTTGTAGGTTGTAGTGTGTAGGTCGTAGTGTGTAGGTTGTAGTGTGTAGGTCGTAGTGTGTAGGTTGTAGTGCGTTGGTTGTAGTGCGTAGGTTGTAGTGTGTACGTCGTAGTGTGTAGGTCGTAGTGTGTAGGTTGTAGTGCGTTGGTTGTATTGCGTTGGTTGTAGTGTGTAGGTCGTAGTGTGTATGTCGTAGTGTGTAGGTCGTAGTGTGTAGTTTGTAGTGTGTAGGTCGTAGTGTGTAGGTTGTAGCGTGTAGGTCGTAGTGTGTAGGTTGTAGTGTGTAGGTCGTAGTGTGTATGTTGAAGTGTGTAGGTTGTAGTGTGTAGCTCGTAGTGTTTAGGTTGTAGTGTGTAGGTCGTAGTGTTTATTTCGTAGTGTGTAGGCCGTAATGTGTAGGTCGTAGTGTGTAGGTTGTAGTGTGTATGTTGTAGTGTGTAAGTCGTAGTATGTAGGGCATAGAATGTAGGTCGTAGTGTGTAGGTCGTAGTGTGTAGGATGTAGCGTGTTGGTTGTAGTATGTAGGTCGTAGTGTGTAGATCGTAGTGTGTAGGTCGTAGTGTGTAGGTTGTAGTGCTTTGGTTGTAGTGCGTAGGTTGTAGAGTGTAGGTCGTAGTGTGTAGGTCGTAGAGTGTAGGTCGTAGTGTTTAGGTCGTAGTGTGTAGGTCGTAGTGTATAGGTCGTAGTGTGTAGGTTGTAGTGTGTAGGTTGTAGTGTGTAGATTGTAGTGTGTAGCTCGTAGTGTGTAGGTCGTAGTGTGTAGGTCGTAGTGTGTTAGTTGTAATGTGTAGGTCGTAGTGCGTTGGTTGTAGTTTGTAGGTTCTAGTGCGTAGGCCGTAGTGTGTAGGTTGTAGTGTGTAGGTCGTAGTGTGTAGGTCGTAGTGTGTAGGTCGTAGTGTGTAGGTTGTAGTGTGTAGTTGGTAGCGTGTAGGTCGTAGTGTGTAGGTTGTAGTGTGTAGGTTGTAGTGTGTAGGTTGTAGTGTGTAGCTCGTAGTGTGTAGGTCGTAGTGTGTAAGTCGTAGTGTGTAGGTTGTAAGGTGTAGGTCGTAGGGCGTGGTTGTAGTTTGTAGGTTGCAGTGTGTAGGTCGTAGTGTGTAGGTTGCAGTGTGTAGGTCGTAGTGTGTAGGTTGTAGTGCGTTGGTTGTAGTGCGTAGGTTGTAGTGTGTAGGTCGTAGTGTGTAGGTCGTAGTGTGTAGGTTGTAGTGTGTAGGTTGTAGTGTGTAGTTGGTAGCGTGTAGGTCGTAGTGTATAGGTTGTAGTGTGTGGGTTGTAGTGTGTAGGTCTTAGTGTGTAGGTTGTAAGGTGTAGGTCGTAGTGCGTTGGTTGTAGTTTGTAGGTCGTAGTGTGTTGGTCGTAGTGTGTAGGTTGTAGTGTGTAGGTTGTAGTGCGTTGGTTGTAGTGCGTAGGTTGTAGTGTGTACGTCGTAGTGTGTAGGTCGTAGTGTGTAGGTCGTAGTGTGTAGGTCGTAGTGTGTAGGTTGAAGTGTGTAGGTTGTAGTGTGTAGCTCGTAGTGCGTTGGTTGTAGTGCGTTGGTTGTAGTGTGTAGGTCGTAGTGTGTATGTCGTAGTGTGTAGGTCGTAGTGTGTAGGTTGTAGTGTGTAGGTCGTAGTGTGTAGTTTGTAGTGTGTAGGTCGTAGTGTGTAGGTTGTAGTGTGTTGGTTGTAGTGTGTAGGTCGTAGTGTGTATTTCGTAGTGTGTAGGCCGTAGTGTGTAGGTCGTAGTGTGTAGGTTGTAGTGTGTAAGTTGTAGTGTGTAAGTCGTAGTATGTAGGGCATAGTATGTAGGTCGTAGTGTGTAGGTCGTAGTGTGTAGGGTGTAGCGTGTTGGTTGTAGTATGTAGGTGGTAGTGTGTAGATCGTAGTGTGTAGGTTGTAGTGTGTAGGTCGTAGAGTGTAGGTTGTAGTACGTAGGTCGTAGTGTGTAGGTTGTAGTGTGTAGGTCGTAGTGTGTTGGTCGTAGTGTGTAGTTCGTAGTGTGTAGGTCGTAGTGTGGAGGTTGTAATGTGTAGGTCGTAGTGCGTAGGTTGAAGTGTGTAGGTCCTAGTGTGTAGGTCGTAGTGTGTAGGTTGTAGTGTGTAGGTCGTAGTGTGTAGGTTGTAGTGCGTTGGTTGTAGTGCGTAGGTTGTAGTGTGTAGGTCGTAGTGTGTAGGTCGTAGTGTGTAGGTCGTAGTGTGTAGGTTGTAGTGTGTAGTTGGTAGCGTGAGGGTCGTAGTGTATAGGTTGTAGTGCGTGGGTTGTAGTGTGTAGGTCTTAGTGTGTAGGTTGTAAGGTGTAGGTCGTAGTGCGTTGGTTGTTGTTTGTAGGTTGTAGTGTGTAGGTCGTAGTGTGTAGAATGTAGTGTGTAGGTCGTAGTGTGTAGGTTGTAGTGTGTAGGTCGTAGTGTGTAGGTTGTTGTGCGTTGGTTGTAGTGCGTTGGTTGTAGTGTGTAGGGCGTAGTGTGTTTGTCGTAGTGTGTAGGTCGTAGTGTATAGGTTGTTGTGTGTATGTCGTAGTGTGTAGGTTGTAGTGTGTAGGTCGTAGTGTGTAGGTCGTAGTGTGTAGGTTGATGTGTGTAGGTTGTAGTGTGTATCTCGTAGTGTGTAGGTTGTAGTGTGTAGGTTGTAGAGTGTAGGTCGTAGTGTGCATTTCGTAGTGTTAGGCCGTAGTGTGTAGGTCGTAGTGTGTAGGTTGTAGTGTTTATGTTGTAGTGTGTAAGTCGTAGTATGTAGGGCATAGAATGTAGGTCGTAGTGTGTAGGTCGTATTGTGTAGGGTGTAGCGTGTTGGTTGTAGTATGTAGGTCGTAGTGTGTAGATCGTAGTGTGTAGGTTGTAGTGTGTAGGTCGTAGAGTGTAGGTTGAAGTGTGTAGGTCCTAGTGTGTAGGTTGTAGTGTGTAGGTTGTAGTGTGTAATTTGTAGTGTGTAGGTTTTAGTGTGTAGGTCGTAGTGTGAAAGTTGTACATTGTAGGTCGTAGTGTGTAGGTTGTAGTGCGTTGGTCGTAGTGTGTAGGTTGTAGTGTGTATGTTGTAGTATGTAAGTCGTAGCATGTAGGGCATAGAATGTAGGTCGTATTGTGTAGGTCGTATTGTGTAGGGTGTAGCGTGTTGGTTGAAGTATGTAGGTCGTAGTGTGTAGATCGTAGTGTGTAGGTTGTAGTGTGTAGGTCGTAGAGTGTAGGTCGTAGTGCGTAGGTTGTAGTGTGTATGTCGTGGTGCGTAGGTTGTAGTGAGTAGGTTGTAGTGTGTATGTTGTAATGTGTAGGCCGTAGAGTGTAGGTCGTAGGATGTATATTGTAGTGTGTAGGTCGTAGTGTGTAGGTCGCAGTGTGTAGGTTGTAGTTGGTAGGTTGAGCGTGTAGGTCATAGTGTGTAGGTTGTAGTGTGTAGGTCGTAGTGCGTAGGTTGTAGTGTGTATGTCGTGGTGCGTAGGTTGTAGTGAGTAGGTTGTAGTGTGTATGTTGTAATGTGTAGGCCGTAGAGTGTAGGTCGTAGGATGTATATTGTAGTGTGTAGGTCGTAGTGTGTAGGTCGTAGTGTGTAGGTCGTAGTGTGTAGGTTGTAGTGTGTAATTTGTAATGTGTAGGTTGTAGTGTGTAGGTCGTAGTGTGAAAGTTGTACATTGTAGGTCGTAGTGTGTAGGTTGTAGTGCTTTGGTTGTAGTGCATGGGTTGTAGTGTGTAGGTCGTAGTGTGTAGGTTGTAGTGTGTAGGTCGTAGTGTGTAGGTTGTAGTGCGTTGACTGTAGTGCGTAGGTTGTAGTGTGTAGGTCGTAGTGTGTAGGTCGTAGTGTGTAGGTCGTAGTGTGTAGGTCGTAGTGTGTAGGTCGTAGTGTGAAGGTTGAAGTGTGTAGGTTGTAGAGTGTAGCTCGTAGTGTGTAGGTTGTAGTGTGTCGGTTGTAGTGTGTAGGTCGTAGTGTGTATTTCGTAGTGTGTAGTTCGTAGTGTGTAGGTCGTAGTGTGTAGGTTGTAGTGTGTATGTTGTAGTGTGTAAGTCGTAGTATGTAGGGCATAGAATGTAGGTCGTAGTGTGTAGGGTGTAGCGTGTTGGTTGTTGTATGTAGGTCGTAGTGTGTAGATCGTAGTGTGTAGGCTGTAGTGTGTAGGTCGTAGTATGTAGGTCGTAGTATGTAGATTGTAGTGTGTATGTTGTAGTGTGTAAGTCGTAGCATGTAGGGCATAGAATGTAGGTCGTAGTGTGTAGGTCGTATTGTGTAGCGTGTAGCGTGTTGGTTGAAGTATGTAGGTCATAGTGTGTAGATCGTAGTGTGTAGGTTGTAGTGTGTAGGTCGTAGTGTGTATGTTGTAGTGCCTTGGTTGTAGTGCGTAGGTTGTAGTATGTAGATCGTAATGTGTAGGTCGCAGTGTGTAGGTTGTAGTGCTTTGGTTGTAGTGCGTAGGGTGTAGTGTGTAGGTCGTACTGTGTAGCTTGTAGTGCGTTGACTGTAGTGCGTAGGTTGTAGTGTGTAGGTCGTAGTGTGTAGGTCGTAGTGTGTAGGTCGTAGTGTGTAGGTTGTAGTGTGTAGGTTGTAGTGTGTAGGTTGTAGTGTGTGGGTTGTAATGTGTAGGTCGTAGTGCGTTGGTTGTAGTTTGTAGGTTGTAGTGTGTAGGTCGTAGTGTGTAGGTTGTAGTGTGTAGGTCGTAGTGTGTAGGTTGTAGTGCGTAGGTTGTAGTGTGTAGGTCGTAGTGTGTAGGTCGTAGTGTCTAGGTTGTAGTGTGTAGTTGGTAGCGTGTAGGTCGTAGTGTGTACGTCGTAGTGTGTAGGTCGTAGTGTGTAGGTTGTAGTGTGTAGGTTGTAGTGTGTAGCTCGCAGTGTGTAGGTTGTAAGGTGTAGGTCGTAGTGCGTTGGTTGTAGTTTGTAGGTTGTAGTGTGTTGGTCGTAGTGTGTAGGTTGTAGTGTGTAGGTCGTAGTGTGTAGGTTGTAGTGCGTTGGTTGTAGTGTGTAGGTCGTAGTGTGTAGGTCGTAGTGTGTAGGTGGTAGTGTGTAGGTCGTAGTGTGTAGGTTGTAGTGTGTAGGTCGTAGTGTGTAGGTAGTAGTGCGTAGGTCGTAGTGTGTAGGTTGAAGTGTGTAGGTTGTAGTGTGTAGCTCGTAGTGTGTAGGTTGTAGTGTGTAGGTCGTAGTGTGTATTTCGTAGTGTGTATTTCGTAGTGTGTAGGCCGTAGTGTGTAAGTCGTAGTGTGTAGGTTGTAGTGTGTATGTTGTAGTGTGTAAGTCGAAGTATGTAGGGCTTAGAATGTAGGTCGTAGTGTGTAGGTCGTAGTGTGTAGGGTGTAGCGTGTTGGTTGTAGTATGTAGGTCGTAGTGTGTAGATCGTAGTGTGTAGGTTGTAGTGTGTAGGTCGTAGAGTGTAGTTTGTAGTACGTAGGTCGTAGTGTGTAGGTTGTATTGTGTAGGTCGTAATGTGTAGGTCGTAGTGCGTAGGTGAATTGTGAAGGTCCTAGTGTGTAGGTTGTAGTGTTGGGTTCGTAGTGTGTAGGTCGTAGTGTGTAGGTTGTAGTGTGTAGGTCGTAGTGTGTAGGTTGTAGTGTGTAGGTCGTAGTGTGTAGGTTGTAGTGCGTTGGTTGTAGTGCGTAGGTTGTAGTGTGTAGGTCGTAGTGTGTAGGTCGTAGTGTGATATTTGTAGTGTGTAATTGGTAGCGTGTAGGTCGTAGTGTGTAGGTTGTAGTGTGTAGGTTGTTGTGTGTAGCTCGTAGTGTGTCGGTCGTAGTGTGTAGGTCGTAGTGTGTAGGTCGTAGTGTGTAGGTTGTAAGGTGTAAGTCGTAGTGCGCTGGTTGTAGTTTGTAGGTTGTAGTGTGTAGGTCGTAGTGTGTAGGTTGTAGTGTGTAGGTCGTAGTGTGTAGGTTGTAGTGCGTTGGTTGTAGTGCGTAGGTTGTAGTGTGTACGTCGTAGTGTGTAGGTCGTAGTGTGTAGGTTGTAGTGCGTTGGTTGTAGTGCGTTGGTTGTAGTGTGTAGGTCGTAGTGTGTATGTCGTAGTGTGTAGGTCGTAGTGTGTAGTTTGTAGTGTGTAGGTCGTAGTGTGTAGGTTGTAGTGTGTAGGTCGTAGTGTGTATTTCGTAGTGTGTAGGCCGTAGTGTGTAGGTCGTAGTGTGTAGGTTGTAGTGTGTATGTTGTAGTGTGTAAGTCGTAGTATGTAGAACATAGAATGTAGGTCGTAGTGTGTAGGTCGTAGTGTGTAGGGTGTAGCGTGTTGGTTGTAGTATGTAGGTCGTAGTGTGTAGATCGTAGTGTGTAGGTCGTAGTGTGTAGGTTGTAGTGCCTTGGTTGTAGTGTGTAGGTCGTAGTGTGTAGGTTGTAGTGCGTTGGTTGTAGTGCGTAGGTTGTAGTGTGTACGTCGTAGTGTGTAGGTCGTAGTGTGTAGGTCGTATTGTGTAGGTTGTAGTGTGTAGGTTGTAGTTTGTAGATTGTAGTGTGTAGCTCGTAGTGTGTAGGTCGTAGTGTGTAGGTCGTAGTGTGTAGGTTGTAATGTGTAGGTCGTAGTGCGTTGGTTGTAGTGTGTACGTCGTAGTGTGTAGGTGGTAGTGTGTAGGTTGTAGTGCGTTGGTTGTAGTGCGTTGGTTGTAGTGTGTAGGTCGTAGTGTGTATGTCGTAGTGTGTAGGTCGTGTTGTGTAGTTTGTAGTGTGTAGGTCGTAGTGTGTAGGTTGTAGTGTGTAGGTCGTAGTGTGTATTTCGTAGTGTGTAGGCCGTAGTGTGTAGGTCGTAGTGTGTAGGTTGTAGTGTGTATGTTGTAGTGTGTAAGTCGTAGTATGTAGAACATAGAATGTAGGTCGTAGTGTGTAGGTCGTAGTGTGTAGGGTGTAGCGTGTTGGTTGTAGTATGTAGGTCGTAGTGTGTAGATCGTAGTGTGTAGGTTGTAGTGTGTAGGTCGTAGTGTGTAGGTTGTAGTGTGTAGGTCGTAGTGTGTAGGTTGTAGTGCGTTGGTTGTAGTGCGTAGGTTGTAGGGTGTAGGTCGTAGTGTGTAGGTCGTAGTGTGTAGGTCGTAGTGTGATATTTGTAGTGTGTAGTTGGTAGCGTGTAGGTCGTAGTGTGTAGGTTGTAGTGTGTAGGTTGTTGTGTGTAGCTCGTAGTGTGTAGGTCGTAGTGTGTAGGTCGTAGTGTGTAGGTTGTAAGGTGTAGGTCGTAGTGCGCTGGTTGTAGTTTGTAGGTTGTAGTGTGTAGGTCGTAGTGTGTAGGTTGTAGTGTGTAGGTCGTAGTGTGTAGGTTGTAGTGCGTTGGTTGTAGTGCGTAGGTTGTAGTGTGTACGTCGTAGTGTGTAGGTCGTAGTGTGTAGGTTGTAGTGCGTTGGTTGTATTGCGTTGGTTGTAGTGTGTAGGTCGTAGTGTGTATGTCGTAGTGTGTAGGTCGTAGTGTGTAGTTTGTAGTGTGTAGGTCGTAGTGTGTAGGTTGTAGCGTGTAGGTCGTAGTGTGTAGGTCGTAGTGTGTAGGTCGTAGTGCGTAGGTTGTAGTTTGTAGGTTGTAGTGTGTAGGTCGTAGTGTGTAGGTTGTAGTGTGTAGGTCGTAGTGTGTAGGTTGTAGTGCGTAGGTTGTAGTGTGTAGGTCGTAGTGTGTAGGTCGTAGTGTCTAGGTTGTAGTGTGTAGTTGGTAGCGTGTAGGTCGTAGTGTGTACGTCGTAGTGTGTAGGTCGTAGTGTGTAGGTTGTAGTGTGTAGGTTGTAGTGTGTAGCTCGCAGTGCGTAGGTTGTAAGGTGTAGGTCGTAGTGCGTTGGTTGTAGTTTGTAGGTTGTAGTGTGTTGGTCGTAGTGTGTAGGTTGTAGTGTGTAGGTCGTAGTGTGTAGGTTGTAGTGCGTTGGTTGTAGTGTGTAGGTCGTAGTGTGTAGGTCGTAGTGTGTAGGTGGTAGTGTGTAGGTCGTAGTGTGTAGGTTGTAGTGTGTAGGTCGTAGTGTGTAGGTAGTAGTGCGTAGGTCGTAGTGTGTAGGTTGAAGTGTGTAGGTTGTAGTGTGTAGCTCGTAGTGTGTAGGTTGTAGTGTGTAGGTCGTAGTGTGTATTTCGTAGTGTGTATTTCGTAGTGTGTAGGCCGTAGTGTGTAAGTCGTAGTGTGTAGGTTGTAGTGTGTATGTTGTAGTGTGTAAGTCGAAGTATGTAGGGCTTAGAATGTAGGTCGTAGTGTGTAGGTCGTAGTGTGTAGGGTGTAGCGTGTTGGTTGTAGTATGTAGGTCGTAGTGTGTAGATCGTAGTGTGTAGGTTGTAGTGTGTAGGTCGTAGAGTGTAGTTTGTAGTACGTAGGTCGTAGTGTGTAGGTTGTATTGTGTAGGTCGTAATGTGTAGGTCGTAGTGCGTAGGTGAATTGTGAAGGTCCTAGTGTGTAGGTTGTAGTGTTGGGTTCGTAGTGTGTAGGTCGTAGTGTGTAGGTTGTAGTGTGTAGGTCGTAGTGTGTAGGTTGTAGTGTGTAGGTCGTAGTGTGTAGGTTGTAGTGCGTTGGTTGTAGTGCGTAGGTTGTAGTGTGTAGGTCGTAGTGTGTAGGTCGTAGTGTGATATTTGTAGTGTGTAATTGGTAGCGTGTAGGTCGTAGTGTGTAGGTTGTAGTGTGTAGGTTGTTGTGTGTAGCTCGTAGTGTGTAGGTCGTAGTGTGTAGGTCGTAGTGTGTAGGTCGTAGTGTGTAGGTCGTAGTGTGTAGGTTGTAAGGTGTAAGTCGTAGTGCGCTGGTTGTAGTTTGTAGGTTGTAGTGTGTAGGTCGTAGTGTGTAGGTTGTAGTGTGTAGGTCGTAGTGTGTAGGTTGTAGTGCGTTGGTTGTAGTGCGTAGATTGTAGTGTGTACGTCGTAGTGTGTAGGTCGTAGTGTGTAGGTTGTAGTGCGTTGGTTGTAGTGCGTTGGTTGTAGTGTGTAGGTCGTAGTGTGTATGTCGTAGTGTGTAGGTCGTAGTGTGTAGTTTGTAGTGTGTAGGTCGTAGTGTGTAGGTTGTAGTGTGTAGGTCGTAGTGTGTATTTCGTAGTGTGTAGGCCGTAGTGTGTAGGTCGTAGTGTGTAGGTTGTAGTGTGTATGTTGTAGTGTGTAAGTCGTAGTATGTAGAACATAGAATGTAGGTCGTAGTGTGTAGGTCGTAGTGTGTAGGGTGTAGCGTGTTGGTTGTAGTATGTAGGTCGTAGTGTGTAGATCGTAGTGTGTAGGTCGTAGTGTGTAGGTTGTAGTGCCTTGGTTGTAGTGTGTAGGTCGTAGTGTGTAGGTTGTAGTGCGTTGGTTGTAGTGCGTAGGTTGTAGTGTGTACGTCGTAGTGTGTAGGTCGTAGTGTGTAGGTCGTATTGTGTAGGTTGTAGTGTGTAGGTTGTAGTTTGTAGATTGTAGTGTGTAGCTCGTAGTGTGTAGGTCGTAGTGTGTAGGTCGTAGTGTGTAGGTTGTAATGTGTAGGTCGTAGTGCGTTGGTTGTAGTGTGTACGTCGTAGTGTGTAGGTGGTAGTGTGTAGGTTGTAGTGCGTTGGTTGTAGTGCGTTGGTTGTAGTGTGTAGGTCGTAGTGTGTATGTCGTAGTGTGTAGGTCGTGTTGTGTAGTTTGTAGTGTGTAGGTCGTAGTGTGTAGGTTGTAGTGTGTAGGTCGTAGTGTGTATTTCGTAGTGTGTAGGCCGTAGTGTGTAGGTCGTAGTGTGTAGGTTGTAGTGTGTATGTTGTAGTGTGTAAGTCGTAGTATGTAGAACATAGAATGTAGGTCGTAGTGTGTAGGTCGTAGTGTGTAGGGTGTAGCGTGTTGGTTGTAGTATGTAGGTCGTAGTGTGTAGATCGTAGTGTGTAGGTTGTAGTGTGTAGGTCGTAGTGTGTAGGTTGTAGTGTGTAGGTCGTAGTGTGTAGGTTGTAGTGCGTTGGTTGTAGTGCGTAGGTTGTAGGGTGTAGGTCGTAGTGTGTAGGTCGTAGTGTGTAGGTCGTAGTGTGATATTTGTAGTGTGTAGTTGGTAGCGTGTAGGTCGTAGTGTGTAGGTTGTAGTGTGTAGGTTGTTGTGTGTAGCTCGTAGTGTGTAGGTCGTAGTGTGTAGGTCGTAGTGTGTAGGTTGTAAGGTGTAGGTCGTAGTGCGCTGGTTGTAGTTTGTAGGTTGTAGTGTGTAGGTCGTAGTGTGTAGGTTGTAGTGTGTAGGTCGTAGTGTGTAGGTTGTAGTGCGTTGGTTGTAGTGCGTAGGTTGTAGTGTGTACGTCGTAGTGTGTAGGTCGTAGTGTGTAGGTTGTAGTGCGTTGGTTGTATTGCGTTGGTTGTAGTGTGTAGGTCGTAGTGTGTATGTCGTAGTGTGTAGGTCGTAGTGTGTAGTTTGTAGTGTGTAGGTCGTAGTGTGTAGGTTGTAGCGTGTAGGTCGTAGTGTGTAGGTCGTAGTGTGTAGGTCGTAGTGTGTATGTTGAAGTGTGTAGGTTGTAGTGTAAAGCTCGTAGTGTATAGGTTGTAGTGTGTAGGTCGTAGTGTTTATTTCGTAGTGTGTAGGCCGTAGTGTGTAGGTCGTAGTGTGTAGGTTATAGTGTGTATGTTGTAGTGTGTAAGTCGTAGTATGTAGGGCATAGAATGTAGGTCGTAGTGTGTAGGTCGTAGTGTGTAGGGTGTAGCGTGTTGGTTGTAGTATGTAGGTCGTAGTGTGTAGATCGTAGTGTGTAGGTCGTAGTGTGTAGGTTGTAGTGCTTTGGTTGTAGTGCGTAGGTTGTAGAGTGTAGGTCGTAGTGTGTAGGTCGTAGAGTGTAGGTCGTAGTGTTTAGGTCGTAGTGTGTAGGTCGTAGTGTATAGGTCGTAGTGTGTAGGTTGTAGTGTGTAGGTTGTAGTGTGTAGATTGTAGTGTGTAGCTCGTAGTATGTAGGTCGTAGTGTGTAGGTCGTAGTGTGTGGGTTGTAATGTGTAGGTCGTAGTGCGTTGGTTGTAGTTTGTAAGTTCTAGTGTGTAGGCCGTAGTGTCTAGGTTGTAGTGTGTAGGTCGTAGTGTGTAGGTCGTAGTGTGTAGGTCGTAGTGTGTAGGTTGTAGTGTGTAGTTGGTAGCGTGTAGGTCGTAGTGTGTAGGTTGTAGTGTGTAGGTTGTAGTGTGTAGGTTGTAGTGTGTAGCTCGTAGTGTGTAGGTCGTAGTGTGTAAGTCGTAGTGTGTAGGTTGTAAGGTGTAGGTCGTAGGGCGTGGTTGTAGTTTGTAGGTTGCAGTGTGTAGGTCGTAGTGTGTAGGTTGTAGTGTGTAGGTTGTAGTGTGTAGGTTGTAGTGCGTTGGTTGTAGTGCGTAGGTTGTAGTGTGTAGGTCGTAGTGTGTAGGTCGTAGTGTGTAGGTCGTAGTGTGTAGGTTGAAGTGTGTAGGTTGTAGTGTGTAGCTCGTAGCGTGTAGGTTGTAGTGTGTCGGTTGTAGTGTGTAGGTCGTAGTGTGTATTTCGTAGTGTGTATTCCGTAGTGTGTAGGTCGTAGTGTGGAGGTTGTAATGTGTAGGTCGTAGTGCGAAGGTTGAAGTGTGTAGGTCCTAGTGTGTAGGTTGTAGTGTTGGGGTCGTAGTGTGTAGGTCGTAGTGTGTAGGTTGTAGTGTGTAGGTCGTAGTGTGTAGGTTGTAGTGCGTTGGTTGTAGTGCGTAGGTTGTAGTGTGTCGGTCGTAGTGTGTAGGTCGTAGTGTGTAGGTTGTAGTGTGTAGGTTGTAGTGTGTAGTTGGTAGCGTGTAGGTCGTAGTGTATAGGTTGTAGTGTGTGGGTTGTAGTGTGTAGGTCTTAGTGTGTAGGTTGTAAGGTGTAGGTCGTAGTGCGTTGGTTGTAGTTTGTAGGTCGTAGTGTGTAGGTCGTAGTGTGTAGGTTGTAGTGTGTAGGTTGTAGTGCGTTGGTTGTAGTGCGTAGGTTGTAGTGTGTACGTCGTAGTGTGTAGGTCGTAGTGTGTAGGTCGTAGTGTGTAGGTCGTAGTGTGTAGGTTGAAGTGTGTAGGTTGTAGTGTGTAGCTCGTAGTGCGTTGGTTGTAGTGCGTTGGTTGTAGTGTGTAGGTCGTAGTGTGTATGTCGTAGTGTGTAGGTCGTAGTGTGTAGGTTGTAGTGTGTAGGTCGTAGTGTGTAGTTTGTAGTGTGTAGGTCGTAGTGTGTAGGTTGTAGTGTGTCGGTTGTAGTGTGTAGGTCGTAGTGTGTATTTCGTAGTGTGTAGGCCGTAGTGTGTAGGTCGTAGTGTGTAGGTTGTAGTGTGTAAGTTGTAGTGTGTAAGTCGTAGTATGTAGGGCATAGAATGTAGTTCGTAGTGTGTAGGTCGTAGTGTGGAGGTTGTAATGTGTAGGTCGTAGTGCGTAGGTTGAAGTGTGTAGGTCCTAGTGTGTAGGTTGTAGTGTTGGGGTCGTAGTGTGTAGGTCGTAGTGTGTAGGTTGTAGTGTGTAGGTCGTAGTGTGTAGGTTGTAGTGCGTTGGTTGTAGTGCGTAGGTTGTAGTGTGTAGGTCGTAGTGTGTAGGTCGTAGTGTGTAGGTCGTAGTGTGTAGGTTGTAGTGTGTAGTTGGTAGCGTGAGGGTCGTAGTGTATAGGTTGTAGTGCGTGGGTTGTAGTGTGTAGGTCTTAGTGTGTAGGTTGTAAGGTGTAGGTCGTAGTGCGTTGGTTGTTGTTTGTAGGTTGTAGTGTGTAGGTCGTAGTCTGTAGAATGTAGTCTGTAGGTCGTAGTGTGTAGGTTGTAGTGTGTAGGTCGTAGTGTGTAGGTTGTTGTGCGTTGGTTGTAGTGCGTTGGTTGTAGTGTGTAGGGCGTAGTGTGTTTGTCGTAGTGTGTAGGTCGTAGTGTATAGGTTGTAGTGTGTAGGTCGTAGTGTGTATGTTGTAGTGTGTAGGTCGTAGTGTGTAGGTCGTAGTGTGTAGGTTGATGTGTGTAGGTTGTAGTGTGTATCTCGTAGTGTGTAGGTTGTAGTGTGTAGGTTGTAGAGTGTAGGTCGTAGTGTGCATTTCGTAGTGTTAGGCCGTAGTGTGTAGGTCGTAGTGTGTAGGTTGTAGTGTGTATGTTGTAGTGTGTAAGTCGTAGTATGTAGGGCATAGAATGTAGGTCGTAGTGTGTAGGTCGTATTGTGTAGGGTGTAGCGTGTTGGTTGTAGTATGTAGGTCGTAGTGTGTAGATCGTAGTGTGTAGGTTGTAGTGTGTAGGTCGTAGAGTGTAGGTTGAAGTGTGTAGGTCCTAGTGTGTAGGTTGTAGTGTGTAGGTTGTAGTGTGTAATTTGTAGTGTGTAGGTTGTAGTGTGTAGGTCGTAGTGTGAAAGTTGTACATTGTAGGTCGTAGTGTGTAGGTTGTAGTGCGTTGGTCGTAGTGTGTAGGTTGTAGTGTGTATGTTGTAGTGTGTAAGTCGTAGCATGTAGGGCATAGAATGTAGGTCGTAGTGTGTAGGTCGTATTGTGTAGGGTGTAGCGTGTTGGTTGATGTATGTAGGTCGTAGTGTGTAGATCGTAGTGTGTAGGTTGTAGTGTGTAGGTCGTAGAGTGTAGGTTGAAGTGTGTAGGTCCTAGTTTGTAGGTTGTAGTGTTGGGGTCGTAGTGTGTAGGTCGTAGTGTGTAGGTCGCAGTGTGTAGGTTGTAGTTGGTAGGTTGAGCGTGTAGGTCATAGTGTGTAGGTTGTAGTGTGTAGGTCGTAGAGCGTAGGTTGTAGTGTGTATGTCGTGGTGCGTAGGTTGTAGTGAGTAGGTTGTAGTGTGTATGTTGTAATGTGTAGGCCGTAGAGTGTAGGTCGTAGGATTTATATTGTAGTGTGTAGGTCGTAGTGTGTAGGTCGTAGTGTGTAGGTTGTAGTGTGTAATTTGTAATGTGTAGGTTGTAGTGTGTAGGTCGTAGTGTGAAAGTTGTACATTGTAGGTCGTAGTGTGTAGGTTGTAGTGCGTTGGTTGTAGTGCATGGGTTGTAGTGTGTAGGTCGTAGTGTGTAGGTCGTAGTGTGTAGGTTTTAGTGTGTAGTTTGTGGCTTGTAGGTCGTAGTGTGTAGGTCGTAGTGTGTAGGTCGTAGTGTGTAGCTCGTAGTGTGTAGTTTGTAGTGTGTAGGTCGTAGTGTGTAGGTCGTAGTGTGTAGGTCGTAGTGTGTAGGTTGTAGTGTGTAGTTTGTGGCTTGTAGGTTGTAGTGTGTCGGTTGTAGGGTGCAGGTCGTAGTGCGTTGGTTGTAGTGTGTAGGTTGTAGTGTGTAGGTCGTAGTGTGTAGGTTGTAGTGTGTAGGTCGTAGTGTGTAGGTTGTAGTGCGTTGACTGTAGTGCGTAGGTTGTAGTGTGTAGGTCGTAGTGTGTAGGTCGTAGTGTGTAGGTCGTAGTGTGTAGGTCGTAGTGTGTAGGTCGTAGTGTGTAGGTTGAAGTGTGTAGGTTGTAGAGTGTAGCTCGTAATGTGTAGGTTGTAGTGTGTCGGTTGTAGTGTGTAGGTCGTAGTGTGTATTTCGTAGTGTGTAGTTCGTAGTGTGTAGGTCGTAGTGTGTAGGTTGTAGTGTGTATGTTGTAGTGTGTAAGTCGTAGTATGTAGAACATAGAATGTAGGTCGTAGTGTGTAGGTTGTAGTGTGTAGGTCGTAGTGTGTAGGTTGTAGTGCCTTGGTTGTAGTGCGTAGTCTTACCGACTTACTTTTTATAACCTTTGCCATTGTTTATTTCTCTTCCTCAATTGCTAAGTCAGTAAGAAAGTAATGGTTTATCCATTGACTACGAACCTAATTTCATAGACCTGTGCCTCAAGGAATAAACCTCTCAGAGGAACCAACCCCTGAATTTTTGATAAAACCAATTAGCCTCCGATAAGCCCTGTTCAAGCTCCTTTTCGGGTAGTGGAATCTTTGAGAGACACTTGTGATTTAAAGACTATACCTGGATACCTAGTGAACTTATCTTATCTAGAATGAAAACACTAATTGGAAAATATACATTTTTATTTATTTGTTCCAAGGTTCAAATTAATTATTATTGTTTTTATTTAATTTCACAGGATTTTCTTGACTAATTATTTTGTCAAAATTTCATACAACTTGCCATTTAACTAAACATTATTATCTCCTTCTGTTTTTAAATTTTCTTATTATCATTAATTTTACATATAATTTAAATTATCAAAGTTACCATAATTAATTTTGTATATAATTTTGATTAGTAGAGTTAAATTTAACATATTTTAAAATCTGATTCTTTTTCAAACACTTAATATTACTATGTAATGCCTTTAGGCTAGGCCTTGAACAATTAACTTCTTTGGAAGTTATTCATTAGAAATTCACTTAGAAAAAGCCATATAAGATATACATCTTTATACTTAATCCATACATTCCCACAGCGATGGGAATGGAAAGTCAATTTTGAATCTTTATTACTTAAATTTGGGTAACCTAAGAGAGTTGACTAATCAGTCCCTTAGGTTATTCCCATCTTATTTAATTTTGAATTTAAGTTAATATAATTTGAAGTAAAATGTTATTAAAAAAGAATAATTAAATTGATTATATAACCTTGTACTGTAGAAATCTTTTTGTCTTCATTAATGTTGTCATCTGTCGGTCCTGTTACAGCTTCAAGGGTCTTGGTAGGTAGGCGTCTCTCCATAATTTCGGTTAATCTTCTTATTTTCTTTAATTTTGCATTTTGGTGGTCGAAATTTTGTTCTGGGTATATATGAGCCCTTGCTCATATATATCTTCCTTCCCCTGATCACATCGTAGCACTTTTTACTCTGTTTTTAGCACATTTTTTCTTGTCCTGATCGCATGGTACAAAAACACGTCTGCTCGCTTTGAGAGCCTAATGCCTTCTGATCTTGGATAGCGTTCTTTTGTGAGGCCTCCTTCTCCAATTTCAAACTTCCCACGTCCCAGTATCCATTTTTCAACTTTTGACCAATCAGAAAGCCGTTGCCATGGCAATTGACTTTGTTTGTTCGGAAATTCTGAACTAAGATTAGTTTCCCTTTTTATAAAAGGCGTTTCTGTATTCTGATGTGTCCTTTGCATTTTTACCTTTTATTTAATAACATATTTGACTTTATTTCTTCTCATTTAATTTAATTAACTTTTTAACATTCTTAATCCAAAGTTCGACTGTAGCGCTTTCGTTTCGTAGTGACAAGATTTATAATCAATGCCCTAAGCGGATTTTTCCGAATTCAAATATGACTTCTTCTATTATAACCTAATTTCTTAGGCTATTACACTTTAACATTTAATCTTTACTTTTACATAAATACTATTTTCCCTAGCTAGGCCTAATTTACTTTCCTCACATCTTAATTTACATTCTTTATTCCTGATTATTTTTAAGTACAATTATTTTAATAGCCGGCATCTAGGCCTAGTTTGTTATACTACACAATTACCGTCTTTTTTTGTTTACATAATTTAGGCTATCCACTTTGAAGTGATAATTTTTCTTATTGCTTATAATTTATGTTTTTTAAGTCTAAAGTTATTTCTAATTTTCTTCATTTTACTATTATTTACCCTAGTTTTAATATTATTATTATTATTATGTTTTAAAATTTATATATATAAATTTAGTCAATTATTTAACCCGGTTAGGTTTGATTCTGGTATTCTGTACAATTACCCAGATTCTTTGCATCGGACATTCTGGCCGCTGCAAAATTCCCCCCTTTTTAAATATATGAAAATTTTGGTTCTTCTCTCCCTTGAAACAGATAAACATAATTAATAACATATTTGTGAAAAGTAACATTAACACTTATACTAGTTTATATTAAAATTTTCATATTCCTTTCATTAATCTACTATTCCTATTCATCTTCATAACTTAATTAATTTTACTAAAGTTCACAATTTACTCTCCTGTCCCTTTCACTCATATATATGATTGTCACATTTGTCACTTCACATGCTATTTACTCATTTATTACTCCTGTCCTTAGTCACATTCTTTTTTATTTAATCTTATTTCAAGTTTATATTAACTATACAATATTGTATATTGTAATCCTTATTTTACACATTCATTGTTGTTTAACACAACCTTTACTTTAATAAATTCAATGAATCCCGTTCATTTAACATATGGCTTTTTCTTTCACATTTAATACTGATTTTATATTATTTGTCCTATGTATTTGGATTATGTTACTGCTTTAATCTACTACTTAGATTTATTTTACATTTTTATTTTTATTACTTAACCGTTACTCCCTATGTCACTGATGGATCATTTTTTTATTTACCTTGCCTTATTATCCTTTATTCTTTAAATATCTTTATGTCTTTGATGTCATAGATCCCCCTTATTTTCCCTGTTTCCAAGTTTGCTATTTCATAAGTTTTTGCCTCCAATCGTCTAGCCACTACATATGGACCCTGGTAAATTAATAGCATCTTCTCGGTTTCTTGACGGCTCAAGTTAGATCTATTTACCCTTGTTACCAGTACTTTGTCCCCACATTTCAATTCCGTCTGCTTCATCTTTCTATTTAATTTCTCAGCCCTGAGCTCTCCTGTCCTTCTCATTCTGTCGTATGCCTTCTGCACACGCTGCTGTTGTGTTTCCGTTGCTACATTTTTACAAACGTCTGGTACAAATCCCTGCCACCCATATTCCGGATCAACCCCGAACTGAATCTAATCTGGAGTGTATCCAGTAGCTTCATGCGGTAAAGCATTGATTACTCCTTCTATGTATGACAGGTACTTCCGCCAATGCGATTGGTTATCATAGCAGTAGGTCCGCAATATCCTTCTCAGTTCTCTATTTACTCTTTCTGCTAAATTCACCTGCGGGTGCCGTACTGGGCTCAGTATGTGTTGGATTCCTTCACACCTGATCCAAGTACGCCATTGCCGTGATGTAAATGCAGTTCCAAAATCGGTAAGGATCTTGCTTGGTTTCCCTACTGCTTGAAAATAATGCAGTAACTTCAACTTTAAGCTCCTTGTTGTGGTACTTCGTACTGCATATAACTTAACATACTTCGAGAAGCTATCTATTACTACCAATATATGTTTTACCCCACCAACGCTGGTTGGTAAGGGCCCTAGATGGTCTATCGCCACCATTTCGCCTGGCCCTCTTGAGACGATTGGTTTCGTGCTTCCTTGGAGGTATCTATTTGTCGGTTTTGCGTACTGACATATCTGACATCTTTCTATCACTTGTAATATCCGTTTCTTCATTTGCTTTATATACATGCTCTGGCTCATTATATTCGTTATTTTATTTCTCCCTATGTGAGCATATATCTGATGTATGTTCTCAATTACCTCGTTTATTATTGATTCCGGGATTACTATCTTTATTTTATTTTTGACTTCTTTACACAATATCCCGTCTTGTATAGAATATCTCTTAAATTTGGTCACGTTTTCAAAAAATTTTTCTAATTCTGGTTGTTGTCTTTGTAAGTTTTTTATGTTTTGAAATTTTGCTTTTAGTGTTTCTTCACATCCTATTTGTAACCGTCCTACTTTTATGACCTGACGGTTCTGACTGTTTCCCTTATTATCCATCTCATTCTGATACATCCGACTCACGACGTCACACGGTATGTTTTCCTTTCCTGGGCAATGTATCACTGTTGGTTGATACTCTTGAATCGCCAATATCCACCTAGTGATTCGTGAATTAGTGAAATTGCACGTGTTCATAAATTTCAATGCCTTATTATCCGTTATGATAGTTAGTGGCGCTCCCACTATTAATGGCCGAAATTTTTTCAAGCCATGCACTATAGCCAATAATTCTTTCTCGCATATAGTGTATGCCTTCTCACAACTCTTAAGTGTTCGGCTAACGAACCCTATTACTTGCATTTGCCCTTGTCCATCTCTCTGGAAAATCTGACTGGCGATTGCATTATCACATGCATCTGTCTGTAGGAACGTACGTTGCCCTTCGATTGGATGCATCAGAGTGACTGATTCCGTAAACAAATCTTTTACCCTATTGAAGGCTTTACTCATGTATTCATCCCAGATCCAGGGCTGATCTTTTCTTAGTAATTTCAACAAGGGTGAAGTCTCTTCAGCATGTTTCTTTGTAAATCGTGCATAGTAATTTACAAAACCTAGAAACGATTGTAGTTGTTTTTTGTTTCTAGGTTCTGGGAAATCCTGTATTGCCTGTAGCTTCTCTGGGTCTGTGGTGACCCCTTCTTGTCTGAAGATATATCCTAAAAACTTCACCTCTTGTTGACAGAACAAGGTTTTCTTCGGGTTGATGGTTAAATTCCCCTCTCTGAATCTGGTGAAAATTGTCCTCAGGTGACTGAGGTGCTCATCGAATGTCTCAGATAGACACAACAGATCATCGACATACACTAAAAGATTTTCCTCTAACTCCTTACCCAAAGTGATATCTACCGTTCTCACTAGAGCCGCTAGGGAGTTTTGGAGTCCAAAAGGCACCACTTTGAAATTATATACTTTATTATTAAATAAAAATCCTGTATATTTTTTGGACTCATTAGTCAACGGTATTTGCCAGAAACTTGACGTTAAATCTATTTTTGAAAAATATCGCCTGTTGCGACCTTTCCTTAGTATATCGTCAATAGTGGGTGCACTTTCATAATCCGGCACAGTTATCTCATTCAACTTCCTAGCGTCTAGGCACAGACGGATGGTCTTGTCTGGTTTTATTACTGTCACCATTGGGTTGATGTAAGGAGTTCTTGAGCGTTCGATGATGTCATATCTGAGCATTCTTTCAATCTCTTCTTGGACCTGTTTACGGTAATTAATTGGAATTGGATAATTCCTTCGTACAAAAGTTTTATTCTCTATTAGTTTCAATTGATGCTTATATTTATTTGATCTTCCCGGTATCTCGCTAAATATATCGTCATATTCCAATATTAGCTGGTTTAATTGATTTTGCTGTTCTTTGTCTAATATACATTTATTTTCTGTTTCTTCTTCTTCGATTCCTAAATGGTTAATTCTCAAATATTTTCTTATCATCCGTCCATCTTTATCTTTCTTTTTCTTCTTTCTCCTTTTCCAATTTCTTAACTTTCCCTTATTCTCCTTAAATCTACCTTTTATTTTTCTGTTTTTGACTTGTAATGAAATGAAGGTTCTTCTCGTATTTGGATTGGCTCTCATTTTAATTGACTTTCGAACTCTTGAACTAGTAAATGGGTTTTTCTTTTTTCTTTCTTTAATTTCAATTTCTTTCCTTTGGGTTATCTCTCCAGAATCTAAAGTCTTAGTCATGGGCTTCCGAGCTACTTGTTGGTTATTCATTTTAACCTCGTTGTTCCCCCCTTTTAATTGTTTCGACGCGACGTTTATACTTTTATTTATATTTATTTTCTTATTTATTATTTTTCCACTCACATTATTTCCCCTTTTTGGCACTATTTCGGCCTTACCTTGTTTATATTTTGGTTTGCTCTTAATCTCAGCTGCAGCTCTTCTTTCCATGTCCTTTGTTTCTTTATCTCCTGTTTTGACTCCCTCAGGTCTTAAATTTATTTCCTTATTTATTATATTTTCATTTTTGTTTTTTAATTTTTTGTTTTTGTTTAATTTTTCCTCTGTTTCATTTTTTATTTTTCTTTGATATTCGTTCGTTATATTTAAGATTTCCCCTTTACTTGTTTCTTGTCCATTTCCTCCTTCATTCATTCGGCAGTGCCCCTGCTTCTCGCACTGTCGCATTAACCCCTCCTTTTTGCTTTGATGCCCTATTGTTGATGCATCTTCTTTTTCCTGGGTTATCTTGCATATTTTTCGGACTTCTTCATTTTCCTCTATCTTTTGTATTTTACTTTTAAAGTCCTGGTACACCATTTCCCCTTCTATTTCGAATGTCACAAAGCGTCTATCCATGTTTATCCGTGCCTTTAGGTCATACAGTGTGTTGCACCCCATAATCATCTCCGACCGAAGTTTGGAGACCACTATGAAGATGCAGTCCACTTTTATGCCTTTAATTGTTAAGGGAATTAAGCATTGCCGGGTAACCTTTATTTGTGCAGTCCTAATGGCTGTTACAACTCCCACATTGTTGATGGGTAGTTCCAGGAACTTAAGCCCATGCAACTTGAGGTTGTTGTAAGCCTTTTCTTGAATGACTGACACGTCTGCACCCGTGTCAATCTCTACCTCTATAGAGTGCCCTTCTACCTCACAGTCAATTACAGGGCATGTTTCTTTCTTCTGGTTACCTTCGCCAATCTCCTTGTCCTCTTCTAACAATTCAGCACGAATATCAAGAGATAGTCCACCAACTCTACGCTCTTGATTTTGGTGTACTTCATTGTTATTTTCCTGTTGTATTGTTTTTTTATTTTTGTTCTTTAGGTCTTCCGCCTTTCCTTTATTTACTGTTCCCTGTTTCTCCGGGTAATATTTCCTATATTTTGTTTGTTGTTGGATCTCTAATGGTTGTCTCCTCTTTTCCTTCCTACCATTAGGGATCCTCTCATTTAGTTTTTTGATTGACCACTTGGCCCTGGATTTTGTGGTCTCTTTTCTTTTGTCTGTGGGCCTTCTTCCGTTTGGTTTTGTGGCCTGTACTCTGGCCTTTGTTGTTGCCACTGATTTTGCGGCCTATTTCTTGGTCCCTCTCTTTGGTAGGGCCCCTGTCTCCAGTCTCCTCTCCCTTCTACCGGGTAAGGCTCTTGCCTCCAATTTCCCTTGTATCCGGGGTTTCTCGTTTGGTGTGTAAACCCTCTCCTTTCAGGTTCCCGTTCCTCAGTCCTAGGCTGAGTCCGGTTCCTGGTAGCCTCCTGCTCCATGTTCCTTCGGATGTATTTTACCGCCTCCTCTATGTCGGTAGCCGCCATCCCGGAACATCCTATATACATTCTGTTCCCATAATGCTTCATAATCTTCATAATTAACTCCGCCTGATTGTATGGCGGGGTTAGGTGTCTCGCCGTGTTCACCATTTTTAAGAAATAATTTACCATGTTGTTTGTGCCTCGATGGTATTCATATTTTCCATTTTCGATTCTTCCTCGAATTCTCTCTTGTGCATGAGATCCCCAAAAGTGGCTAAAGAATCTCTCCTTAACTTCATCATAATTTTCCTCCTCCATATTCATGGCCAACCACCATTCTTGTGCTGGTCCTTTAAGATGTCTCTCCATTATTTTCCTTTTTTGTCCTTCCTCCATGTCAGGATCAATTTCGGACATTATACCTTCTAGGTGTTTAATGAAATCAATAGGGTCTTCATCTTCCCTACCGTAGAATTCCTTCTTGCTTTTGTCTCCATTATCACCCATCTCAAACATCCTTGATTTAAACAAGGTAGCTATATTTATCCCTTCTCTCATATTCTTTATCTTATTCTCAACTACTTGTACCCTTCTTTCTACTTTTTTGACTTCTCCCTTAACTGTTTCTACAGTCTGTTTATTTTCACTGACTGTTACCTCTAAGTTATACATCTTTTCTATAGTTTCTTGGATTTTATTTCCCATTTCCTCATTCTTTCTTGTAATTCCTTCATTTATTTCCTCTATACTCTTATTCATGATTTCCCAAAGATTCTTAATTTCTTGTTTATCCTCCTCTCTTTCTTTCTTTCTTTCTACTTTTTCCTCCTCTCTTTCTTTCTTTCTTTGTTCCTCTATCTTTTTTACTAATTCTTCTTGTTCCTTTATTCTCCCTTGTTTCTGTTCTTCCATCTCTTTTAATCTTTCCTGTTTTTGTTCCTCCATCTCTTTTAATCTCTCCTGTTTTTGTTCCTCCATCATTTTTTTAAAAAACTCCATCATTTCAGATGGTTCTGTGTCTTTTCTCTGTCTTGTCGCCATCTTAAAGTCTCGTATTTAACTATCCTTTTATTCCCTTACTAACTTCTCCTACTTCTATATTTTTACTATATACTGAGTATTTAATTAAATATTCATTTAGAATTGTGCTCGATGTGATCCGGTTCAGTGTTCCCTTGACCTTGTCTATCTAACGCCTTTGTATTCTATTTACTTTCATTAATAACTAACATTATTATTTATATTATGCCCTACCGACGCCTACTGAATTTTATTTTACTTAATTATTTCCTTTTAATTATTATTATTTATTCTAAGTTCTTTTTAATTTCATTTTTATTATAATTAACTCTTATTTTATTTAAAGAACTTCTTTGGTTTTCATTTTATGATTCCTATTATTTTTTACAATTTTAATTGAATTCTATTTAATTAATTTTGTTTCACTAGGCTCCTTAGTCGATTTAAATCTGTCTCTATTTGATGTTGACCCGATGTTACAATGTAAGCATCGAGCCTCAAACGTTGGGCGCCATACTTTTCTTACCTTCTTACTTTTGATAACCTTTGCCATTGTTTATTTCTCTTCCTCAATTGCTAAGTCAGTAAGAAAGTAATGGTTTATCCATTGACTACGAACCTAATTTCATAGACCTGTGCCTCAAGGAATAAACCTCTCAGAGGAACCAACCCCTGAATTTTTGATAAAACCAATTAGCCTCCGATAAGCCCTGTTCAAGCTCCTTTTCGGGTAGTGGAATCTTTGAGAGACACTTGTGATTTAAAGACTATACCTGGATACCTAGTGAACTTATCTTATCTAGAATGAAAACACAGCTAATTGGAAAATATACATTTTTATTTATTTGTTCCAAGGTTCAAATTAATTATTATTGTTTTTATTTAATTTCACAGGATTTTCTTGACTAATTATTTTTTCAAAATTTCATACAACTTGCCATTTAACTAAACATTATTATCTCCTTCTGTTTTTAAATTTTCTTATTATCATTAATTTTACATATAATTTAAATTATCAAAGTTACCATAATTAATTTTGTATATAATTTTGATTAGTAGAGTTAAATTTAACATATTTTAAAATCTGATTCTTTTTCAAACACTTAATATTACTATGTAATGCCTTTAGGCTAGGCCTTGAACAATTAACTTCTTTGGAAGTTATTCATTAGAAATTCACTTAGAAAAAGCCATATATGATATACATCTTTATACTTAATCCATACATTCCCACAGCGATGGGAATGGAAAGTCAATTTTGAATCTTTATTACTTAAATTTGGGTAACCTAAGAGAGTTGACTAATCAGTCCCTTAGGTTATTCCCATCTTATTTAATTTTGAATTTAAGTTAATATAATTTGAAGTAAAATGTTATTAAAAAAGAATAATTAAATTGATTATATAACCTTGTACTGTAGAAATCTTTTTGTCTTCATTAATGTTGTCATCTGTCGGTCCTGTTACAGTTTCAAGGGTCTTGGTAGGTAGGCGTCTCTCCATAATTTCGGTTAATCTTCTTATTTTCTTTAATTTTGCATTTTGGTGGTCGAAATTTTGTTCTGGGTATATATGAGCCCTTGCTCATATATATCTTCCTTCCCCTGATCACATCGTAGCACTTTTTACTCTATTTTTAGCACATTTTTTCTTGTCCTGATCGCATGGTACAAAAACACGTCTGCTCGCTTTGAGAGCCTAATGCCTTCTGATCTTGGATAGCGTTCTTTTGTGAGGCCTCCTTCTCCAATTTCAAACTTCCCACGTCCCAGTATCCATTTTTCAACTTTTGACCAATCAGAAAGCCGTTGCCATGGCAATTGACTTTGTTTGTTCGGAAATTCTGAACTAAGATTAGTTTCCCTTTTTATAAAAGGCGTTTCTGTATTCTGATGTGTCCTTTGCATTTTTACCTTTTATTTAATAACATATTTGACTTTATTTCTTCTCATTTAATTTAATTAACTTTTTAACATTCTTAATCCAAAGTTCGACTGTAGCGCTTTCGTTTCGTAGTGACAAGATTTATAATCAATGCCCTAAGCGGATTTTTCCGAATTCAAATATGACTTCTTCTATTATAACCTAATTTCTTAGGCTATTACACTTTAACATTTAATCTTTACTTTTACATAAATACTATTTTCCCTAGCTAGGCCTAATTTACTTTCCTCACATCTTAATTTACATTCTTTATTCCTGATTATTTTTAAGTACAATTATTTTAATAGCCGGCATCTAGGCCTAGTTTGTTATACTACACAATTACCGTCTTTTTTTGTTTACATAATTTAGGCTATCCACTTTGAAGTGATAATTTTTCTTATTGCTTATAATTTATGTTTTTTAAGTCTAAAGTTATTTCTAATTTTCTTCATTTTACTATTATTTACCCTAGTTTTAATATTATTATTATTATTATGTTTTAAAATTTATATATATAAATTTAGTCAATTATTTAACCCGGTTAGGTTTGATTCTGGTATTCTGTACAATTACCCAGATTCTTTGCATCGGACATTCTGGCCGCTGCAAAATTCCCCCCTTTTTAAATATATGAAAATTTTGGTTCTTCTCTCCCTTGAAACAGATAAACATAATTAATAACATATTTGTGAAAAGTAACATTAACACTTATACTAGTTTATATTAAAATTTTCATATTCCTTTCATTAATCTACTATTCCTATTCATCTTCATAACTTAATTAATTTTACTAAAGTTCACAATTTACTCTCCTGTCCCTTTCACTCATATATATGATTGTCACATTTGTCACTTCACATGCTATTTACTCATTTATTACTCCTGTCCTTAGTCACATTCTTTTTTATTTAATCTTATTTCAAGTTTATATTAACTATACAATATTGTATATTGTAATCCTTATTTTACACATTCATTGTTGTTTAACACAACCTTTACTTTAATAAATTCAATGAATCCCGTTCATTTAACATATGGCTTTTTCTTTCACATTTAATACTGATTTTATATTATTTGTCCTATGTATTTGGATTATGTTACTGCTTTAATCTACTACTTAGATTTATTTTACATTTTTATTTTTATTACTTAACCGTTACTCCCTATGTCACTGATGGATCATTTTTTTATTTACCTTGCCTTATTATCCTTTATTCTTTAAATATCTTTATGTCTTTGATGTCATAGATCCCCCTTATTTTCCCTGTTTCCAAGTTTGCTATTTCATAAGTTTTTGCCTCCAATCGTCTAGCCACTACATATGGACCCTGGTAAATTAATAGCATCTTCTCGGTTTCTTGACGGCTCAAGTTAGATCTATTTACCCTTGTTACCAGTACTTTGTCCCCACATTTCAATTCCGTCTGCTTCATCTTTCTATTTAATTTCTCAGCCCTGAGCTCTCCTGTCCTTCTCATTCTGTCGTATGCCTTCTGCACACGCTGCTGTTGTGTTTCCGTTGCTACATTTTTACAAACGTCTGGTACAAATCCCTGCCACCCATATTCCGGATCAACCCCGAACTGAATCTAATCTGGAGTGTATCCAGTAGCTTCATGCGGTAAAGCATTGATTACTCCTTCTATGTATGACAGGTACTTCCGCCAATGCTTTTTTTGTTTACATAATTTAGGCTATCCACTTTGAAGTGATAATTTTTCTTATTGCTTATAATTTATGTTTTTTAAGTCTAAAGTTATTTCTAATTTTCTTCATTTTACTATTATTTACCCTAGTTTTAATATTATTATTATTATAATGTTTTAAAATTTATATATATAAATTTAGTAAAATTATTTAACCCGGTTAGGTTTGATTCTTGTATTCTGTACAATTACCCAGATTCTTTGCATCGGACATTCTGGCCGCTGCAGTAGGTTGTAGTATGTAGATCGTAGTGTGTAGGTCGTAGTGTGTAGGTTGTAGTGCTTTGGTTGTAGTGCGTAGGTTGTAGTGTGTAGGTCGTACTGTGTAGGTTGTAGTGCGTTGACTGTAGTGCGTAGGTTGTAGTGTGTAGGTCGTAGTGTGTAGGTCGTAGTGTGTAGGTCGTAGTGTGTAGGTCGTAGTGTGTAGGTTGTAGTGTGTAGGTTGTAGTGTGTGGGTTGTAATGTGTAGGTCGTAGTGCGTTGGTTGTAGTTTGTAGGTTGTAGTGTGTAGGTCGTAGTGTGTAGGTTGTAGTGTGTAGGTCGTAGTGTGTAGGTTGTAGTGCGTAGGTTGTAGTGTGTAGGTCGTAGTGTGTAGGTCGTAGTGTCTAGGTTGTAGTGTGTAGTTGGTAGCGTGTAGGTCGTAGTGTGTACGTCGTAGTTTGTAGGTCGTAGTGTGTAGGTTGTAGTGTGTAGGTTGTAGTGTGTAGCTCGCAGTGTGTAGGTTGTAAGGTGTAGGTCGTAGTGCGTTGGTTGTAGTTTGTAGGTTGTAGTGTGTTGGTCGTAGTGTGTAGGTTGTAGTGTGTAGGTCGTAGTGTGTAGGTTGTAGTGCGTTGGTTGTAGTGCGTAGGTTGTAGTGTGTACGTCGTAGTGTGTAGGTCGTAGTGTGTAGGTTGTAGTGCGTTGGTTGTAGTGCGTAGATTGTAGTGTGTAGGTCGTAGTGTGTAGGTCGTAGTGTGTAGGTGGTAGTGTGTAGGTCGTAGTGTGTAGGTTGTAGTGTGTAGGTCGTAGTGTGTAGGTAGTAGTGCGCAGGTCGTAGTGTGTAGGTTGAAGTGTGTAGGTTGTAGTGTGTAGCTCGTAGTGTGTAGGTTGTAGTGTGTAGGTCGTAGTGTGTATTTCGTAGTGTGTAGGCCGTAGTGTGTAGGTCGTAGTGTGTAGGTTGTAGTGTGTATGTTGTAGTGTGTAAGTCGAAGTATGTAGGGCTTAGAATGTAGGTCGTAGTGTGTAGGTCGTAGTGTGTAGGGTGTAGCGTGTTGGTTGTAGTATGTAGGTCGTAGTGTGTAGATCGTAGTGTGTAGGTTGTAGTGTGTAGGTCGTAGAGTGTAGGTTGTAGTACGTAGGTCGCAGTGTGTAGGTTGTATTGTGTAGGTCGTAATATGTAGGTCGTAGTGCGTAGGTGAATTGTGTAGGTCCTAGTGTGTAGGTTGTAGTGTTGGGTTCGTAGTGTGTAGGTCGTAGTGTGTAGGTTGAAGTGTGTAGGTCCTAGTGTGTAGGTTGTAGTGTGTAGGTTGTAGTGTGTAATTTGTAGTGTGTAGGTTGTAGTGTGTAGGTCGTAGTGTGAAAGTTGTACATTGTAGGTTGTAGTGTGTAGGTTGTAGTGCGTTGGTTGTAGTGCGTGGGTTGTAGTGTGTAGGTCGTAGTGTGTAGGGCGTAGTGTGTAGGTTGTAGTGTGTAGATTGTGGCTTGTAGGTTGTAGTGCGTGGGTTGTAGTGTGTAGGTCGTAGTGTGTAGGTCGTAGTGTGTAGGTCGTAGTGTGTAGGTTGTAGTGTGTAGTTTGTAGTGTGTAGGTCGTAGCGTGTAGCTCGTAGTGTGTAGGTTGTAGTGTGTAGGTTGTAGAGTGTAGGTCGTAGTGTGCATTTCGTAGTGTGTAGGCCGTAGTGTGTAGGTCGTAGTGTGTAGGTTGTAGTGTGTATGTTGTAGTGTGTAAGTCGTAGTATGTAGGGCATAGAATGTAGGTCGTAGTGTGTAGGCCGTATTGTGTAGGGTGTAGCGTGTTGGGTGAAGTATGTAGGTCGTAGTGTGTAGATCGTAGTGTGTAGGTTGTAGTGTGTAGGTCGTAGAGTGTAGGTTGTAGTTGGTAGGTTGTAGCGTGTAGGTCATAGTGTGTAGGTTGTAGTGTGTAGGTCGTAGTGCGTAGGTTGTAGTGTGTAGGTCGCAGTGTGTAGGTTGTAGTTGGTAGGTTGTAGCGTGTAGGTCATAGTGTGTAGGTTGTAGTGTGTAGGTCGTAGTGCGTAGGTTGTAGTGTGTATGTCGTGGTGCGTAGGTTGTAGTGAGTAGGTTGTAGTGTGTATGTTGTAATGTGTAGGCCGTAGTGTGTAGGTCGTAGGATGTATATTGTAGTGTGTAGGTCGTAGTGTGTAGGTCGTAGTTTGTAGGTCGTAGTGTGTAGGTTGTAGTGTGTAATTTGTAATGTGTAGGTTGTAGTGTGTAGGTCGTAGTGTGAAAGTTGTACATTGTAGGTCGTAGTGTGTAGGTTGTAGTGCGTTGGTTGTAGTGCATGGGTTGTAGTGTGTAGGTCGTAGTGTGTAGGTCGTAGTGTGTAGGTTTTAGTGTGTAGTTTGTGGGTTGTAGGTCGTAGTGTGTAGGTCGTAGTGTGTAGGTCGTAGTGTGTAGGTCGTAGTGTGTAGTTTGTAGTGTGTTGGTCGTAGTGTGTAGGTCGTAGTGTGTAGGTCGTAGTGTGTAGGTTGTAGTGTGTAGTTTGTGGCTTGTAGGTTGTAGTGTGTCGGTTTTAGGGTGCAGGTCTTAGTGCGTTGGTTGTAGTGTGTAGGTTGTAGTGTGTAGGTCGTAGTGTGTAGGTTGTAGTGCGTTGACTGTAGTGCGTAGGTTGTAGTGTGTAGGTCATAGTGTGTAGGTCGTAGTGTGTAGGTCGTAGTGTGTAGGTCGTAGTGTGTAGGTCGTAGTGTGTAGGTTGAAGTGTGTAGGTTGTAGTGTGTAGCTCGTAGTGTGTAGGTTGTAGAGTGTCGGTTGTAGTGTGTAGGTCGTAGTGTGTATTTCGTAGTGTGTAGTTCGTAGTGTGTAGGTCGTAGTGTGTAGGTTGTAGTGTGTATGTTGTAGTGTGTAAGTCGTAGTATGTAGGGCATAGAATGTAGGTCGTAGTGTGTAGGTCGTAGTTTGTAGGGTGTAGCGTGTTGGTTGTTGTATGTAGGTCGTAGTGTTTAGATCGTAGTGTGTAGGCTGTAGTGTGTAGGTCGTAGTATGTAGGTCGTAGTATGTAGGTCGTAGTGTGTAGGTTGTAGTGTGTAGGTCGTAGTGTGTAGGTTGTAGTGCCTTGGTTGTAGTGCGTAGGTTGTAGTGTGTAGGTCGTAGTGTGTAGGTTGTAGTGCGTTGACTGTAGTGCGTAGGTTGTAGTGTGTAGGTCGTAGTGTGTAGGTCGTAGTGTGTAGGTCGTAGTGTGTAGGTCGTAGTGTGTAGGTCGTAGTGTGTAGGTTGTAGTGTGTAGGTTGTAGTGTGTGGGTTGTAATGTGTAGGTCGTAGTGCGTTGGTTGTAGTTTGTAGGTTGTAGTGTGTAGGTCGTAGTGTGTAGGTTGTAGTGTGTAGGTCGCAGTGTGTAGGTTGTAGTGCGTAGGTTGTAGTCTGTAGGTCGTAGTGTGTAGGTCGTAGTGTCTAGGTTGTAGTGTGTAGTTGGTAGCGAGTAGGTCGTAGTGTGTACGTCGTAGTGTGTAAGTCGTAGTATGTAGGGCATAGAATGTAGGTCGTAGTGTGTAGGTGGAAGTGTGTAGGGTGTAGCGTGTTGGTTGTTGTATGTAGGTTGTAGTGTGTAGATCGTAGTGTGTAGGCTGTTGTGTGTAGGTCGTAGTATGTAGGTCGTAGTATGTAGGTCGTAGTGTGTAGGTTGTAGTGTGTAGGTCGTAGTGTGTAGGTTGTAGTGCCTTGGTTGTAGTGTGTAGGTCGTAGTGTGTAGGTTGTAGTGCGTTGGTTGTAGTGCGTAGGTTGTAGTGTGTACGTCGTAGTGTGTAGGTCGTAGTGTGTAGGTTGTAGTGCGTTGGTTGTAGTGCGTAGGTTGTAGTGTGTAGGTCGTAGTGTGTAGGTCGTAGTGTGTAGGTGGTAGTGTGTAGGTCGTAGTGTGTAGGTTGTAGTGTGTAGGTCGTAGTGTGTAGGTAGTAGTGCGTAGGTCGTAGTGTGTAGGTTGAAGTGTGTAGGTTGTAGTGTGTAGCTCGTAGTGTGTAGGTTGTAGTGTGTAGGTCGTAGTGTGTATTTCGTAGTGTGTAGGACGTAGTGTGTAGGTCGTAGTGTGTAGGTTGTAGTGTGTATGTTGTAGTGTGTAGGTCGAAGTATGTAGTGCTTAGAATGTAGGTCGTAGTGTGTAGGTCGTAGTGTGTAGGGTGTAGCGTGTTGGTTGTAGTATGTAGGTCGTAGTGTGTAGATCGTAGTGTGTAGGTTGTAGTGTGTAGGTCGTAGAGTGTAGGTTGTAGTACGTAGGTCGTAGTGTGTAGGTTGTATTGTGTAGGTCGTAGTGTGTAGGTCGTAGTGCGTAGGTGAAGTGTGTAGGTCCTAGTGTGTAGGTTGTAGTGTTGGGGTCGTAGTGTGTAGGTCGTAGTGTGTAGGTTGTAGTGTGTAGGTCGTAGTGTGTAGGTTGTAGTGTGTAGGTCGTAGTGTGTAGGTTGTAGTGCGTTGGTTGTAGTGCGTAGGTTGTAGTCTGTAGGTCGTAGTGTGTAGGTCGTAGTGTGTAGGTCGTAGTGTGATATTTGTAGTGTGTAGTTGGTAGCGTGTAGGTCGTAGTGTGTAGGTTGTAGTGTGTAGGTTGTTGTGTGTAGCTCGTAGTGTGTAGGTCGTAGTGTGTAGGTCGTAGTGTGTAGGTTGTAAGGTGTAAGTCGTAGTGCGCTGGTTGTAGTTTTGTAGGTTGTAGTGTGTAGGTCGTAGTGTGTAGGTTGTAGTGTGTAGGTCGTAGTGACTAGGTTGTAGTGCGTTGGTTGTAGTGCGTAGGTTGTAGTGTGTACGTCGTAGTGTGTAGGTCGTAGTGTGTAGGTTGTAGTGCGTTGGTTGTAGTGCGTTGGTTGTAGTGTGTAGGTCATAGTGTGTATGTCGTAGTGTGTAGGTCGTAGTGTGTAGTTTGTAGTGTGTAGGTCGTAGTGTGTAGGTTGTAGTGTGTAGGTCGTAGTGTGTATTTCGTAGTGTGTAGGCCGTAGTGTGTAGGTCGTAGTGTGTAGGTTGTAGTGTGTATGTTGTAGTGTGTAAGTCGTAGTATGTAGAACATAGAATGTAGGTCGTAGTGTGTAGGTCGTAGTGTGTAGGGTGTAGCGTGTTGGTTGTAGTATGTAGGTCGTAGTGTGTAGATCGTAGTGTGTAGGTCGTAGTGTTTAGGTCGTAGTGTGTAGGTCGTAGTGTGTAGGTCGTAGTGTGTAGGTTGTAGTGTGTAGGTTGTAGTGTGTAGATTGTAGTGTGTAGCTCGTAGTGTGTAGGTCGTAGTGTGTAGGTCGTAGTGTGTAGGTTGTAATGTGTAGGTCGTAGTGCGTTGGTTGTAGTTTGTAGGTTCTAGTGTGTATTCCGTGGTGTGTAGGTTGTAGTGTGTAGGTCGTAGTGTGTAGGTTGTAGTGTGTAGTTGGTAGCGTGTAGGTCGTAGTGTGTAGGTTGTAGTGTGTAGGTTGTAGTGTGTAGGTTGTAGTGTGTAGATCGTAGTGTGTAGGTTGTAGTGTGTAGGTCGTAGAGTGTAGGTTGTAGTACGTAGGTCGTAGTGTGTAGGTTGTATTGTGTAGGTCGTAATGTGTAGGTCGTAGTGCGTAGGTGAATTGTGTAGGTCCTAGTGTGTAGGTTGTAGTGTTGGGTTCGTAGTGTGTAGGTCGTAGTGTGTAGGTTGAAGTGTGTAGGTCCTAGTGTGTAGGTTGTAGTGTGTAGGTTGTAGTGTGTAATTTGTAGTGTGTAGGTTGTAGTGTGTAGGTCGTAGTGTGAAAGTTGTACATTGTAGGTCGTAGTGTGTAGGTTGTAGTGCGTTGGTTGTAGTGCGTGGGTTGTAGTGTGTAGGTCGTAGTGTGTAGGGCGTAGTGTGTAGGTTGTAGTGTGTAGTTTGTGGCTTGTAGGTTGTAGTGCGTGGGTTGTAGTGTGTAGGTCGTAGTGTGTAGGTCGTAGTGTGTAGGTCGTAGTGTGTAGGTTGTAGTGTGTAGTTTGTAGTGTGTAGGTCGTAGCGTGTAGCTCGTAGTGTGTAGGTTGTAGTGTGTAGGTTGTAGAGTGTAGGTCGTAGTGTGCATTTCGTAGTGTGTAGGCCGTAGTGTGTAGGTCGTAGTGTGTAGGTTGTAGTGTGTATGTTGTAGTGTGTAAGTCGTAGTATGTAGGGCATAGAATGTAGGTCGTAGTGTGTAGGCCGTATTGTGTAGGGTGTAGCGTGTTGGTTGAAGTATGTAGGTCGTAGTGTGTAGATCGTAGTGTGTAGGTTGTAGTGTGTAGGTCGTAGTATGTAGGTCGTAGTATGTAGGTCGTAGTGTGTAGGTTGTAGTGTGTAGGTCGTAGTGTGTAGGTTGTAGTGCCTTGGTTGTAGTGTGTAGGTCGTAGTGTGTAGGTTGTAGTGCGTTGGTTGTAGTGCGTAGGTTGTAGTGTGTACGTCGTAGTGTGTAGGTCGTAGTGTGTAGGTTGTAGTGCGTTGGTTGTAGTGCGTAGGTTGTAGTGTGTAGGTCGTAGTGTGTAGGTCGTAGTGTGTAGGTGGTAGTGTGTAGGTCGTAGTGTGTAGGTTGTAGTGTGTAGGTCGTAGTGTGTAGGTAGTAGTGCGTAGGTCGTAGTGTGTAGGTTGAAGTGTGTAGGTTGTAGTGTGTAGCTCGTAGTGTGTAGGTTGTAGTGTGTAGGTCGTAGTGTGTATTTCGTAGTGTGTAGGACGTAGTGTGTAGGTCGTAGTGTGTAGGTTGTAGTGTGTATGTTGTAGTGTGTAGGTCGAAGTATGTAGTGCTTAGAATGTAGGTCGTAGTGTGTAGGTCGTAGTGTGTAGGGTGTAGCGTGTTGGTTGTAGTATGTAGGTCGTAGTGTGTAGATCGTAGTGTGTAGGTTGTAGTGTGTAGGTCGTAGAGTGTAGGTTGTAGTACGTAGGTCGTAGTGTGTAGGTTGTATTGTGTAGGTCGTAGTGTGTAGGTCGTAGTGCGTAGGTGAAGTGTGTAGGTCCTAGTGTGTAGGTTGTAGTGTTGGGGTCGTAGTGTGTAGGTCGTAGTGTGTAGGTTGTAGTGTGTAGGTCGTAGTGTGTAGGTTGTAGTGTGTAGGTCGTAGTGTGTAGGTTGTAGTGCGTTGGTTGTAGTGCGTAGGTTGTAGTCTGTAGGTCGTAGTGTGTAGGTCGTAGTGTGTAGGTCGTAGTGTGATATTTGTAGTGTGTAGTTGGTAGCGTGTAGGTCGTAGTGTGTAGGTTGTAGTGTGTAGGTTGTTGTGTGTAGCTCGTAGTGTGTAGGTCGTAGTGTGTAGGTCGTAGTGTGTAGGTTGTAAGGTGTAAGTCGTAGTGCGCTGGTTGTAGTTTTGTAGGTTGTAGTGTGTAGGTCGTAGTGTGTAGGTTGTAGTGTGTAGGTCGTAGTGACTAGGTTGTAGTGCGTTGGTTGTAGTGCGTAGGTTGTAGTGTGTACGTCGTAGTGTGTAGGTCGTAGTGTGTAGGTTGTAGTGCGTTGGTTGTAGTGCGTTGGTTGTAGTGTGTAGGTCATAGTGTGTATGTCGTAGTGTGTAGGTCGTAGTGTGTAGTTTGTAGTGTGTAGGTCGTAGTGTGTAGGTTGTAGTGTGTAGGTCGTAGTGTGTATTTCGTAGTGTGTAGGCCGTAGTGTGTAGGTCGTAGTGTGTAGGTTGTAGTGTGTATGTTGTAGTGTGTAAGTCGTAGTATGTAGAACATAGAATGTAGGTCGTAGTGTGTAGGTCGTAGTGTGTAGGGTGTAGCGTGTTGGTTGTAGTATGTAGGTCGTAGTGTGTAGATCGTAGTGTGTAGGTCGTAGTGTTTAGGTCGTAGTGTGTAGGTCGTAGTGTGTAGGTCGTAGTGTGTAGGTTGTAGTGTGTAGGTTGTAGTGTGTAGATTGTAGTGTGTAGCTCGTAGTGTGTAGGTCGTAGTGTGTAGGTCGTAGTGTGTAGGTTGTAATGTGTAGGTCGTAGTGCGTTGGTTGTAGTTTGTAGGTTCTAGTGTGTATTCCGTGGTGTGTAGGTTGTAGTGTGTAGGTCGTAGTGTGTAGGTTGTAGTGTGTAGTTGGTAGCGTGTAGGTCGTAGTGTGTAGGTTGTAGTGTGTAGGTTGTAGTGTGTAGGTTGTAGTGTGTAGATCGTAGTGTGTAGGTTGTAGTGTGTAGGTCGTAGAGTGTAGGTTGTAGTACGTAGGTCGTAGTGTGTAGGTTGTATTGTGTAGGTCGTAATGTGTAGGTCGTAGTGCGTAGGTGAATTGTGTAGGTCCTAGTGTGTAGGTTGTAGTGTTGGGTTCGTAGTGTGTAGGTCGTAGTGTGTAGGTTGAAGTGTGTAGGTCCTAGTGTGTAGGTTGTAGTGTGTAGGTTGTAGTGTGTAATTTGTAGTGTGTAGGTTGTAGTGTGTAGGTCGTAGTGTGAAAGTTGTACATTGTAGGTCGTAGTGTGTAGGTTGTAGTGCGTTGGTTGTAGTGCGTGGGTTGTAGTGTGTAGGTCGTAGTGTGTAGGGCGTAGTGTGTAGGTTGTAGTGTGTAGTTTGTGGCTTGTAGGTTGTAGTGCGTGGGTTGTAGTGTGTAGGTCGTAGTGTGTAGGTCGTAGTGTGTAGGTCGTAGTGTGTAGGTTGTAGTGTGTAGTTTGTAGTGTGTAGGTCGTAGCGTGTAGCTCGTAGTGTGTAGGTTGTAGTGTGTAGGTTGTAGAGTGTAGGTCGTAGTGTGCATTTCGTAGTGTGTAGGCCGTAGTGTGTAGGTCGTAGTGTGTAGGTTGTAGTGTGTATGTTGTAGTGTGTAAGTCGTAGTATGTAGGGCATAGAATGTAGGTCGTAGTGTGTAGGCCGTATTGTGTAGGGTGTAGCGTGTTGGTTGAAGTATGTAGGTCGTAGTGTGTAGATCGTAGTGTGTAGGTTGTAGTGTGTAGGTCGTAGAGTGTAGGTTGTAGTTGGTAGGTTGTAGCGTGTAGGTCATAGTGTGTAGGTTGTAGTGTGTAGGTCGTAGTGCGTAGGTTGTAGTGTGTAGGTCGCAGTGTGTAGGTTGTAGTTGGTAGGTTGTAGCGTGTAGGTCATAGTGTGTAGGTTGTAGTGTGTAGGTCGTAGTGCGTAGGTTGTAGTGTGTATGTCGTGGTGCGTAGGTTGTAGTGTGTATGTTGTAATGTGTAGGCCGTAGTGTGTAGGTCGTAGGATGTATATTGTAGTGTGTAGGTCGTAGTGTGTAGGTCGTAGTGTGTAGGTCGTAGTGTGTAGGTTGTAGTGTGTAATTTGTAATGTGTAGGTTGTAGTGTGTAGGTCGTAGTGTGAAAGTTGTACATTGTAGGTCGTAGTGTGTAGGTTGTAGTGCGTTGGTTGTAGTGCATGGGTTGTAGTGTGTAGGTCGTAGTGTGTAGGTCGTAGTGTGTAGGTTTTAGTGTGTAGTTTGTGGGTTGTAGGTCGTAGTGTGTAGGTCGTAGTGTGTAGGTCGTAGTGTGTAGGTCGTAGTGTGTAGTTTGTAGTGTGTTGGTCGTAGTGTGTAGGTCGTAGTGTGTAGGTCGTAGTGTGTAGGTTGTAGTGTGTAGTTTGTGGCTTGTAGGTTGTAGTGTGTCGGTTGTAGGGTGCAGGTCGTAGTGCGTTGGTTGTAGTGTGTAGGTTGTAGTGTGTAGGTCGTAGTGTGTAGGTTGTAGTGTGTAGGTCGTAGTGTGTAGGTTGTAGTGCGTTGACTGTAGTGCGTAGGTTGTAGTGTGTAGGTCATAGTGTGTAGGTCGTAGTGTGTAGGTCGTAGTGTGTAGGTCGTAGTGTGTAGGTCGTAGTGTGTAGGTTGAAGTGTGTAGGTTGTAGTGTGTAGCTCGTAGTGTGTAGGTTGTAGAGTGTCGGATGTAGTGTGTAGGTCGTAGTGTGTATTTCGTAGTGTGTAGTTCGTAGTGTGTAGGTCGTAGTGTGTAGGTTGTAGTGTGTATGTTGTAGTGTGTAAGTCGTAGTATGTAGGGCATAGAATGTAGGTCGTAGTGTGTAGGTCGTAGTTTGTAGGGTGTAGCGTGTTGGTTGTTGTATGTAGGTCGTAGTGTTTAGATCGTAGTGTGTAGGCTGTAGTGTGTAGGTCGTAGTATGTAGGTCGTAGTGTGTAGGTCGTAGTGTGTAGGTTGTAGTGTGTAGGTCGTAGTGTGTAGGTTGTAGTGCCTTGGTTGTAGTGCGTAGGTTGTAGTGTGTAGGTCGTAGTGTGTAGGTTGTAGTGCGTTGACTGTAGTGCGTAGGTTGTAGTGTGTAGGTCGTAGTGTGTAGGTCGTAGTGTGTAGGTCGTAGTGTGTAGGTCGTAGTGTGTAGGTCGTAGTGTGTAGGTTGTAGTGTGTAGGTTGTAGTGTGTGGGTTGTAATGTGTAGGTCGTAGTGCGTTGGTTGTAGTTTGTAGGTTGTAGTGTGTAGGTCGTAGTGTGTAGGTTGTAGTGTGTAGGTCGTAGTGTGTAGGTTGTAGTGCGTAGGTTGTAGTCTGTAGTTGGTAGCGAGTAGGTCGTAGTGTGTACGTCGTAGTGTGTAAGTCGTAGTATGTAGGGCATAGAATGTAGGTCGTAGTGTGTAGGTGGAAGTGTGTAGGGTGTAGCGTGTTGGTTGTTGTATGTAGGTCGTAGTGTGTAGATCGTAGTGTGTAGGCTGTTGTGTGTAGGTCGTAGTATGTAGGTCGTAGTATGTAGGTCGTAGTGTGTAGGTTGTAGTGTGTAGGTCGTAGTGTGTAGGTTGTAGTGCCTTGGTTGTAGTGTGTAGGTCGTAGTGTGTAGGTTGTAGTGCGTTGGTTGTAGTGCGTAGGTTGTAGTGTGTACGTCGTAGTGTGTAGGTCGTAGTGTGTAGGTTGTAGTGCGTTGGTTGTAGTGCGTAGGTTGTAGTGTGTAGGTCGTAGTGTGAAGGTCGTAGTGTGTAGGTGGTAGTGTGTAGGTCGTAGTGTGTAGGTTGTAGTGTGTAGGTCGTAGTGTGTAGGTAGTAGTGCGTAGGTCGTAGTGTGTAGGTTGAAGTGTGTAGGTTGTAGTGTGTAGCTCGTAGTGTGTAGGTTGTAGTGTGTAGGTCGTAGTGTGTATTTCGTAGTGTGTAGGACGTAGTGTGTAGGTCGTAGTGTGTAGGTTGTAGTGTGTATGTTGTAGTGTGTAGGTCGAAGTATGTAGGGCTTAGAATGTAGGTCGTAGTGTGTAGGTCGTAGTGTGTAGGGTGTAGCGTGTTGGTTGTAGTATGTAGGTCGTAGTGTGTAGATCGTAGTGTGTAGGTTGTAGTGTGTAGGTCGTAGAGTGTAGGTTGTAGTACGTAGGTCGTAGTGTGTAGGTTGTATTGTGTAGGTCGTAGTGTGTAGGTCGTAGTGCGTAGGTGAAGTGTGTAGGTCCTAGTGTGTAGGTTGTAGTGTTGGGGTCGTAGTGTGTAGGTCGTAGTGTGTAGGTTGTAGTGTGTAGGTCGTAGTGTGTAGGTTGTAGTGTGTAGGTCGTAGTGTGTAGGTTGTAGTGCGTTGGTTGTAGTGAGTAGGTTGTAGTCTGTAGGTCGTAGTGTGTAGGTCGTAGTGTGTAGGTCGTAGTGTGATATTTGTAGTGTGTAGTTGGTAGCGTGTAGGTCGTAGTGTGTAGGTTGTAGTGTGTAGGTTGTTGTGTGTAGCTCGTAGTGTGTAGGTCGTTGTGTGTAGGTCGTAGTGTGTAGTTTGTAAGGTGTAAGTCGTAGTGCGCTGGTTGTAGTTTTGTAGGTTGTAGTGTGTAGGTCGTAGTGTGTAGGTTGTAGTGTGTAGGTCGTAGTGACTAGGTTGTAGTGCGTTGGTTGTAGTGCGTAGGTTGTAGTGTGTACGTCGTAGTGTGTAGGTCGTAGTGTGTAGGTTGTAGTGCGTTGGTTGTAGTGCGTTGGTTGTAGTGTGTAGGTCGTAGTGTGTATGTCGAAGTGTGTAGGTCGTAGTGTGTAGTTTGTAGTGTGTAGGTCGTAGTGTGTAGGTTGTAGTGTGTAGGTCGTAGTGTGTATTTCGTAGTGTGTAGGCCGTAGTGTGTAGGTCGTAGTGTGTAGGTTGTAGTGTGTATGTTGTAGTGTGTAAGTCGTAGTATGTAGAACATAGAATGTAGGTCGTAGTGTGTAGGTCGTAGTGTGTAGGGTGTAGCGTGATGGTTGTAGTATGTAGGTCGTAGTGTGTAGATCGTAGTGTGTAGGTCGTAGTGTTTAGGTCGTAGTGTGTAGGTCGTAGTGTGTAGGTCGTAGTGTGTAGGTTGTAGTGTGTAGGTTGTAGTGTGTAGATTGTAGTGTGTAGCTCGTAGTGTGTAGGTCGTAGTGTGTAGGTCGTAGTGTGTAGGTTGTAATGTGTAGGTCGTAGTGCGTTGGTTGTAGTTTGTAGGTTCTAGTGTGTATTCCGTGGTGTGTAGGTTGTAGTGTGTAGGTCGTAGTGTGTAGGTTGTAGTGTGTAGTTGGTAGCGTGTAGGTCGTAGTGTGTAGGTTGTAGTGTGTAGGTTGTAGTGTGTAGGTTGTAGTGTGTAGATCGAAGTGTGTAGGTTGTAGTGTGTAGGTCGTAGAGTGTAGGTTGTAGTACGTAGGTCGTAGTGTGTAGGTTGTATTGTGTAGGTCGTAATGTGTAGGTCGTAGTGCGTAGGTGAATTGTGTAGGTCCTAGTGTGTAGGTTGTAGTGTTGGGTTCGTAGTGTGTAGGTCGTAGTGTGTAGGTTGAAGTGTGTAGGTCCTAGTGTGTAGGTTGTAGTGTGTAGGTTGTAGTGTGTAATTTGTAGTGTGTAGGTTGTAGTGTGTAGGTCGTAGTGTGAAAGTTGTACATTGTAGGTCGTAGTGTGTAGGTTGTAGTGCGTGGGTTGTAGTGTGTAGGTCGTAGTGTGTAGGGCGTAGTGTGTAGGTTGTAGTGTGTAGTTTGTGGCTTGTAGGTTGTAGTGCGTGGGTTGTAGTGTGTAGGTCGTAGTGTGTAGGTCGTAGTGTGTAGGTCGTAGTGTGTAGGTTGTAGTGTGTAGTTTGTAGTGTGTAGGTCGTAGCGTGTAGCTCGTAGTGTGTAGGTTGTAGTGTGTAGGTTGTAGAGTGTAGGTCGTAGTGTGCATTTCGTAGTGTGTAGGCCGTAGTGTGTAGGTCGTAGTGTGTAGGTTGTAGTGTGTATGTTGTAGTGTGTAAGTCGTAGTATGTAGGGCATAGAATGTAGGTCGTAGTGTGTAGGCCGTATTGTGTAGGGTGTAGCGTGTTGGTTGAAGTATGTAGGTCGTAGTGTGTAGATCGTAGTGTGTAGGTTGTAGTGTGTAGGTCGTAGAGTGTAGGTTGTAGTTGGTAGGTTGTAGCGTGTAGGTCATAGTGTGTAGGTTGTAGTGTGTAGGTCGTAGTGCGTAGGTTGTAGTGTGTAGGTCGCAGTGTGTAGGTTGTAGTTGGTAGGTTGTAGCGTGTAGGTCATAGTGTGTAGGTTGTAGTTTGTAGGTCGTAGTGCGTAGGTTGTAGTGTGTATGTCGTGGTGCGTAGGTTGTAGTGAGTAGGTTGTAGTGTGTATGTTGTAATGTGTAGGCCGTAGTGTGTAGGTCGTAGGATGTATATTGTAGTGTGTAGGTCGTAGTGTGTAGGTCGTAGTGTGTAGGTCGTAGTGTGTAGGTTGTAGTGTGTAATTTGTAATGTGTAGGTTGTAGTGTGTAGGTCGTAGTGTGAAAGTTGTACATTGTAGGTCGTAGTGTGTAGGTTGTAGTGCGTTGGTTGTAGTGCATGGGTTGTAGTGTGTAGGTCGTAGTGTGTAGGTCGTAGTGTGTAGGTTTTAGTGTGTAGTTTGTGGGTTGTAGGTCGTAGTGTGTAGGTCGTAGTGTGTAGGTCGTAGTGTGTAGGTCGTAGTGTGTAGGTCGTAGTGTGTAGTTTGTAGTGTGTTGGTCGTAGTGTGTAGGTCGTAGTGTGTAGGTCGTAGTGTGTAGGTTGTAGTGTGTAGTTTGTGGCTTGTAGGTTGTAGTGTGTCGGTTGTAGGGTGCAGGTCGTAGTGCGTTGGTTGTAGTGTGTAGGTTGTAGTGTGTAGGTCATAGTGTGTAGGTCGTAGTGTGTAGGTCGTAGTGTGTAGGTCGTAGTGTGTAGGTCGTAGTGTGTAGGTTGAAGTGTGTAGGTTGTAGTGTGTAGCTCGTAGTGTGTAGGTTGTAGAGTGTCGGTTGTAGTGTGTAGGTCGTAGTGTGTATTTCGTAGTGTGTAGTTCGTAGTGTGTAGGTCGTAGTGTGTAGGTTGTAGTGTGTATGTTGTAGTGTGTAAGTCGTAGTATGTAGGGCATAGAATGTAGGTCGTAGTGTGTAGGTCGTAGTTTGTAGGGTGTAGCGTGTTGGTTGTTGTATGTTGGTCGTAGTGTTTAGATCGTAGTGTGTAGGCTGTAGTGTGTAGGTCGTAGTATGTAGGTCGTAGTGTGTAGGTCGTAGTGTGTAGGTTGTAGTGTGTAGGTCGTAGTGTGTCGGTTGTAGTGCCTTGGTTGTAGTGCGTAGGTTGTAGTGTGTAGGTCGTAGTGTGTAGGTTGTAGTGCGTTGACTGTAGTGCGTAGGTTGTAGTGTGTAGGTCGTAGTGTGTATGTCGAAGTGTGTAGGTCGTAGTGTGTAGTTTGTAGTGTGTAGGTCGTAGTGTGTAGGTTGTAGTGTGTAGGTCGTAGTGTGTATTTCGTAGTGTGTAGGCCGTAGTGTGTAGGTCGTAGTGTGTAGGTTGTAGTGTGTATGTTGTAGTGTGTAAGTCGTAGTATGTAGAACATAGAATGTAGGTCGTAGTGTGTAGGTCGTAGTGTGTAGGGTGTAGCGTGTTGGTTGTAGTATGTAGGTCGTAGTGTGTAGATCGTAGTGTGTAGGTTGTAGTGTGTAGGTCGTAGAGTGTAGGTTGTAGTACGTAGGTCGTAGTGTGTAGGTTGTATTGTGTAGGTCGTAGTGTGTAGGTCGTAGTGCATAGGTGAAGTGTGTAGGTCCTAGTGTGTAGGTTGTAGTGTTGGGGTCGTAGTGTGTAGGTCGTAGTGTGTAGGTTGTAGTGTGTAGGTCGTAGTGTGTAGGTTGTAGTGTGTAGGTCGTAGTGTGTAGGTTGTAGTGCGTTGGTTGTAGTGCGTAGGTTGTAGTCTGTAGGTCGTAGTGTGTAGGTCGTAGTGTGTAGGTCGTAGTGTGATATTTGTAGTGTGTAGTTGGTAGCGTGTAGGTCGTAGTGTGTAGGTTGTAGTGTGTAGGTTGTTGTGTGTAGCTCGTAGTGTGTAGGTCGTTGTGTGTAGGTCGTAGTGTGTAGTTTGTAAGGTGTAAGTCGTAGTGCGCTGGTTGTAGTTTTGTAGGTTGTAGTGTGTAGGTCGTAGTGTGTAGGTTGTAGTGTGTAGGTCGTAGTGACTAGGTTGTAGTGCGTTGGTTGTAGTGCGTAGGTTGTAGTGTGTACGTCGTAGTGTGTAGGTCGTAGTGTGTAGGTTGTAGTGCGTTGGTTGTAGTGCGTTGGTTGTAGTGTGTAGGTCGTAGTGTGTATGTCGAAGTGTGTAGGTCGTAGTGTGTAGTTTGTAGTGTGTAGGTCGTAGTGTGTAGGTTGTAGTGTGTAGGTCGTAGTGTGTATTTCGTAGTGTGTAGGCCGTAGTGTGTAGGTCGTAGTGTGTAGGTTGTAGTGTGTATGTTGTAGTGTGTAAGTCGTAGTATGTAGAACATAGAATGTAGGTCGTAGTGTGTAGGTCGTAGTGTGTAGGGTGTAGCGTGTTGGTTGTAGTATGTAGGTCGTAGTGTGTAGATCGTAGTGTGTAGGTCGTAGTGTTTAGGTCGTAGTGTGTAGGTCGTAGTGTGTAGGTCGTAGTGTGTAGGTTGTAGTGTGTAGGTTGTAGTGTGTAGATTGTAGTGTGTAGCTCGTAGTGTGTAGGTCGTAGTGTGTAGGTCGTAGTGTGTAGGTTGTAATGTGTAGGTCGTAGTGCGTTGGTTGTAGTTTGTAGGTTCTAGTGTGTATTCCGTGGTGTGTAGGTTGTAGTGTGTAGGTCGTAGTGTGTAGGTTGTAGTGTGTAGTTGGTAGCGTGTAGGTCGTAGTGTGTAGGTTGTAGTGTGTAGGTTGTAGTGTGTAGGTTGTAGTGTGTAGATCGTAGTGTGTAGGTTGTAGTGTGTAGGTCGTAGAGTGTAGGTTGTAGTACGTAGGTCGTAGTGTGTAGGTTGTATTGTGTAGGTCGTAATGTGTAGGTCGTAGTGCGTAGGTGAATTGTGTAGGTCCTAGTGTGTAGGTTGTAGTGTTGGGTTCGTAGTGTGTAGGTCGTAGTGTGTAGGTTGAAGTGTGTAGGTCCTAGTGTGTAGGTTGTAGTGTGTAGGTTGTAGTGTGTAATTTGTAGTGTGTAGGTTGTAGTGTGTAGGTCGTAGTGTGAAAGTTGTACATTGTAGGTCGTAGTGTGTAGGTTGTAGTGCGTTGGTTGTAGTGCGTGGGTTGTAGTGTGTATTTCGTAGTGTGTAGGGCGTAGTGTGTAGGTTGTAGTGTGTAGTTTGTGGCTTGTAGGTTGTAGTGCGTGGGTTGTAGTGTGTAGGTCGTAGTGTGTAGGTCGTAGTGTGTAGGTCGTAGTGTGTAGGTTGTAGTGTGTAGTTTGTAGTGTGTAGGTCGTAGCGTGTAGCTCGTAGTGTGTAGGTTGTAGTGTGTAGGTTGTAGAGTGTAGGTCGTAGTGTGCATTTCGTAGTGTGTAGGCCGTAGTGTGTAGGTCGTAGTGTGTAGGTTGTAGTGTGTATGTTGTAGTGTGTAAGTCGTAGTATGTAGGGCATAGAATGTAGGTCGTAGTGTGTAGGCCGTATTGTGTAGGGTGTAGCGTGTTGGTTGAAGTATGTAGGTCGTAGTGTGTAGATCGTAGTGTGTAGGTTGTAGTGTGTAGGTCGTAGAGTGTAGGTTGTAGTTGGTAGGTTGTAGCGTGTAAGTCATAGTGTGTAGGTTGTAGTGTGTAGGTCGTAGTGCGTAGGTTGTAGTGTGTAGGTCGCAGTGTGTAGGTTGTAGTTGGTAGGTTGTAGCGTGTAGGTCATAGTGTGTAGGTTGTAGTGTGTAGGTCGTAGTGCGTAGGTTGTAGTGTGTATGTCGTGGTGCGTAGGTTGTAGTGAGTAGGTTGTAGTGTGTATGTTGTAATGTGTAGGCCGTAGTGTGTAGGTCGTAGGATGTATATTGTAGTGTGTAGGTCGTAGTGTGTAGGTCGTAGTGTGTAGGTCGTAGTGTGTAGGTTGTAGTGTGTAATTTGTAATGTGTAGGTTGTAGTGTGTAGGTCGTAGTGTGAAAGTTGTACATTGTAGGTCGTAGTGTGTAGGTTGTAGTGCGTTGGTTGTAGTGCATGGGTTGTAGTGTGTAGGTCGTAGTGTGTAGGTCGTAGTGTGTAGGTTTTAGTGTGTAGTTTGTGGGTTGTAGGTCGTAGTGTGTAGGTCGTAGTGTGTAGGTCGTAGTGTGTAGGTCGTAGTGTGTAGTTTGTAGTGTGTTGGTCGTAGTGTGTAGGTCGTAGTGTGTAGGTCGTAGTGTGTAGGTTGTAGTGTGTAGTTTGTGGCTTGTAGGTTGTAGTGTGTCGGTTGTAGGGTGCAGGTCGTAGTGCGTTGGTTGTAGTGTGTAGGTTGTAGTGTGTAGGTCATAGTGTGTAGGTCGTAGTGTGTAGGTCGTAGTGTGTAGGTCGTAGTGTGTAGGTCGTAGTGTGTAGGTTGAAGTGTGTAGGTTGTAGTGTGTAGCTCGTAGTGTGTAGGTTGTAGAGTGTCGGTTGTAGTGTGTAGGTCGTAGTGTGTATTTCGTAGTGTGTAGTTCGTAGTGTGTAGGTCGTAGTGTGTAGGTTGTAGTGTGTATGTTGTAGTGTGTAAGTCGTAGTATGTAGGGCATAGAATGTAGGTCGTAGTGTGTAGGTCGTAGTTTGTAGGGTGTAGCGTGTTGGTTGTTGTATGTTGGTCGTAGTGTTTAGATCGTAGTGTGTAGGCTGTAGTGTGTAGGTCGTAGTATGTAGGTCGTAGTGTGTAGGTCGTAGTGTGTAGGTTGTAGTGTGTAGGTCGTAGTGTGTAGGTTGTAGTGCCTTGGTTGTAGTGCGTAGGTTGTAGTGTGTAGGTCGTAGTGTGTAGGTTGTAGTGCGTTGACTGTAGTGCGTAGGTTGTAGTGTGTAGGTCGTAGTGTGTAGGTCGTAGTGTGTAGGTCGTAGTGTGTAGGTCGTAGTGTGTAGGTCGTAGTGTGTAGGTTGTAGTGTGTAGGTTGTAGTGTGTGGGTTGTAATGTGTAGGTCGTAGTGCGTTGGTTGTAGTTTGTAGGTTGTAGTGTGTAGGTCGTAGTGTGTAGGTTGTAGTGTGTAGGTCGTAGTGTGTAGGTTGTAGTGCGTAGGTTGTAGTCTGTAGGTCGTAGTGTGTAGGTCGTAGTGTCTAGGTTGTAGTGTGTAGTTGGTAGCGAGTAGGTCGTAGTGTGTACGTCGTAGTGTGTAAGTCGTAGTATGTAGGGCATAGAATGTAGGTCGTAGTGTGTAGGTGGAAGTGTGTAGGGTGTAGCGTGTTGGTTGTTGTATGTAGGTCGTAGTGTGTAGATCGTAGTGTGTAGGCTGTTGTGTGTAGGTCGTAGTATGTAGGTCGTAGTATGTAGGTCGTAGTGTGTAGGTTGTAGTGTGTAGGTCGTAGTGTGTAGGTTGTAGTGCCTTGGTTGTAGTGTGTAGGTCGTAGTGTGTAGGTTGTAGTGCGTTGGTTGTAGTGCGTAGGTTGTAGTGTGTACGTCGTAGTGTGTAGGTCGTAGTGTGTAGGTTGTAGTGCGTTGGTTGTAGTGCGTAGGTTGTAGTGTGTAGGTCGTAGTGTGTAGGTCGTAGTGTGTAGGTGGTAGTGTGTAGGTCGTAGTGTGTAGGTTGTAGTGTGTAGGTCGTAGTGTGTAGGTAGTAGTGCGTAGGTCGTAGTGTGTAGGTTGAAGTGTGTAGGTTGTAGTGTGTAGCTCGTAGTGTGTAGGTTGTAGTGTGTAGGTCGTAGTGTGTATTTCGTAGTGTGTAGGACGTAGTGTGTAGGTCGTAGTGTGTAGGTTGTAGTGTGTATGTTGTAGTGTGTAGGTCGAAGTATGTAGGGCTTAGAATGTAGGTCGTAGTGTGTAGGTCGTAGTGTGTAGGGTGTAGCGTGTTGGTTGTAGTATGTAGGTCGTGGTGTGTAGATCGTAGTGTGTAGGTTGTAGTGTGTAGGTCGTAGAGTGTAGGTTGTAGTACGTAGGTCGTAGTGTGTAGGTTGTATTGTGTAGGTCGTAGTGTGTAGGTCGTAGTGCGTAGGTGAAGTGTGTAGGTCCTAGTGTGTAGGTTGTAGTGTTGGGGTCGTAGTGTGTAGGTCGTAGTGTGTAGGTTGTAGTGTGTAGGTCGTAGTGTGTAGGTTGTAGTGTGTAGGTCGTAGTGTGTAGGTTGTAGTGCGTTGGTTGTAGTGCGTAGGTTGTAGTCTGTAGGTCGTAGTGTGTAGGTCGTAGTGTGTAGGTCGTAGTGTGATATTTGTAGTGTGTAGTTGGTAGCGTGTAGGTCGTAGTGTGTAGGTTGTAGTGTGTAGGTTGTTGTGTGTAGCTCGTAGTGTGTAGGTCGTAGTGTGTAGGTCGTAGTGTGTAGTTTGTAAGGTGTAAGTCGTAGTGCGCTGGTTGTAGTTTTGTAGGTTGTAGTGTGTAGGTCGTAGTGTGTAGGTTGTAGTGTGTAGGTCGTAGTGACTAGGTTGTAGTGCGTTGGTTGTAGTGCGTAGGTTGTAGTGTGTACGTCGTAGTGTGTAGGTCGTAGTGTGTAGGTTGTAGTGCGTTGGTTGTAGTGCGTTGGTTGTAGTGTGTAGGTCGTAGTGTGTATGTCGTAGTGTGTAGGTCGTAGTGTGTAGTTTGTAGTGTGTAGGTCGTAGTGTGTAGGTTGTAGTGTGTAGGTCGTAGTGTGTATTTCGTAGTGTGTAGGCCGTAGTGTGTAGGTCGTAGTGTGTAGGTTGTAGTGTGTATGTTGTAGTGTGTAAGTCGTAGTATGTAGAACATAGAATGTAGGTCGTAGTGTGTAGGTCGTAGTGTGTAGGGTGTAGCGTGTTGGTTGTAGTATGTAGGTCGTAGTGTGTAGATCGTAGTGTGTAGGTCGTAGTGTGTAGGTTGTAGTGCTTTGGTTGTAGTGCGTAGGTTGTAGAGTGTAGGTCGTAGTGTGTAGGTCGTAGTGTGTAGGTCGTAGTGTGTAGATTGTAGTGTGTAGCTCGTAGTGTGTAGGTCGTAGTGTGTAGGTCGTAGTGTGTAGGTTGTAATGTGTAGGTCGTAGTGCGTTGGTTGTTGTGTGTACGTCGTAGTGTGTAGGTCGTAGTGTGTAGGTTGTAGTGCGTTGGTTGTAGTGCGTTGGTTGTAGTGTGTAGGTCGTAGTGTGTATGTCGTAGTGTGTAGGTCGTAGTGTGTAGTTTGTAGTGTGTAGGTCGTAGGGTGTAGGTTGTAGTGTGTAGGTCGTAGTGTGTATTTCGTAGTGTGTAGGCCGTAGTGTGTAGGTCGTAGTGTGTAGGTTGTAGTGTGTATGTTGTAGTGTGTAAGTCGTAGTATGTAGAACATAGAATGTAGGTCGTAGTGTGTAGGTCGTAGTGTGTAGGGTGTAGCGTGTTGGTTGTAGTATGTAGGTCGTAGTGTGTAGATCGTAGTGTGTAGGTCGTAGTGTGTAGGTTGTAGTGCTTTGGTTGTAGTGCGTAGGTTGTAGAGTGTAGGTCGTAGTGTGTAGGTCGTAGTGTGTAGGTCGTAGTGTTTAGGTCTTAGTGTGTAGGTCGTAGTGTGTAGGTCGTAGTGTGTAGGTTGTAGTGTGTAGGTTGTAGTGTGTAGATTGTAGTTTGTAGCTCGTAGTGTGTAGGTCGTAGTGTGTAGGTCGTAGTGTGTAGGTTGTAATGTGTAGGTCGTAGTGCGTTGGTTGTAGTTTGTAGGTTCTAGTGTGTAGGCCGTGGTGTGTAGGTTGTAGTGTGTAGGTCGTAGGGTGTAGGTCGTAGTGTGTAGGTCGTAGTGTGTAGGTCGTAGTGTGTAGGTTGTAGTGTGTAGTTGGTAGCGTGTAGGTCGTAGTGTGTAGGTTGTAGTGTGTAGGTTGTAGTGTGTAGCTCGTAGTGTGTAGGTCGTAGTGTGTAAGACGTAGTGTGTAGGTTGTAAGGTGTAGGTCGTAGTGTGTAGGTTGTAGTGTGTAGGTCGTAGTGTGTAGGTTGTAGTGCGTTGGTTGTAGTGCGTAGGTTGTAGTGTGTACGTCGTAGTGTGTAGGTCGTAGTGTGTAGGTCGTATTGTGTAGGTTGAAGTGTGTAGGTTGTAGTGTGTAGCTCGTAGTGGGTTGGTTGTAGTGCGTTGGTAGTAGTGTGTATGTCGTAGTGTGTATGTCGTAGTGTGTAGGTCGTAGTGTGTAGGTTGTAGTGTGTAGGTCGTAGTGTGTAGTTTGTAGTGTGTAGGTCGTAGTGTGTAGGTTGAAGTGTGTAGGTTGTAGTGTGTAGCTCGTAGTGTGTAGGTTGTAGTGTGTCGGTTGCAGGGTGTAGGTCGTAGTGTGTATTTCGTAGTGTGTAGGCCGTAGTGTATAGGTCGTAGTGTGTCGGTTGCAGTGTGTAGGTCGTAGTGTGTAGGTCGTAGTGTGTAGGTCGTAGTGTGTAGGTCGTAGTGTGTAGGTCGTAGTGTGTAGGTTGTAGTGTGTAGGTTGTAGTGTGTGGGTTGTAATGTGTAGGTCGTAGTGCGTTGGTTGTAGTTTGTAGGTTGTAGTGTGTAGGTCGTAGTGTGTAGGTTGTAGTGTGTAGGTCGTAGTGTGTAGGTTGTAGTGCGTAGGTTGTAGTCTGTAGGTCGTAGTGTGTAGGTCGTAGTGTCTAGGTTGTAGTGTGTAGTTGGTAGCGAGTAGGTCGTAGTGTGTACGTCGTAGTGTGTAAGTCGTAGTATGTAGGGCATAGAATGTAGGTCGTAGTGTGTAGGTGGAAGTGTGTAGCGTGTAGCGTGTTGGTTGTTGTATGTAGGTCGTAGTGTGTAGATCGTAGTGTGTAGGCTGTTGTGTGTAGGTCGTAGTATGTAGGTCGTAGTATGTAGGTCGTAGTGTGTAGGTTGTAGTGTGTAGGTCGTAGTGTGTAGGTTGTAGTGCGTTGGTTGTAGTGCGTAGGTTGTAGTGTGTAGGTCGTAGTGTGTAGGTCGTAGTGTGTAGGTGGTAGTGTGTAGGTCGTAGTGTGTAGGTTGTAGTGTGTAGGTCGTAGTGTGTAGGTAGTAGTGCGTAGGTCGTAGTGTGTAGGTTGAAGTGTGTAGGTTGTAGTGTGTAGCTCGTAGTGTGTAGGTTGTAGTGTGTAGGTCGTAGTGTGTATTTCGTAGTGTGTAGGACGTAGTGTGTAGGTCGTAGTGTGTAGGTTGTAGTGTGTATGTTGTAGTGTGTAGGTCGAAGTATGTAGGGCTTAGAATGTAGGTCGTAGTGTGTAGGTCGTAGTGTGTAGGGTGTAGCGTGTTGGTTGTAGTATGTAGGTCGTAGTGTGTAGATCGTAGTGTGTAGGTTGTAGTGTGTAGGTCGTAGAGTGTAGGTTGTAGTACGTAGGTCGTAGTGTGTAGGTTGTATTGTGTAGGTCGTAGTGTGTAGGTCGTAGTGCGTAGGTGAAGTGTGTAGGTCCTAGTGTGTAGGTTGTAGTGTTGGGGTCGTAGTGTGTAGGTCGTAGTGTGTAGGTTGTAGTGTGTAGGTCGTAGTGTGTAGGTTGTAGTGTGTAGGTCGTAGTGTGTAGGTTGTAGTGCGTTGGTTGTAGTGCGTAGGTTGTAGTCTGTAGGTCGTAGTGTGTAGGTTGTAGTGTGTAGGTTGTTGTGTGTAGCTCGTAGTGTAGGTCGTAGTGTGTAGGTCGTAGTGTGTAGTTTGTAAGGTGTAAGTCGTAGTGCGCTGGTTGTAGTTTTGTAGGTTGTAGTGTGTAGGTCGTAGTGTGTAGGTTGTAGTGTGTAGGTCGTAGTGACTAGGTTGTAGTGCGTTGGTTGTAGTGCGTAGGTTGTAGTGTGTACGTCGTAGTGTGTAGGTCGTAGTGTGTAGGTTGTAGTGCGTTGGTTGTAGTGCGTTGGTTGTAGTGTGTAGGTCGTAGTGTGTATGTCGTAGTGTGTAGGTCGTAGTGTGTAGTTTGTAGTGTGTAGGTCGTAGTGTGTAGGTTGTAGTGTGTAGGTCGTAGTGTGTATTTCGTAGTGTGTAGGCCGTAGTGTGTAGGTCGTAGTGTGTAGGTTGTAGTGTGTATGTTGTAGTGTGTAAGTCGTAGTATGTAGAACATAGAATGTAGGTCGTAGTGTGTAGGTCGTAGTGTGTAGGGTGTAGCGTGTTGGTTGTAGTATGTAGGTCGTAGTGTGAAGATCGTAGTGTGTAGGTCGTAGTGTGTAGGTTGTAGTGCTTTGGTTGTAGTGCGTAGGTTGTAGAGTGTAGGTCGTAGTGTGTAGGTCGTAGTGTGTAGGTCGTAGTGTGTAGATTGTAGTGTGTAGCTCGTAGTGTGTAGGTCGTAGTGTGTAGGTCGTAGTGTGTAGGTTGTAATGTGTAGGTCGTAGTGCGTTGGTTGTTGTGTGTACGTCGTAGTATGTAGGTCGTAGTGTGTAGGTTGTAGTGCGTTGGTTGTAGTGCGTTGGTTGTAGTGTGTAGGTCGTAGTGTGTATGTCGTAGTGTGTAGGTCGTAGTGTGTAGTTTGTAGTGTGTAGGTCGTAGGGTGTAGGTTGTAGTGTGTAGGTCGTAGTGTGTATTTCGTAGTGTGTAGGCCGTAGTGTGTAGGTCGTAGTGTGTAGGTTGTAGTGTGTATGTTGTAGTGTGTAAGTCGTAGTATGTAGAACATAGAATGTAGGTCGTAGTGTGTAGGTCGTAGTGTGTAGGGTGTAGCGTGTTGGTTGTAGTATGTAGGTCGTAGTGTGTAGATCGTAGTGTGTAGGTCGTAGTGTGTAGGTTGTAGTGCTTTGGTTGTAGTGCGTAGGTTGTAGAGTGTAGGTCGTAGTGTGTAGGTCGTAGTGTGTAGGTCGTAGTGTTTAGGTCTTAGTGTGTAGGTCGTAGTGTGTAGGTCGTAGTGTGTAGGTTGTAGTGTGTAGGTTGTAGTGTGTAGATTGTAGTTTGTAGCTCGTAGTGTGTAGGTCGTAGTGTGTAGGTCGTAGTGTGTAGGTTGTAATGTGTAGGTCGTAGTGCGTTGGTTGTAGTTTGTAGGTTCTAGTGTGTAGGCCGTGGTGTGTAGGTTGTAGTGTGTAGGTCGTAGGGTGTAGGTCGTAGTGTGTAGGTCGTAGTGTGTAGGTCGTAGTGTGTAGGTTGTAGTGTGTAGTTGGTAGCGTGTAGGTCGTAGTGTGTAGGTTGTAGTGTGTAGGTTGTAGTGTGTAGCTCGTAGTGTGTAGGTCGTAGTGTGTGAGACGTAGTGTGTAGGTTGTAAGGTGTAGGTCGTAGTGTGTAGGTTGTAGTGTGTAGGTCGTAGTGTGTAGGTTGTAGTGCGTTGGTTGTAGTGCGTAGGTTGTAGTGTGTACGTCGTAGTGTGTAGGTCGTAGTGTGTAGGTCGTATTGTGTAGGTTGAAGTGTGTAGGTTGTAGTGTGTAGCTCGTAGTGGGTTGGTTGTAGTGCGTTGGTAGTAGTGTGTAGGTCGTAGTGTGTATGTCGTAGTGTGTAGGTCGTAGTGTGTAGGTTGTAGTGTGTAGGTCGTAGTGTGTAGTTTGTAGTGTGTAGGTCGTAGTGTGTAGGTTGAAGTGTGTAGGTTGTAGTGTGTAGCTCGTAGTGTGTAGGTTGTAGTGTGTCGGTTGCAGTGTGTAGGTCGTAGTGTGTATTTCGTAGTGTGTAGGCCGTAGTGTATAGGTCGTAGTGTGTAGGTTGTAGTGTGTATGTTGTAGTGTGTAAGTCGTAGTATGTAGGGCATAGAATGTAGGTCGTAGTGTGTAGGTCGTAGTGTGTAGGGTGTAGCGTGTTGGTTGTAGTATGTTGGTCGTAGTGTGTAGAACGTAGTGTGTAGGTTGTAGTGTGTAGGTCGTAGAGTGTAGGTTGTAGTACGTAGGTCGTAGTGTGTAGGTTGTAGTGTGTAGGTCGTAGTGTGTTGGTCGTAGTGTGTAGTTCGTAGTGTGTAGGTCGTAGTGTGGAGGTTGTAATGTGTAGGTCGTAGTGCGTAGGTTGAAGTGTGTAGGTCCTAGTGTGTAGGTTGTAGTGTTTAGGTCGTAGTGTCTAGGTCGTAGTGTGTAGGTTTAGTGTGTAGGTCGTAGTGTGTAGGTTGTAGTGCGTTGGTTGTAGTGCGTAGGTTGTAGTGTGTAGGTCGTAGTGTGTAGGTCGTAGTGTGTAGGTCGTAGTGTGTAGGTTGTATTGTGTAGTTGGTAGCGTGTAGGTCGTAGTGTATAGGTTGTAGTGTGTAGGTCGTAGTGTGTAGGTTGTAGTGTGTAGGTCGTAGTGTGTAGGTTGTAGTGTGTAGGTTGATGTGTGTAGGTTGTAGTGTGTAGGTCGTAGTGTGTAGGTTGTAGTGTGTAGGTCGTAGTGTGTAGGTTGTAGTGTGTAGGTTGATGTGTGTAGGTTGTAGTGTGTAGCTCGTAGTGTGTGGGTTGTAGTGTGTAGGTCTTAGTGTGTAGGTTGTAAGGTGTAGGTCGTAGTGCGTTGGTTGTAGTTTGTAGGTTGTAGTGTGAAGGTCGTAGTTTGTAGTATGTAGTGTGTAGGTCGTAGTGTGTAGGTTGTAGTACGTTGGTTGTAGTGCGTTGGTTGTAGTGTGTAGGTCGTAGTGTGTTTGTCGTAGTGTGTAGGTCGTAGTGTGTAGGTTGTAGTGTGTAGGTTGTAGAGTGTAGGTCGTAGTGTGTAGGTCGTAGTGTGTAGGTTGAAGTGTGTATGTTGTAGTGTGTAAGTCGTAGTATGTAGGGCATAGAATGTAGGTCGTAGTGTGTAGGTTGTAGTGTGTAGGTCGTAGTGCGTTGGTTGTAGTGTGTAGGTCGTAGTGTGTTTGTCGTAGTGTGTAGGTCGTAGTGTGTAGGTTGTAGTGTGTAGGTCGTAGTGTGTAGGTTGTAGTGTGTAGGTCGTAGTGTGTAGGTTGTAGTGTGTAGGTTGATGTGTGTAGGTTGTAGTGTGTAGCTCGTAGTGTGTAGGTTGTAGTGTGTAGGTTGTAGTGTGTAGGTCGTAGAGTGTAGGTTGAAGTGTGTAGGTCCTAGTGTGTAGGTTGTAGTGTTGGGGTCGTAGTGTGTAGGTCGTAGTGTGTAGGTCGCAGTGTGTAGGTTGTAGTTGGTAGGTTGTATCGTGTAGGTCGTAGTGTGTAGGTTGTAGTGTGTAGGTCGTAGTGCGTAGGTTGTAGTGTGTATGTCGTGGTGCGTAGGTTGTAGTGAGTAGGTCGTAGTGTGTATGTTGTAATGTGTAGGCCGTAGTGTGTAGGTCGTAGGGCGTATATTGTAGTGTGTAGGTCGTAGTGTGTAGGTCGTAGTGTGTAGGTTGTAGTGTGTAATTTGTAGTGTGTAGGTTGTAGTGTGTAGGTCGTAGTGTGAAAGTTGTACATTGTAGGTCGTAGTGTGTAGGTTGTAGAGCGTTGGTTGTAGTGCGTGGGTTGTAGTGTGTAGGTCGTAGTGTGTAGGTCGTAGTGTGTAGGTTGTAGTGTGTAGTTTGTTGCTTGTAGGTTGTAGTGTGTAGGTTGTAGTGTGTAGGTCGTAGTGTGTAGGTCGTAGTGTGTAGGTCTTAGTGTGTAGGTTGTAGTGTGTAGTTTGTAGTGTGTAGGTCGTAGTGCGAAGGTTGTAGTGTGTATGTCGTGGTGCGTAGGTTGTAGTGAGTAGGTCGTAGTGTGTATGTTGTAATGTGTAGGCCGTAGTGTGTAGGTCGTAGGGCGTATATTGTAGTGTGTAGGTCGTAGTGTGTAGGTTGTAGTGTGTAATTTGTAGTGTGTAGGTTGTAGTGTGTAGGTCGTAGTGTGAAAGTTGTACATTGTAGGTCGTAGTGTGTAGGTTGTAGAGCGTTGGTTGTAGTGCGTGGGTTGTAGTGTGTAGGTCGTAGTGTGTAGGTCGTAGTGTGTAGGTTGTAGTGTGTAGGTTGTAGTGTGTGGGTTGTAATGTGTAGGTCGTAGTGCGTTGGTTGTAGTTTGTAGGTTGTAGTGTGTAGGTCGTAGTGTGTAGGTTGTAGTGTGTAGGTCGTAGTGTGTAGGTTGTAGTGCGTAGGTTGTAGTCTGTAGGTCGTAGTGTGTAGGTCGTAGTGTCTAGGTTGTAGTGTGTAGTTGGTAGCGAGTAGGTCGTAGTGTGTACGTCGTAGTGTGTAAGTCGTAGTATGTAGGGCATAGAATGTAGGTCGTAGTGTGTAGGTGGAAGTGTGTAGGGTGTAGCGTGTTGGTTGTTGTATGTAGGTCGTAGTGTGTAGATCGTAGTGTGTAGGCTGTTGTGTGTAGGTCGTAGTATGTAGGTCGTAGTATGTAGGTCGTAGTGTGTAGGTTGTAGTGTGTAGGTCGTAGTGTGTAGGTTGTAGTGCCTTGGTTGTAGTGTGTAGGTCGTAGTGTGTAGGTTGTAGTGCGTTGGTTGTAGTGCGTAGGTTGTAGTGTGTACGTCGTAGTGTGTAGGTCGTAGTTTGTAAATTGTAGTGCGTTGGTTGTAGTGCGTAGGTTGTAGTGTGTAGGTCGTAGTGTGTAGGTCGTAGTGTGTAGGTCGTAGTGTGTAGGTGGTAGTGTGTAGGTCGTAGTGTGTAGGTTGTAGTGTGTAGGTCGTAGTGTGTACGTAGTAGTGCGTAGGTCGTAGTGTGTAGTTTGAAGTGTGTAGGATGTAGTGTGTAGCTCGTAGTGTGTAGGTTGTAGTGTGTAGGTCGTAGTGTGTATTTCGTAGTGTGTAGGACGTAGTGTGTAGGTCGTAGTGTGTAGGTTGTAGTGTGTATGTTGTAGTGTGTAGGTCGAAGTATGTAGGGCTTAGAATGTAGGTCGTAGTGTGTAGGTCGTAGTGTGTAGGGTGTAGCGTGTTGGTTGTAGTATGTAGGTCGTAGTGTGTAGATCGTAGTGTGTAGGTTGTAGTGTGTAGGTCGTAGAGTGTATTTTGTAGTACGTAGGTCGTAGTGTGTAGGTTGTATTGTGTAGGTCGTAGTGTGTAGGTCGTAGTGCGTAGGTGAAGTGTGTAGGTCCTAGTGTGTAGGTTGTAGTGTTGGGGTCGTAGTGTGTAGGTCGTAGTGTGTAGGTTGTAGTGTGTAGGTCGTAGTGTGTAGGTTGTAGTGTGTAGTTCGTAGTGTGTAGGTTGTAGTGCGTTGGTTGTAGTGCGTAGGTTGTAGTCTGTAGGTCGTAGTGTGTAGGTCGTAGTGTGTAGGTCGTAGTGTGATATTTGTAGTGTGTAGTTGGTAGCGTGTAGGTCGTAGTGTGTAGGTTGTAGTGTGTAGGTTGTTGTGTGTAGCTCGTAGTGTGTAGGTCGTAGTGTGTAGGTCGTAGTGTGTAGTTTGTAAGGTGTAAGTCGTAGTGCGCTGGTTGTAGTTTTGTAGGTTGTAGTGTGTAGGTCGTAGTGTGTAGATTGTAGTGTGTAGGTCGTAGTGACTAGGTTGTAGTGCGTTGGTTGTAGTGCGTAGGTTGTAGTGTGTACGTCGTAGTGTGTAGGTCGTAGTGTGTAGGTTGTAGTGCGTTGGTTGTAGTGCGTTGGTTGTAGTGTGTAGGTCGTAGTGTGTATGTCGTAGTGTGTAGGTCGTAGTGTGTAGTTTGTAGTGTGTAGGTCGTAGTGTGTAGGTTGTAGTGTGTAGGTCGTAGTGTGTATTTCGTAGTGTGTAGGCCGTAGTGTGTAGGTCGTAGTGTGTAGGTTGTAGTGTGTATGTTGTAGTGTGTAAGTCGTAGTATGTAGAACATAGAATGTAGGTCGTAGTGTGTAGGTCGTAGTGTGTAGGGTGTAGCGTGTTGGTTGTAGTATGTAGGTCGTAGTGTGTAGATCGTAGTGTGTAGGTCGTAGTGTGTAGGTTGTAGTGCTTTGGTTGTAGTGCGTAGGTTGTAGAGTGTAGGTCGTAGTGTGTAGGTCGTAGTGTGTAGGTCGTAGTGTGTAGATTGTAGTGTGTAGCTCGTAGTGTGTAGGTCGTAGTGTGTAGGTCGTAGTGTGTAGGTTGTAATGTGTAGGTCGTAGTGCGTTGGTTGTTGTGTGTACGTCGTAGTGTGTAGGTCGTAGTGTGTAGGTTGTAGTGCGTTGGTTGTAGTGCGTTGGTTGTAGTGTGTAGGTCGTAGTGTGTATGTCGTAGTGTGTAGGTCGTAGTGTGTAGTTTGTAGTGTGTAGGTCGTAGGGTGTAGGTTGTAGTGTGTAGGTCGTAGTGTGTATTTCGTAGTGTGTAGGCCGTAGTGTGTAGGTCGTAGTGTGTAGGTTGTAGTGTGTATGTTGTAGTGTGTAAGTCGTAGTATGTAGAACATAGAATGTAGGTCGTAGTGTGTAGTTTGTAGTGTGTAGGTCGTAGTGTGTAGGTTGTAGTGTGTAGGTCGTAGTGTGTATTTCGTAGTGTGTAGGCCGTAGTGTGTAGGTCGTAGTGTGTAGGTTGTAGTGTGTATGTTGTAGTGTGTAAGTCGTAGTATGTAGAACATAGAATGTAGGTCGTAGTGTGTAGGTCGTAGTGTGTAGGGTGTAGCGTGTTGGTTGTAGTATGTAGGTCGTAGTGTGTAGATCGTAGTGTGTAGGTCGTAGTGTGTAGGTTGTAGTGCTTTGGTTGTAGTGCGTAGGTTGTAGAGTGTAGGTCGTAGTGTGTAGGTCGTAGTGTGTAGGTCGTAGTGTGTAGATTGTAGTGTGTAGCTCGTAGTGTGTAGGTCGTAGTGTGTAGGTCGTAGTGTGTAGGTTGTAATGTGTAGGTCGTAGTGCGTTGGTTGTTGTGTGTACGTCGTAGTGTGTAGGTCGTAGTGTGTAGGTTGTAGTGCGTTGGTTGTAGTGCGTTGGTTGTAGTGTGTAGGTCGTAGTGTGAATGTCGTAGTGTGTAGGTCGTAGTGTGTAGTTTGTAGTGTGTAGGTCGTAGGGTGTAGGTTGTAGTGTGTAGGTCGTAGTGTGTATTTCGTAGTGTGTAGGCCGTAGTGTGTAGGTCGTAGTGTGTAGGTTGTAGTGTGTATGTTGTAGTGTGTAAGTCGTAGTATGTAGAACATAGAATGTAGGTCGTAGTGTGTAGGTCGTAGTGTGTAGGGTGTAGCGTGTTGGTTGTAGTATGTAGGTCGTAGTGTGTAGATCGTAGTGTGTAGGTCGTAGTGTGTAGGTTGTAGTGCTTTGGTTGTAGTGCGTAGGTTGTAGAGTGTAGGTCGTAGTGTGTAGGTCGTAGTGTGTAGGTCGTAGTGTTTAGGTCTTAGTGTGTAGGTCGTAGTGTGTAGGTCGTAGTGTGTAGGTTGTAGTGTGTAGTTTGTATTGTGTAGATTGTAGTTTGTAGCTCGTAGTGTGTAGGTCGTAGTGTCTAGGTCGTAGTGTGTAGGTTTAGTGTGTAGGTCGTAGTGTGTAGGTTGTAGTGCGTTGGTTGTATTGCGTAGGTTGTAGTGTGTAGGTCGTAGTGTGTAGGTCGTAGTGTGTAGGTCGTAGTGTGTAGGTTGTATTGTGTAGTTGGTAGCGTGTAGGTCGTAGTGTATAGGTTGTAGTGTGTAGGTCGTAGTGTGTATGTCGTAGTGTGTAGGTTGTAGTGTGTAGGTTGTAGTGTGTAGGTCGTAGTGTGTAGTTTGTAGTGTGTAGGTCGTAGTGTGTAGGTTGAAGTGTGTAGGTTGTAGTGTGTAGCTCGTAGTGTGTAGGTTGTAGTGTGTCGGTTGCAGTGTGTAGGTCGTAGTGTGTATTTCGTAGTGTGTAGGCCGTAGTGTATAGGTCGTAGTGTGTAGGTTGTAGTGTGTATGTTGTAGTGTGTAAGTCGTAGTATGTAGGGCATAGAATGTAGGTCGTAGTGTGTAGGTCGTAGTGTGTAGGGTGTAGCGTGTTGGTTGTAGTATGTTGGTCGTAGTGTGTAGAACGTAGTGTGTAGGTTGTAGTGTGTAGGTCGTAGAGTGTAGGTTGTAGTACGTAGGTCGTAGTGTGTAGGTTGTAGTGTGTAGGTCGTAGTGTGTTGGTCGTAGTGTGTAGTTCGTAGTGTGTAGGTCGTAGTGTGGAGGTTGTAATGTGTAGGTCGTAGTGCGTAGGTTGAAGTGTGTAGGTCCTAGTGTGCAGGTTGTAGTGTTTAGGTCGTAGTGTCTAGGTCGTAGTGTGTAGGTTTAGTGTGTAGGTTGTAGTGTGTAGGTCGTAGTGTGTAGGTTGTAGTGTGTAGGTTGATGTGTGTAGGTTGTAGTGTGTAGCTCGTAGTGTGTGGGTTGTAGTGTGTAGGTCTTAGTGTGTAGGTTGTAAGGTGTAGGTCGTAGTGCGTTGGTTGTAGTTTGTAGGTTGTAGTGTGAAGGTCGTAGTTTGTAGTATGTAGTGTGTAGGTCGTAGTGTGTAGGTTGTAGTACGTTGGTTGTAGTGCGTTGGTTGTAGTGTGTAGGTCGTAGTGTGTTTGTCGTAGTGTGTAGGTCGTAGTGTGTAGGTTGTAGTGTGTAGGTCGTAGTGTGTAGGTTGTAGTGTGTAGGTCGTAGTGTGTAGGTTGTAGTGTGTAGGTTGATGTGTGTAGGTTGTAGTGTGTAGCTCGTAGTGTGTAGGTTGTAGTGTGTAGGTTGTAGAGTGTAGGTCGTAGTGTGTAGGTCGTAGTGTGTAGGTTGAAGTGTGTATGTTGTAGTGTGTAAGTCGTAGTATGTAGGGCATAGAATGTAGGTCGTAGTGTGTAGGTTGTAGTGTGTAGGTCGTAGTGCGTTGGTTGTAGTGTGTAGGTCGTAGTGTGTTTGTCGTAGTGTGTAGGTCGTAGTGTGTAGGTTGTAGTGTGTAGGTCGTAGTGTGTAGGTTGTAGTGTGTAGGTCGTAGTGTGTAGGTTGTAGTGTGTAGGTTGATGTGTGTAGGTTGTAGTGTGTAGCTCGTAGTGTGTAGGTTGTAGTGTGTAGGTTGTAGTGTGTAGGTCGTAGAGTGTAGGTTGAAGTGTGTAGGTCCTAGTGTGTAGGTTGTAGTGTTGGGGTCGTAGTGTGTAGGTCGTAGTGTGTAGGTCGCAGTGTGTAGGTTGTAGTTGGTAGGTTGTATCGTGTAGGTCGTAGTGTGTAGGTTGTAGTGTGTAGGTCGTAGTGCGTAGGTTGTAGTGTGTATGTCGTGGTGCGTAGGTTGTAGTGAGTAGGTCGTAGTGTGTATGTTGTAATGTGTAGGCCGTAGTGTGTAGGTCGTAGGGCGTATATTGTAGTGTGTAGGTCGTAGTGTGTAGGTCGTAGTGTGTAGGTTGTAGTGTGTAATTTGTAGTGTGTAGGTTGTAGTGTGTAGGTCGTAGTGTGAAAGTTGTACATTGTAGGTCGTAGTGTGTAGGTTGTAGAGCGTTGGTTGTAGTGCGTGGGTTGTAGTGTGTAGGTCGTAGTGTGTAGGTCGTAGTGTGTAGGTTGTAGTGTGTAGTTTGTTGCTTGTAGGTTGTAGTGTGTAGGTTGTAGTGTGTAGGTCGTAGTGTGTAGGTCGTAGTGTGTAGGTCTTAGTGTGTAGGTTGTAGTGTGTAGTTTGTAGTGTGTAGGTCGTAGTGCGAAGGTTGTAGTGTGTATGTCGTGGTGCGTAGGTTGTAGTGAGTAGGTCGTAGTGTGTATGTTGTAATGTGTAGGCCGTAGTGTGTAGGTCGTAGGGCGTATATTGTAGTGTGTAGGTCGTAGTGTGTAGGTTGTAGTGTGTAATTTGTAGTGTGTAGGTTGTAGTGTGTATGTCGTAGTGTGAAAGTTGTACATTGTAGGTCGTAGTGTGTAGGTTGTAGAGCGTTGGTTGTAGTGCGTGGGTTGTAGTGTGTAGGTCGTAGTGTGTAGGTCGTAGTGTGTAGGTTGTAGTGTGTAGTTTGTTGCTTGTAGGTTGTAGTGTGTAGGTTGTAGTGTGTAGGTCGTAGTGTGTAGGTTGTAGTGTGTATGTTGTAGTGTGTAAGTCGTAGTGTGTAGGTTGAAGTGTGTAGGTTGTAGTGTGTAGCTCGTAGTGTGTAGGTCGTAGTGTGTAGGTTGTAGTGTGTATGTTGTAGTGTGTAAGTCGTAGTATGTAGGGCATAGAATGTAGGTCGTAGTGTGTAGGTCGTAGTGTGTAGGGTGTAGCGTGTTGGTTGTTGTATGTAGGTCGTAGTGTGTAGATCGTAGTGTGTAGGCTGTAGTGTGTAGGTCGTAGTATGTAGGTCGTAGTATGTAGGTCGTAGTGTGTAGGTTGTAGTGTGTAGGTCGTAGTGTGTAGGTTGTAGTGCCTTGGTTGTAGTGCGTAGGTTGTAGTATGTAGATCGTAGTGTGTAGGTCGTAGTGTGTAGGTTGTAGTGCTTTGGTTGTAGTGCGTAGGTTGTAGTGTGTAGGTCGTAGTGTGTAGGTTGTAGTGCGTTGACTGTAGTGCGTAGGTTGTAGTGTGTAGGTCGTAGTGTGTAGGTCGTAGTGTGTAGGTCGTAGTGTGTAGGTCGTAGTGTGTAGGTCGTAGTGTGTAGGTTGTAGTGTGTAGGTTGTAGTGTGTGGGTTGTAATGTGTAGGTCGTAGTGCGTTGGTTGTAGTTTGTAGGTTGTAGTGTGTAGGTCGTAGTGTGTAGGTTGTAGTGTGTAGGTCGTAGTGTGTAGGTTGTAGTGCGTTGGTTGTAGTGCGTAGGTTGTAGTGTGTAGGTCGTATTGTGTAGGTCGTAGTGTGTAGGTCGTAGTGTCTAGGTTGTAGTGTGTAGTTGGTAGCGTGTAGGTCGTAGTGTGTACGTCGTAGTTTGTAGGTCGTAGGGTGTAGGTTGTAGTGTGTAGCTCGCAGTGTGTAGGTTGTAAGGTGTAGGTCGTAGTGCGTTGGTTGTAGTTTGTAGGTTGTAGTGTGTAGGTCGTAGTGTGTAGGTTGTAGTGTGTAGGTCGTAGTGTGTAGGTTGTAGTGCGTTGGTTGTAGTGCGTAGATTGTAGTGTGTATGTCGTAGTGTGTAGGTCGTAGTGTGTAGGTTGTAGTGCGTTGGTTGTAGTGCGTAGGTTGTAGTGTGTAGGTCGTAGTGTGTAGGTCGTAGTGTGTATGTGGTAGTGTGTAGGTCGTAGTGTGTAGGTTGTAGTGGGTAGGTCGTAGTGTGTAGGTAGTAGTGTGTAGGTCGTAGTGTGTAGGTTGAAGTGTGTAGGTTGTAGTGTGTAGCTCGTAGTGTGTAGGTTGTAGTGTGTAGGTCGTAGTGTGTATTTCGTAGTGTGTAGGCCGTAGTGTGTAGGTCGTAGTGTGTAGGTTGTAGTGTGTATTTTTTAGTGTGTAAGTCGTAGTATGTAGGGCTTAGAATGTAGGTCGTAGTGTGTAGGTCGTAGTGTGTGGGGTGTAGCGTGTTGGTTGTAGTGTGTAGGTTGTAGTGCGTTGGTTGTAGTGCGTAGGTTGTAGTGTGTATTTCGTAGTGTGTAGGCCGTAGTGTGTAGGTTGTAGTGTGTAGGTCGTAGTGTGTAGGTTGTAGTGTGTAGGTCGTAGTGTGTAGGTTGTAGTGCGTTGGTTGTAGTGCGTAGCTTGTAGTGTGTATGTCGTAGTGTGTAGATCGTAGTGTGTAGGTTGTAGTGTGTAGGTCGTAGAGTGTAGGTTGTAGTACGTAGGTCGTAGTGTGTAGGTTGTAGTGTGTAGGTCGTAGTGTGTAGGTCGTAGTGCGTAGGTGAAGTGTGTAGGTCCTAGTGTGTAGGTTGTAGTGTTGGGGTCATAGTGTGTAGGTCGTAGTGTGTTGGTTGTAGTGTGTAGGTCGTAGTGTGTAGGTTGTAGTGTGTAGGTCGTAGTGTGTAGGTTGTAGTGTGTAGGTCGTAGTGTGTAGGTCGTAGTGTGATATTTTATAGTGTGTAGTTGGTAGCGTGTAGGTCGTAGTGTGTAGGTTGTAGTGTGTAGGTTGTTGTGTGTAGCTCGTAGTGTGTAGGTCGTAGTGTGTATTTCGTAGTGTGTAGGTTGTAAGGTGTAGGTCGTAGTGCGCTGGTTGTAGTTTGTAGGTTGTAGTGTGTAGATCGTAGTGTGTAGGTTGTAGTGTGTAGGTCGTAGTGTGTAGGTTGTAGTGCGTTGGTTGTAGTGCGTAGGTTGTAGTGTGTACGTCGTAGTGTGTAGGTCGTAGTGTGTAGGTTGTAGTGCATTGGTTGTAGTGCGTTGGTTGTAGTGTGTAGGTCGTAGTGTGTATGTCGTAGTGTGTAGGTCGTAGTGTGTAGTTTGTAGTTTGTAGGTCGTAGTGTGTAGGTTGTAGTGTGTAGGTCGTAGTGTGTAGGTCGTAGTGTGTAGGTTGTAGTGTGTAGGTTGAAGGGTGTAGGTTGTAGTGTGTAGCTCGTAGTGTGTAGGTTGTAGTGTGTAGGTCGTAGTGTGTATTTCGTAGTGTGTAGGCCGTAGTGTGTAGGTCGTAGTGTGTAGGTTGTAGTGTGTATGTTGTAGTGTGTAAGTCGTAGTATGTAGGGCATAGAATGTAGGTCGTAGTGTGTAGGTCCTAGTGTGTAGGGTGTAGCGTGTTGGTTGTAGTATGTAGGTCGTAGTGTGTAGATCGTAGTGTGTAGGTCGTAGTGTGTAGGTTGTAGTGTTTAGGTCGTAGTGTGTAGGTCGTAGTGTGTAGGTCGTAGTGTGTAGGTTGTAGTGTGTAGGTTGTAGTGTGTAGATTGTAGTGTGACGCTCGTAGTGTGTAGGTCGTAGTGTGTAGGTCGTAGTGTGTAAGTTGTAACGTGTAGGTCGTAGTGCGTTGGTTGTAGTTTGTAGGTTCTAGTGTGTAGGCCGTGGTGTGTAGGTTGTAGTGTGTAGGTCGTAGTGTGTAGGTCGTAGTGTGTAGGTCGTAGTGTGTAGGTCGTAGTGTGTAGGTTGATGTGTGTATGTTGTAGTGTGTAGCTCGTAGTGTGTAGGTTGTAGTGTGTACGTCGTAGTGTGTAGGTCGTATTGTGTAGGTTGAAGTGTGTAGGTTGTAGTGTGTAGCTCGTAGTGCGTTAGTTGTAGTGCGATGGTTGTAGTGTGTAGGTCGTAGTGTGTATGTCGTAGTGTGTAGGTCGTAGTGTGTAGGTTGTAGTGTGTAGGTCGTAGTGTGTAGTTTGTAGTGTGTAGTTCGTAGTGTGTAGGTTGAAGTGTGTAGGTTGTAGTGTGTAGCTCGTAGTGTGTAGGTTGTAGTGTGTCGGTTGTAGTGTGTAGGTCGTAGTGTGTATTTCGTAGTGTGTAGGCCGTAGTGTGTAGGTCGTAGTGTGTAGGTTGTAGTGTGTATGTTGTAGTGTGTAAGTCGTAGTATGTAGGGCATAGAATGTAGGTCGTAGAGTGTAGGTCGTAGTGTGTAGGGTGTAGCGTGTTGGTTGTAGTATGTAGGTCGTAGTGTGTAGATCGTAGTGTGTAGGTTGTAGTGTGTAGTTCGTAGTGTGTAGTTCGTAGTGTGTAGGTCGTAGTGTGGAGGTTGTAATGTGTATGTCGTAGTGCGTAGGTTGAAGTGTGTAGGTCCTAGTGTGTAGGTTGTAGTGTTGGGGTCGTAGTGTGTAGGTCGTAGTGTGTAGGTTGTAGTGTGTAGGTCGTAGTGTGTAGGTTGTAGTGCGTTGGTTGTAGTGCGTTGGTTGTAGTGTGTAGGTCGTAGTGTGTAAGTCGTAGTGTGTAGGTCGTAGTGTGTAGTTTGTAGTTTGTAGGTCGTAGTGTATAGGTTGTAGTGTGTAGGTCGTAGTGTGTAGGTCGTAGTGTGTAGGTTGTAGTGTGTAGGTTGAAGGGTGTAGGTTGTAGTGTGTAGCTCGTAGTGTGTAGGTTGTAGTGTGTAGGTCGTAGTGTGTATTTCGTAGTGTGTAGGCCGTAGTGTGTAGGTCGTAGTGTGTAGGTTGTAGTGTGTATGTTGTAGTGTGTAAGTCGTAGTATGTAGGGCATAGAATGTAGGTCGTAGTGTGTAGGTCCTAGTGTGTAGGGTGTAGCGTGTTGGTTGTAGTATGTAGGTCGTAGTGTGTAGATCGTAGTGTGTAGGTCGTAGTGTGTAGGTTGTAGTGTTTAGGTCGTAGTGTGTAGGTCGTAGTGTGTAGGTCGTAGTGTGTAGGTTGTAGTGTGTAGGTTGTAGTGTGTAGATTGTAGTGTGACGCTCGTAGTGTGTAGGTCGTAGTGTGTAGGTCGTAGTGTGTAGGTTGTAACGTGTAGGTCGTAGTGCGTTGGTTGTAGTTTGTAGGTTCTAGTGTGTAGGCCGTGGTGTGTAGGTTGTAGTGTGTAGGTCGTAGTGTGTAGGTCGTAGTGTGTAGGTCGTAGTGTGTAGGTTGTAGTGTGTAGTTGGTAGCGTGTAGGTCGTAGTGTGTAGGTTGTAGTGTGTAGGTTGTAGTGTGTAGGTTGTAGTGTGTAGCTCGTAGTGTGTAGGTTGTAGTGAGTAAGTCGTAGTGTGTAGGTTGTAAGGTGTAGTTCGTAGTGCGTTGGTTGTAGTTTGTAGGTTGTAGTGTGTAGGTCGTAGTGTGTAGGTTGTAGTGTGTAGGTCGTAGTGTGTAGGTTGTAGTGCGTTGGTTGTAGTGCGTAGGTTGTAGTGTGTACGTCGTAGTGTGTAGGTCGTAGTGTGTAGGTCGTAGTGTGTAGGTCGTATTGTGTAGGTTGAAGTGTGTAGGTTGTAGTGTGTAGCTCGTAGTGCGTTGGTTGTAGTACGATGGTTGTAGTGTGTAGGTCGTAGTGTGTATGTCGTAGTGTGTAGGTCGTAGTGTGTAGGTTGTAGTGTGTAGGTCGTAGTGTGTAGTTTGTAGTGTGTAGTTCGTAGTGTGTAGGTTGAAGTGTGTAGGTTGTAGTGTGTAGCTCGTAGTGTGTAGGTTGTAGAGTGTCGGTTGTAGTGTGTAGGTCGTAGTGTGTATTTCGTAGTGTGTAGGCCGTAGTGTGTAGGTCGTAGTGTGTAGGTTGTAGTGTGTATGTTGTAGTGTGTAAGTCGTAGTATGTAGGGCATAGAATGTAGGTCGTAGTGTGTAGGTCGTAGTGTGTAGGGTGTAGCGTGTTGGTTGTAGTATGTAGGTCGTAGTGTGTAGATCGTAGTGTGTAGGCTGTAGTGTGTAGTTCGTAGAGTGTAGGTTGTAGTACGTAGGTCGTAGTGTGTAGGTTGTAGTGTGTAGGTCGTAGTGTGTTGGTCGTAGTGTGTAGTTCGTAGTGTGTAGGTCGTAGTGTGGAGGTTGTAATGTGTATGTCGTAGTGCGTAGTTTGAAGTGTGTTGGTCCTAGTGTGTAGGTTGTAGTGTTGGGGTCGTAGTGTGTAGGTCGTAGTGTGTAGGTTGTAGTGCGTTGGTTGTAGTGCGTAGGTTGTAGTGTGTAGGTCGTAGTGTGTAGGTCGTAGTGTGTAGGTCGTAATGTGTAGGTTGTAGTGTGTAGTTGGTAGCGTGAAGGTCGTAGTGTATAGGTTGTAATGTGTGGGTTGTAGTGTGTAGGTCTTAGTGTGTAGGTTGTAAGGTGTAGGTCGTAGTGCGTTGGTTGTAGTTTGTAGGTTGTAGTGTGTAGGTCGTATTTTGTAGAATGTAGTGTGTAGGTCGTAGTGTGTAGGTTGTAGTACGTTGGTTGTAGTGCGTTGGTTGTAGTGTGTAGGTCGTAGTGTGTTTGTCGTAGTGTGTAGGTCGTAGTGTCTAGGGTGTAGTGTGTAGGTCGTAGTGTGTAGGTTGTAGTGTGTAGGTCGTAGTGTGTAGGTCGTAGTGTGTAGGTTGATGTGTGTATGTTGTAGTGTGTAGCTCGTAGTGTGTAGGTTGTAGTGTGTAGGTTGTAGAGTGTAGGTCGTAGTGTGTAGGTCGTAGTGTGTAGGGTGTAGTGTGTATGTTGTAGTGTGTAAATCGTAGTATGTAGGGCATAGAATGTAGGTCGTAGTGTGTAGGTCGTATTGTGTAGGGTGTAGCGTGTTGGTTGTAGTATGTAGGTCGTAGTGTGTAGATCGTAGTGTGTAGGTTGTAGTGTGTAGGTCGTAGAGTGTAGGTTGAAGTGTGTAGGTCCTAGTGTGTAGGTTGTAGTGTTGGGGTCGTAGTGTGTAGGTCGTAGTGTGTAGGTCGCAGTGTGTAGGTTGTAGTTGGTAGGTTGTAGCGTGTAGGTCGTAGTGTGTAGGTTGTAGTGTGTAGGTCGTAGTGCGTAGGTTGTAGTGTGTATGTCGTGGTGCGTAGGTTGTAGTGAGTAGGTCGTAGTGTGTATGTTGTAATGTGTAGGCCGTAGTGTGTAGGTCGTAGGGCATATATTGTAGTGTGTAGGTCGTAGTGTGTAGGTCGTAGTGGGTAGGTTGTAGTGTGTAATTTGTAGTGTGTAGGTTGTAGTGTGTAGGTCGTAGTGTGAAAGTTGTACATTGTAGGTCGTAGTGTGTAGGTTGTAGTGCGTTGGTTGTAGTGCGTGGGTTGTAGTGTGTAGGTCGTAGTGTGTAGGTCGTAGTGTGTAGGTTGTAGTGTGTAGTTTGTGGCTTGTAGGTGTAAGTGTGTAGGTTGTAGTGTGTAGGTCGTAGTGTGTAGGTCGTAGTGTGTAGGTCGTAGTGTGTAGGTTGTAGTGTGTAGTTTGTAGTGTGTAGGTCGTAGCGTGTAGCTCGTAGTGTGTAGGTTGTAGTGTGTAGGTTGTAGTGTGTATGTTGTAGTGTGTAAGTCGTAGTATGTAGGGCATAGAATGTAGGTCGTAGTGTGTAGGGTGTAGCGTGTTGGTTGTAGTATGTAGGTCGTAGTGTGTAGATCGTAGTGTGTAGGTCGTAGTGTGTAGGTTGTAGTGCTTTGGTTGTAGTGCGTAGGTTGTAGAGTGTAGGTCGTAGTGTGTAGGTCGTAGTGTGTAGGTCGTAGTGTTTAGGTCGTAGTGTGTAGGTCGTAGTGTGTAGGTCGTAGTGTGTAGGTTGTAGTGTGTAGGTTGTAGTGTGTAGATTGTAGTGTGTAGCTCGTAGTGTGTAGGTCGTAGTGTGTAGGTCGTAGTGTGTAGGTTGTAATGTATAGGTCGTAGTGCGTTGGTTGTAGTTTGTAGGTTCTAGTGTGTAGGCCGTGGTGTGTAGGTTGTAGTGTGTAGGTCGTAGTGTGTAGGTCGTAGTGTGTAGGTCGTAGTGTGTAGGTTGTAGTGTGTAGTTGGTAGCGTGTAGGTCGTAGTGTGTAGGTTGTAGTGTGTAGGTTGTAGTGTGTAGGTTGTAGTGTGTAGCTCGTAGTGTGTAGGTCGTAGTGAGTAAGTCGTGGTGTGTAGGTTGTAAGGTGTAGGTCGTAGTGCGTTGGTTGTAGGTTGTAGGTTGTAGTGTGTAGGTCGTAGTGTATAGGTTGCAGTGTGTAGGTCGTAGTGTGTAGGTTGTAGTGCGTTTGTTGTAGTGCGTAGGTTGTAGTGTGTACGTCGTAGTGTGTAGGTCGTATTGTGTAGGTTGAAGTGTGTAGGTTGTAGTGTGTAGCTCGTAGTGCGTTGGTTGTAGTGCGATGGTTGTAGTGTGTAGGTCGTAGTGTGTATGTCGTAGTGTGTAGGTCGTAGTGTGTAGGTTGTAGTGTGTAGGTCGTAGTGTGTAGTTTGTAGTGTGTAGTTCGTAGTGTGTAGGTTGTAGTGTGTCGGTTGTAGTGTGTAGGTCGTAGTGTGTATTTCTTAGTGTGTAGGCCGTAGTGTGTAGGTCGTAGTGTGTAGGTTGTAGTGTGTATGTTGTAGCATGTAAGTCGTAGTATGTAGGGCATAGAATGTAGGTCGTAGAGTGTAGGTCGTAGCGTGTAGGGTGTAGCGTGTTGGTTGTAGTATGTAGGTCGTAGTGTGTAGATCGTAGTGTGTAGGTTGTAGTGTGTAGTTCGTAGTGTGTAGTTCGTAGTGTGTAGGTCGTAGTGTGGAGGTTGTAATGTGTATGTCGTAGTGCGTAGGTTGAAGTGTGTAGGTCCTAGTGTGTAGGTTGTAGTGTTGGGGTCGTAGTGTGTAGGTCGTAGTGTGTAGGTTGTAGTGTGTAGGTCGTAGTGTGTAGGTTGTAGTGCGTTGGTTGTAGTGCGTAGGTTGTAGTGTGTAGGTCGTAGTGTGTAGGTAGTAGTGTGTAGGTCGTAGTGTGTAATTTGTAGTGTGTAGGTTGTAATGTGTAGTTGGTAGCGTGTAGGTCGTAGTGTATAGGTTGTAGTGTGTGGGTTGTAGTGTGTAGGTCTTAGTGTGTAGGTTGTAAGGTGTAGGTCGTAGTGCGTTGGTTGTAGTTTGTAGGTTGTAGTGTGTAGGTCGTAGTTTGTAGAATGTAGTGTGTAGGTCGTAGTGTGTAGGTTGTAGTACGTTGGTTGTAGTGCGTTGGTTGTAGTGTGTAGGTCGTAGTGTGTTTGTCGTAGTGTGTAGGTCGTAGTGATTAGGGTGTAGTGTGTAGGTCGTAGTGTGTAGGTTGTAGTGTGTAGGTCGTAGTGTGTAGGTCGTAGTGTGTAGGTTGATGTGTGTAGGTTGTAGTGTGTAGCTCGTAGTGTGTAGGTTGTAAACGGTAGGTTGTAGAGTGTAGGTCGTAGTGTGTAGGTCGTAGTGTGTAGGTTGTAGTGTGTATGTTGTAGTGTGTATGTCGTAGTATGTAGGGCATAGAATGTAGGTCGTAGTGTGTAGGTCGTATTGTGTAGGGTGTAGCGTGTTGGTTGTAGTATGTAGGTCGTAGTGTGTAGATCGTAGTGTGTAGGTTGTAGTGTGTAGGTCGTAGAGTGTAGGTTGAAGTGTGTAGGTCCTAGTGTGTAGGTTGTAGTGTTGGGGTCGTAGTGTGTAGGTCGTAGTGTGTAGGTCGCAGTGTGTAGGTTGTAGTTGGTAGGTTGTAGCGTGTAGGTCGTAGTCTGTAGGTTGTAGTGTGTAGGTCGTAGTGCGTAGGTTGTAGTGTGTATGTCGTGGTGCGTAGGTTGTAGTGAGTAGGTCGTAGTGTGTATGTTGTAATGTGTAGGCCGTAGTGTGTAGGTCGTAGGGCGTATATTGTAGTGTGTAGGTCGTAGTGTGTAGGTCGTAGTGGGTAGGTTGTAGTGTGTAATTTGTAGTGTGTAGGTTGTAATGTGTAGGTCGTAGTGTGAAAGTTGCACATTGTAGGTCGTAGTGTGTAGGTTGTAGTGCGTTGGTTGTAGTGCGTGGGTTGTAGTGTGTAGGTCGTAGTGTGTAGGTTGTAGTGTGTAGGCCGTAGTGTGTAGGTCGTAGTGTGTAGGTTGTAGTGTGTATGTTGTAGTGTGTAAGTCGTAGTATGTAAGGCATAGAATGTAGGTCGTAGTGTGTAGGTCGTATTGTGTAGGGTGTAGCGTGTTGGTTGTAGTATGTAGGTCGTAGTGTGTAGATCGTAGTGTGTAGGTTGTAGTGTGTAGGTCGTAGAGTGTAGGTTGAAGTGTGTAGGTCCTAGTTTGTAGGTTGTAGTGTTGGGGTCGTAGTGTGTAGGTCGTAGTGTGTAGGTCGCAGTGTGTAGGTTGTAGTTGGTAGGTTGTAGCGTGTAGGTCATAGTGTGTAGGTTGTAGTGTGTAGGTCGTAGTGCGTAGGTTGTAGTGTGTATGTCGTGGTGCGTAGGTTGTAGTGAGTAGGTTGTAGTGTGTATGTTGTAATGTGTAGGCCGTAGTGTGTAGGTCGTAGGGTATATATTGTATTGTGTAGGTCGTAGTGTGTAGGTCGTAGTGTGTAGGTCGTAGTGTGTAGGTCGTAGTGTGTAGGTCGTAGTGTGAAAGTTGTACATTGTAGGTCGTAGTGTGTAGGTTGTAGTGCGTTGGTTGTAGTGCATGGGTTGTAGTGTGTAGGTCGTAGTGTGTAGGTCGTAGTTTGTAGGTTGTAGTGTGTAGTTTGTGGCTTGTAGGTTGTAGTGTGTAGGTCGTAGTGTGTAGGTCGTAGTGTGTAGGTCGTAGTGTGTAGGTCGTAGTGTGTAGGTTGTAGAGTGTAGTTTGTAGTGTGTAGGTCGTAGTGTGTAGGTCGTAGTGTGTAGGTCGTAGTGTGTAGGTTGTAGTGTGTAGTTTGTGGCTTGTAGGTTGTAGTGTGTCGGTTGTAGGGTGCAGGTCGTAGTGCGTTGGTTGTAGTGTGTAGGTTGTAGTGTGTAGGTCGTAGTGTGTAGGTTGTAGTGTGTTGGTCGTAGTGTGTAGGTTGTAGTGCGTTGACTGTAGTGCGTAGGTTGTAGTGTGTAGGTCGTAGTGTGTAGGTCGTAGTGTGTAGGTCGTAGTGTGTAGGTTGAAGTGTGTAGGTTGTAGTGTGTAGGTTGTAGTGTGTCGGTTGTAGTGTGTAGGTCGTAGTGTGTATTTCGTAGTGTGTAGGCCGTAGTGTGTAGGTCGTAGTGTGTAGGTTGTAGTGTGTATGTTGTTGTGTGTAAGTCGTAGTATGTAGGGCATAGAATGTAGGTCGTAGTGTGTAGGTCGTAGTGTGTAGGGTGTAGCGTGTTGGTTGTTGTACTAGGTCGTAGTGTGTAGATCGTAGTGTGTAGGTTGTAGTGTGTAGGTCGTAATATGTAGGTCGTAGTATGTAGGTCGTAGTGTGTAGGTTGTAGTGTTTAGGTCGTAGTGTGTAGGTTGTAGTGCCTTGGTTGTAGTGCGTAGGTTGTAGTATGTAGATCGTAGTGTGTAGGTCGTAGTGTGTAGGTTGTAGTGCTTTGGTTGTAGTGCGTAGGTTGTAGTGTGTAGGTCGTAGTGTGTAGGTTGTAGTGCGTTGACTGTAGTGCGTAGGTTGTAGTGTGTAGGTCGTAGTGTGTAGGTCGTAGTGTGTAGGTCGTAGTGTGTAGGTCGTAGTGTGTAGGTAGTAGTGTGTAGGTTGTAGTGTGTAGGTTGTAGTGTGTGGGTTGTAATGTGTAGGTCGTAGTGCGTTGGTTGTAGTTTGTAGGTTTTAGTGTGTAGGTCGTAGTGTGTAGGTTGTAGTGTGTAGGTCGTAGTGTGTAGGTTGTAGTGCGTTGGTTGTAGTGCGTAGGTTGTTGTGTGTAGGTCGTAGTGTGTAGGTCGTAGTGTGTAGGTCGTAGTGTCTAGGTTGTAGTGTTTAGTTGGTAGCGTGTAGGTCGTAGTGTGTACGTCGTAGTTTGAAGGTCGTAGGGTGTAGGTTGTAGTGTGTAGGTTGTAGTGTGTAGCTCGCAGTGTGTAGGTTGTAAGGTGTAGGTCGTAGTGCGTTGGTTCTAGTTTGTAGGTTGTAGTGTGTAGGTCGTAGTGTGTAGGTTGTAGTGTGTAGGTCGTAGTGTGTAGGTTGTAGTGCGTTGGTTGTAGTGCGTAGGATGTAGTGTGTACGTCGTAGTGTGTAGGTCGTAGTGTGTAGGTTGTTATGCTTTGGTTGTAGTGCGTAGGTTGTAGTGTGTAGGTCGTAGTGTGTAGGTCGTAGTGTGTAGGTGGTAGTGTGTAGGTCGTTGTGTAGGTTGTAGTGTGTAGGTCGTAGTGTGTAGGTAGTAGTGTATAGGTCGTAGTGTGTAGGTGGAAGTGTGTAGGTTGTAGTGTGTAGCTCGTAGTGTGTAGGTTGTAGTGTGTAGGTCGTAGTGTGTATTTCGCAGTGTGTAGGCCGTAGTGTGTAGGTCGTAGTGTGTATGTCGTAGTGTGTATTTCGTAGTGTGTAGGTCGTAGTGAGGAGGTTGTAGTGTGTAGGTCGTAGTGCGTAGGTTGAAGTGTGTGGGTCCTAGTGTGTAGGTTGTAGTGTTGGGGTCGTAGTGTGTAGGTCGTAGTGTGTCGGTCGCAGTGTGTAGGATGTAGTTTGTAGGTTGTAGCGTGTAGGGCGTAGTGTGTAGGTCGTAGTGCGTAGGTTGTAGTGTGTAAGTCGTGGTTCGTAGGTTGTAGTGAGTAGGTCTAAGTGTGTATGTTGTAATGTGTAGGCTGTAGTGTGTATATCGTAGTGTGTATATTGTAGTGTGTAGGTCGCAGTGTGTAGGTTGTAGTGTGTAATTTGTTGTGTGTAGGTTGTAGTGTGTAGGTGGTAGTGTGTAAGTTGTACAGTGTAGGTCGTAGTGTGTAGGTTGTAGTGCGTTGGTTGTAGAGTGTGGGTTGTAGTGTGTAGGTCGTAGTGTGTAAGTTGTAGTGTGTAGGTCGTAGTGTGTAGGTCGTAGTGTGTAGGTCGTAGCATGTAGGTCGTAGTGTGTAGGTCGTAGTGTGTAGGTTGTAGTGTGTAGTTTGTGGCTTGTAGGTTGTAGTGTGTAGGTTGTAGTGTGTAGGTCGTAGTGTGTAGGTCGTAGTGTGTAGGTCGTAGTGTGTAGGTTGTAGTGTGTATTTCGTAGTGTGTAGGTCGTAGTGTGTAGGTTGTAGTGTGTAGGTCGTAGTGTGTAGGTTGTAGTTTGTATGTCGTATTGTGTAGGTTGTAGTGTGTAGATCGTAGTGTGTAGGTCGTAGTGTGTAGGTCGTAGTGTGTAGGATGTAGTGTGTAGATCGGCGTGCGTGGGTTGTAGTGTGTAGGCCGTAGTGTGTAGGTCGTAGTGTGTAGTTCGTAGTGTGTAGGTTGTAGTGTGTAGGTCGTAGTGTGTATGTTGTAGTGTGTAGTTTGTAGTGTGTAGGTCGTAGTGTGTATGTTGTAGTGTGTAGGTCGTAGTGTATAGGTCGTTGTGTGTAGGTGGTAGTGTGTAGGTCATAGTGTGTAGGTCGTAGTGTGTAGGTTGTAGTGTGTAGGTCGTAGTGTGTATTTTGTAGTGTGTGGGTTTTAGTGTGTAGGTCGTAGTGTGTAGGTTGTAGAGTGTAGGTTGTAGTGTGTAGATCGAAGTGTATAGGTCGTAGTGTGTAGGTTGTAGTGTGTGTGTCGTAGTGTGTAGGTCGTAGTGTGTAGGTCGTAGTGTGTAGGTTGCAGTGTGTAGGTCGTAGTGTGTAGGTTGTAGTATGTAGGTCGTAGTGCGTCGTTTGTAGTGTGTAGGTCGTAGTGTGTAGTTCGTAGTGTGTAGGTCGTAGAGTGTAAGTTGTAGTGTGTAGGTCATAGTGTGTAGGTTGTAGTGTGTAGATTGTAGTGTTTAGGTCGTAGTGTGTAGGTCGTAGTGTGTAGGTCGAAGTGTGTAGGTCGCAGTGTGTAGGTTGTAGTTGGTAGGTTGTAGCGTGTAGGTCATAGTGTGTAGGTTGTAGTGTGTAGGTCGTAGTGCGTAGGTTGTAGTGTGTATGTCGTGGTGCGTAGGTTGTAGTGAGTAGGTCGTAGTGTGTATGTTGTAATGTGTAGGCCGTAGTGTGTAGGTCGTAGGGAGTATATTGTAGTGTGTAGGTCGTAGTGTAGGTCGTAGTGTGTTGGTCGTAGTGTGTAGGTTGTAGTGTGTAATTTGTAATGTGTAGCTTGTAGTGTGTAGGTCGTAGTGTGAAAGTTGTACATTGTAGGTCGTAGTGTGCAGGTTGTAGTGCGTTGGTTGTAGTGCGTGGGTTGTAGTGTGTAGGTCGTAGTGTGTAGGTCGTAGTGTGTAGGTTGTAGTGTGTAGTTTGTGGCTTGTAGGTTGTAGTGTGTAGGTTGTAGTGTGTAGGTCGTAGTGTGTAGGTCGTAGTGTGTAGGTCGTAGTGTGTAGGTTGTAGTGTGTAGTTTGTAGTGTGTAGGTCGTAGTGTGTAGGTCGTAGTGAGTAGGTCGTAGTGTGTAGTTTGTGGTGTGTAGTTTGTGGCTTGTAGGTTGTAGTGTGTCGGTTGTAGGGTGCAGGTCGTAGTGCGTTGGTTGTAGTGTGTAGGTTGTAGTGTGTAGGTCGTAGTGTATAGGTCGTAGTGAGTAGGTCGTAGTGTGTAGGTGGTAGAGTGTAGGTCGTAGTGTGTAGGTTGTAGTGTGTAGGTCGTAGTGTGTAGGTAGTAGTGTGTAGGTCGTAGTGTGTAGGTTGAAGTGTGTAGGTTGTAGTGTGTAGCTCGTAGTGTGTAGGTTGTAGTGTGTAGGTCGTAGTGTGTATTTCGTAGTGTGTAGGCCGTAGTGTGTAGGTCGTAGTGTGTAGGTTGTAGTGTGTATGTTGTAGTGTGTAAGTCGTAGTATGTAGGTTATTAAATGTAGGTCGTAGTGTGTAGGTCGTAGTGTGTAGGGTGTAGTGCGTTGGTTGTAGTGTGTGGGTTGTAGTGTGTAGGTCGTAGTGTGTAAGTTGTAGTGTGTAGGTCGTAGTGTGTAGGTCGTAGTGTGTAGGTCGTAGTGTGTAGGTTGTAGTGTGTAGGTCGTAGTGTGTAGGTCGTAGTGTGTAGGTTGTAGTGTGTAGGTCGTAGTCTGTATGTCGTAGTGTGTAGTTCGTAGTGTGTAGGTCGTAGTGTGGAGGTTGTAGTGTGTAGGTCGTAGTGCGTATTTTGAAGTGTGTAGGTCCTAGTGTGTAGGTTGTAGTGTTGGGGTCGTAGTGTGTAGGTCGTAGTGTGTCGGACGCAGTGTGTAGGTTGTAGTTTGTAGGTTGTAGCGTGTAGGTCGTAGTGTGTAGGTCGTAGTGCGTAGGTTGTAGTGTGTAAGTCGTGGTGCGTAGGTTGTAGTGAGTAGGTCTAAGTGTGTATGTTGTAATGTGTAGGCTGTAGTGTGTATATCGTAGTGTGTATATTGTAGTGTGTAGGTCGCAGTGTGTAGGTTGTAGTGTGTAATTTGTTGTGTGTAGGTTGTAGTGTGTAGGTCGTAGTGTGTAAGTTGTACAGTGTAGGTCGTAGTGTGTAGGTTGTAGTGCGTTGGTTGTAGTGTGTGGGTTGTAGTGTGTAGGTCGTAGTGTGTAAGTTGTAGTATGTAGGTCGTAGTGTGTAGGTCGTAGTGTGTAGGTCGTAGTGTGTAGGTCGTAGTATGTAGGTCGTAGTGTGTAGGTCGTAGGGTATATATTGTTTTGTGTAGGTCGTAGTGTGTAGGTCGTAGTGTGTAGGTCGTAGTGTGTAGGTCGTAGTGTGTAGGTCGTAGTGTGAAAGTTGTACATTGTAGGTCGTAGTGTGTAGGTTGTAGTGCGTTGGTTGTAGTGCATGGGTTGTAGTGTGTAGGTCGTAGTGTGTAGGTCGTAGTTTGTAGGTTGTAGTGTGTAGTTTGTGGCTTGTAGGTTGTAGTGTGTAGGTCGTAGTGTGTAGGTCGTAGTGTGTAGGTCGTAGTGTGTAGGTCGTAGTGTGTAGGTTGTAGAGTGTAGTTTGTAGTGTGTAGGTCGTAGTGTGTAGGTCGTAGTGTGTAGGTCGTAGTGTGTAGGTTGTAGTGTGTAGTTTGTGGCTTGTAGGTTGTAGTGTGTCGGTTGTAGGGTGCAGGTCGTAGTGCGTTGGTTGTAGTGTGTAGGTTGTAGTGTGTAGGTCGTAGTGTGTAGGTTGTAGTGTGTAGGTCGTAGTGTGTAGGTTGTAGTGCGTTGACTGTAGTGCGTAGGTTGTAGTGTGTAGGTCGTAGTGTGTAGGTCGTAGTGTGTAGGTCGTAGTGTGTAGGTTGAAGTGTGTAGGTTGTAGTGTGTAGGTTGTAGTGTGTCGGTTGTAGTGTGTAGGTCGTAGTGTGTATTTCGTAGTGTGTAGGCCGTAGTGTGTAGGTCGTAGTGTGTAGGTTGTAGTGTGTATGTTGTTGTGTGTAAGTCGTAGTATGTAGGGCATAGAATGTAGGTCGTAGTGTGTAGGTCGTAGTGTGTAGGGTGTAGCGTGTTGGTTGTTGTACTAGGTCGTAGTGTGTAGATCGTAGTGTGTAGGTTGTAGTGTGTAGGTCGTAATATGTAGGTCGTAGTATGTAGGTCGTAGTGTGTAGGTTGTAGTGTTTAGGTCGTAGTGTGTAGGTTGTAGTGCCTTGGTTGTAGTGCGTAGGTTGTAGTATGTAGATCGTAGTGTGTAGGTCGTAGTGTGTAGGTTGTAGTGCTTTGGTTGTAGTGCGTAGGTTGTAGTGTGTAGGTCGTAGTGTGTAGGTTGTAGTGCGTTGACTGTAGTGCGTAGGTTGTAGTGTGTAGGTCGTAGTGTGTAGGTCGTAGTGTGTAGGTCGTAGTGTGTAGGTAGTAGTGTGTAGGTAGTAGTGTGTAGGTTGTAGTGTGTAGGTTGTAGTGTGTGGGTTGTAATGTGTAGGTCGTAGTGCGTTGGTTGTAGTTTGTAGGTTTTAGTGTGTAGGTCGTAGTGTGTAGGTTGTAGTGTGTAGGTCGTAGTGTGTAGGTTGTAGTGCGTTGGTTGTAGTGCGTAGGTTGTTGTGTGTAGGTCGTAGTGTGTAGGTCGTAGTGTGTAGGTCGTAGTGTCTAGGTTGTAGTGTTTAGTTGGTAGCGTGTAGGTCGTAGTGTGTACGTCGTAGTTTGAAGGTCGTAGGGTGTAGGTTGTAGTGTGTAGGTTGTAGTGTGTAGCTCGCAGTGTGTAGGTTGTAAGGTGTAGGTCGTAGTGCGTTGGTTCTAGTTTGTAGGTTGTAGTGTGTAGGTCGTAGTGTGTAGGTTGTAGTGTGTAGGTCGTAGTGTGTAGGTTGTAGTGCGTTGGTTGTAGTGCGTAGGATGTAGTGTGTACGTCGTAGTGTGTAGGTCGTAGTGTGTAGGTTGTTATGCTTTGGTTGTAGTGCGTAGGTTGTAGTGTGTAGGTCGTAGTGTGTAGGTCGTAGTGTGTAGGTGGTAGTGTGTAGGTCGTTGTGTAGGTTGTAGTGTGTAGGTCGTAGTGTGTAGGTAGTAGTGTATAGGTCGTAGTGTGTAGGTGGAAGTGTGTAGGTTGTAGTGTGTAGCTCGTAGTGTGTAGGTTGTAGTGTGTAGGTCGTAGTGTGTATTTCGCGTGTGTGTAGGCCGTAGTGTGTAGGTCGTAGTGTGTATGTCGTAGTGTGTATTTCGTAGTGTGTAGGTCGTAGTGAGGAGGTTGTAGTGTGTAGGTCGTAGTGCGTAGGTTGAAGTGTGTGGGTCCTAGTGTGTAGGTTGTAGTGTTGGGGTCGTAGTGTGTAGGTCGTAGTGTGTCGGTCGCAGTGTGTAGGATGTAGTTTGTAGGTTGTAGCGTGTAGGGCGTAGTGTGTAGGTCGTAGTGCGTAGGTTGTAGTGTGTAAGTCGTGGTTCGTAGGTTGTAGTGAGTAGGTCTAAGTGTGTATGTTGTAATGTGTAGGCTGTAGTGTGTATATCGTAGTGTGTATATTGTAGTGTGTAGGTCGCAGTGTGTAGGTTGTAGTGTGTAATTTGTTCTGTGTAGGTTGTAGTGTGTAGGTGGTAGTGTGTAAGTTGTACAGTGTAGGTCGTAGTGTGTAGGTTGTAGTGCGTTGGTTGTAGAGTGTGGGTTGTAGTGTGTAGGTCGTAGTGTGTAAGTTGTAGTGTGTAGGTCGTAGTGTGTAGGTCGTAGTGTGTAGGTCGTAGCATGTAGGTCGTAGTGTGTAGGTCGTAGTGTGTAGGTTGTAGTGTGTAGTTTGTGGCTTGTAGGTTGTAGTGTGTAGGTTGTAGTGTGTAGGTCGTTGTGTGTAGGTCGTAGTGTGTAGGTCGTAGTGTGTAGGTTGTAGTGTGTATTTCGTAGTGTGTAGGTCGTAGTGTGTAGGTTGTAGTGTGTAGGTCGTAGTGTGTAGGTTGTAGTTTGTATGTCGTATTGTGTAGGTTGTAGTGTGTAGATCGTAGTGTGTAGGTCGTAGTGTGTAGGTCGTAGTGTGTAGGATGTAGTGTGTAGATCGGCGTGCGTGGGTTGTAGTGTGTAGGCCGTAGTGTGTAGGTCGTAGTGTGTAGTTCGTAGTGTGTAGGTTGTAGTGTGTAGGTCGTAGTGTGTATGTTGTAGTGTGTAGTTTGTAGTGTGTAGGTCGTAGTGTGTATGTTGTAGTGTGTAGGTCGTAGTGTATAGGTCGTTGTGTGTAGGTGGTAGTGTGTAGGTCATAGTGTGTAGGTCGTAGTGTGTAGGTTGTAGTGTGTAGGTCGTAGTGTGTATTTTGTAGTGTGTGGGTTTTAGTGTGTAGGTCGTAGTGTGTAGGTTGTAGAGTGTAGGTTGTAGTGTGTAGATCGAAGTGTATAGGTCGTAGTGTGTAGGTTGTAGTGTGTGTGTCGTAGTGTGTAGGTCGTAGTGTGTAGGTCGTAGTGTGTAGGTCGTAGTGTGTAGGTTGCAGTGTGTAGGTCGTAGTGTGTAGGTTGTAGTATGTAGGTCGTAGTGCGTCGTTTGTAGTGTGTAGGTCGTAGTGTGTAGTTCGTAGTGTGTAGGTCGTAGAGTGTAAGTTGTAGTGTGTAGGTCATAGTGTGTAGGTTGTAGTGTGTAGATTGTAGTGTTTAGGTCGTAGTGTGTAGGTCGTAGTGTGTAGGTCGAAGTGTGTAGGTCGCAGTGTGTAGGTTGTAGTTGGTAGGTTGTAGCGTGTAGGTCATAGTGTGTAGGTTGTAGTGTGTAGGTCGTAGTGCGTAGGTTGTAGTGTGTATGTCGTGGTGCGTAGGTTGTAGTGAGTAGGTCGTAGTGTGTATGTTGTAATGTGTAGGCCGTAGTGTGTAGGTCGTAGGGAGTATATTGTAGTGTGTAGGTCGTAGTGTAGGTCGTAGTGTGTTGGTCGTAGTGTGTAGGTTGTAGTGTGTAATTTGTATTGTGTAGCTTGTAGTGTGTAGGTCGTAGTGTGAAAGTTGTACATTGTAGGTCGTAGTGTGCAGGTTGTAGTGCGTTGGTTGTAGTGCGTGGGTTGTAGTGTGTAGGTCGTAGTGTGTAGGTCGTAGTGTGTAGGTTGTAGTGTGTAGTTTGTGGCTTGTAGGTTGTAGTGTGTAGGTTGTAGTGTGTAGGTCGTAGTGTGTAGGTCGTAGTGTGTAGGTCGTAGTGTGTAGGTTGTAGTGTGTAGTTTGTAGTGTGTAGGTCGTAGTGTGTAGGTCGTAGTGTGTAGGTCGTAGTGAGTAGGTCGTAGTGTGTAGTTTGTGGTGTGTAGTTTGTGGCTTGTAGGTTGTAGTGTGTCGGTTGTAGGGTGCAGGTCGTAGTGGGTTGGTTGTAGTGTGTAGGTTGTAGTGTGTAGGTCGTAGTGTATAGGTTGTAGTGTGTAGGTCGTAGTGTGTAGGTTGTAGTGCGTTGACTGTAGTGCGTAGGTTGTAGTGTGTAGGTCGTAGTGTGTAGGTCGTAGTGTGTAGGTCGTAGTGTGTAGGTCGTAGTGTGTAGGTCGTAGTGTGTAGGTTGAAGTGTGTAGGTTGTAGTGTGTAGCTCGTAGTGTGTAGGTTGTAGTGTGTCGGTTGTAGTGTGCAGGTCGTAGTGTGTATTTCGTATTGTGTAGGCCGTAGTGTGTAGGTCGTAGTGTGTAGGTTGTAGTGTGTATGTTGTAGTGTGTAAGTCGTAGTATGTAGGGCAAAGAATGTAGGTCGTAGTGTGTAGGTCGTAGTGTGTAGGGTGTAGCGTGTTGGTTGTAGTATGTAGGTCGTAGTGTGTAGATCGTAGTGTGTAGGCTGTAGTGTGTAGGTCGTAGTATATAGGCCGTAGTATGTAGGTCGTAGTGTGTAGGTTGTAGTGTGTAGGTCGTAGTGTGTAGGTTGTAGTGCCTTGGTTGTAGTGCGTAGGTTGTAGTATGTAGATCGTAGTGTGTAGGTCGTAGTGTGCAGGTTGTAGTGCTTTGGTTGTAGTGCGTAAGTTGTAGTGTGTAGGTCGTAGTGTGTAGGTCGTAGTGTGTAGGTCGTAGTGTGTAGGTCGTAGTGTGTAGGTCGTAGTGTGTAGGTTGTAGTGTGTAGGTTGTAGTGTGTAGGTTGTAATGTGTAGGTCGTAGTGCGTTGGTTGTAGTTTGTAGGTTGTAGTGTGTAGGTCGTAGTGTGTAGGTTGTAGTGTGTAGGTCGTAGTGTGTAGGTCGTAGTGTGTAGGTCGTAGTGTCTAGGTTGTAGTGTGTAGTTGGTAGCGTGTAGGACGTAGTGTGTACGTCGTAGTTTGTAGGTCGTAGGGTGTAGGTTGTAGTGTGTAGGTTGTAGTGTGTAGGTCGTAGTGTGTAGGTTGTAGTATGTAGGTCGTAGTGCGTCGTTTGTAGTGTGTAGGTCGTAGTGTGTAGTTCGTAGTGTGTAGGTCGTAGAGTGTAGGTTGTAGTATGTAGGTCGTAGTGTGTAGGTTGTAGTGCGTTGGTTGTAGTGCGTAGGTTGTAGTGTGTACGTCGTAGTGTGTAGGTCGTAGTGTGTAGGTTGTAGTGCGCTGGTTGTAGTGCGTAGGTTGTTGTGTAGGTCGTAGTGAGTAGGTCGTAGTGTGTAGGTGGTAGAGTGTAGGTCGTAGTGTGTAGGTTGTAGTGTGTAGGTCGTAGTGTGTAGGTAGTAGTGTGTAGGTCGTAGTGTGTAGGTTGAAGTGTGTAGGTTGTAGTGTGTAGCTCGTAGTGTGTAGGTTGTAGTGTGTAGGTCGTAGTGTGTATTTCGTAGTGTGTAGGCCGTAGTGTGTAGGTCGTAGTGTGTAGGTTGTAGTGTGTATGTTGTAGTGTGTAAGTCGTAGTATGTAGGTTATTAAATGTAGGTCGTAGTGTGTAGGTCGTAGTGTGTAGGGTGTAGTGCGTTGGTTGTAGTGTGTGGGTTGTAGTGTGTAGGTCGTAGTGTGTAAGTTGTAGTGTGTAGGTCGTAGTGTGTAGGTCGTAGTGTGTAGGTCGTAGTGTGTAGGTTGTAGTGTGTAGGTCGTAGTGTGTAGGTCGTAGTGTGTAGGTTGTAGTGTGTAGGTCGTAGTCTGTATGTCGTAGTGTGTAGTTCGTAGTGTGTAGGTCGTAGTGTGGAGGTTGTAGTGTGTAGGTCGTAGTGCGTATTTTGAAGTGTGTAGGTCCTAGTGTGTAGGTTGTAGTGTTGGGGTCGTAGTGTGTAGGTCATAGTGTGTCGGACGCAGTGTGTAGGTTGTAGTTTGTATTTTGTAGCGTGTAGGTCGTAGTGTGTAGGTCGTAGTGCGTAGGTTGTAGTGTGTAAGTCGTGGTGCGTAGGTTGTAGTGAGTAGGTCTAAGTGTGTATGTTGTAATGTGTAGGCTGTAGTGTGTATATCGTAGTGTGTATATTGTAGTGTGTAGGTCGCAGTGTGTAGGTTGTAGTGTGTAATTTGTTGTGTGTAGGTTGTAGTGTGTAGGTCGTAGTGTGTAAGTTGTACAGTGTAGGTCGTAGTGTGTAGGTTGTAGTGCGTTGGTTGTAGTGTGTGGGTTGTAGTGTGTAGGTCGTAGTGTGTAAGTTGTAGTATGTAGGTCGTAGTGTGTAGGTCGTAGTGTGTAGGTCGTAGTGTGTAGGTCGTAGTATGTAGGTCGTAGTGTGTAGGTCGTAGTGTGTAGGTTGTAGTGTGTAGTTTGTGGCTTGTAGGTTGTAGTGTGTAGGTTGTAGTGTGTAGGTCGTAGTGTGTAGGTCGTAGTGTATAGGTCGTAGTGTGTAGGTTGTAGTGTGTAGGTTGTAGTGTGTAGGTCGTAGTGCGTAGTTTGTAGTGTGTAGGTCGTAGTGCGTAGGTTGTAGTGTGTAGGTCGTAGTGTGTAGGTCGTAGTGTGTAGTTCGTAGTGTGTAGGTCGTAGAGTGTAAGTTGTAGTGTTTATGTTATAGTGTGTAGGTTGTAGTGTGTAGATTGTAGTGTTTAGGTCGTAGTGTGTAGGTCGTAGTTTGTAGGTCGTAGTGTGTGGGTCGTAGTGTGTAGGTTGTAGTGTGTAGGTTGTATTGTGTAGGTCGTAGTGTGTAGGTCGTAGTGTGTAGGTTGTAGTGTGCAGGTTGTAGTGTGTAGTTTGTAGTGTGTAGGTTGCAGTGTATAGGTTGTATTGTGTAGGTCGTATTGTGTAGGAAGAGTACCTGGAACTCAAATTCTTATTCATTCGCCAAAGAACTGAAATATATCTAGCTTTGTGCGATTTGGCAAAGTTTAAATATCTACCTATGTTCTAATGTTTTGTAGTTCCTACTGAAACATCAGAGTCTGTGGAGACCTTTCAACTAAGTAAAATCTAAAGTTCCATTTAATACGAGGAACAGTTAAATGTATGAGGAAATATGTTTTTATCCCTGATTTAGCTTACAGGAGAGTAAGTGCCTGTGCATGAGAGTTAACCATCTGGAATATTGTTGTTTATCTCTCGGTTAATAAAGAGGAATATTAGGTTTGCTTGAGAATAAACCTTCATGAATGTTGTCTTTACCCGTCATTTAACCATCAGGAATATTGTTTTTTATCCTTGGGACAACTGAAATATATCCTTTATCCAGAAAGTAACGTTCAGTAATATTGCCTTTACCCCTCAGCTAACCATCAGGAAGATTTTCTTTACCCCTGAATTCACCATCAACAATATTACCTTTATCCCTTAGTTTTCTTTCTGGAATATTGATTTACCAGTGGGTTAACCCTCAGGAATATTGCCTTTGCCAAAGAGTTAACCTTCAGGAATATTGCTTTTACCATAGTGTTAACTGTCAGGAATATTTTCTATACCCTTGATTTAAGCATCAAGAATATTTTCTTTAAGCTCTCTTCTAATTAGCGGTATTAAAGGCAAGTAAAAAATCCACGATGTAAAAATAATAATAAGTGTCGCTTTCTGTTGATAATGAAATATTTTATAGTTCAATATAAATGATTTATATTTCAATAAATGATTTTCAATAAATAGTTTTAAATAAAAATAGCTTCTCTGTACAATAAAAAAATTATTTAATCTCTTTCTATTCATTTCTTATTTTTCCGATGCTGTGGACTGTTCACACAAGAGAGATCCATCACCTCTCTCAGTCCATTGGATTTCGACAATACCTGTGCTTTTACTTTAAATTTGCAAGTGCTGATACTACTTCATGTTAATTTTTTTCTGTATGACTTTCATCCGTTATCGTTATGCTATTATATGTTCAGCTAGGCAGCTATACCGTGCATTATATTTTGATTTCACTTAGTGATGTGGCGAGCGGTGTAAATAATAATATTCATTGAACGTAGGAATTGGATATCTAAACTTGGCTTACCTCTGAGGGGTACCGCCTGCGTTCAGATTGGGTTTTCGGTTTTTCTAGATACTTCAATTAATTTGTTAATTTTTTCGATACATTTCATACTTCCAAACCGAGTGTAGGGAGGAATGTGAGGGTGGTTAAACTGGCCAAATTCAGACGTACCTTGTCCCAGTAAAACTGATTTCCACTAGACATATGTTCGCACTCTAACTAGATATAAGAAAAGATTTGCTTTTGACTTTAGAAAACAATGTCAGAATAATTACATTTCATTGGGGTATTTTTTTTATCGACTATTTTATGATTATTGTTGTTTATGAAGAAAATAAATAAATCTTAAATTTAGGAAGAATTAAGGTAAACATTTTATTTCTTTTAATATGTAAGAGTGAACAACGTAATAAAACTTGATTTATTTTGTATTTTAATATAGTTTTGAGTACAACCCTTTATAAAAAAACCTTCCCACGTCTTACCAGGATGCCTCACCTGCTTACAGTAAATAAGAATTTGGAATGATACACAATAGCTATAAACAACTGGATATAACAGGAAGAAACCAGGATGCTTTCAGAACTCTCAGAAGAAATTAATGTAAAATAATTATATTAACAATCAATTGTTCATTTAAATCTTTTGATGGTTGTCGATCGTTAACGAAACTTTTCAAGACTTTGATTTAAAGAGATATTTTATTATATTTACCTCAAGAAAAAAACATTGAAAGATTCCCGCTTTTTCCCTGGGACACTGTATACCTTACACAGAGATGCCCTACAGAGAAGCGAGCATCCAACAGGTTTTGGATGCACATGTCATTGTTACTACAGATTGTACTTATGTCACTACAATATTTAGTAAATAAAAAATGCACGTATCATTGCAAATCTAATATAGGCTTTCTTTTCACTTACAATATATTTAATTGTTCCATTTTAATATCCTGAAAATTAAAAGCTAGATTTTGAACATTCTGTTATGTAACTACAAAACTATATGTTTATATTTTTTTCTTTTTATATCTGTCCGTGTAAGCTATGTTGTTTCAATTCCCAAACTGTTAAAGTGCAAATTGACCCACTATACTAAAAACATATTCGGAACTATATTTATAGATTTACTTGCAAATGGGTACGTTATTTAGCCTGTAAAGTAGCTACTCACGGAACATGAGCAATTACTGTATAATAATAATTATTGTATATTACAACGTAATAATTTGTTGTATATTAAAATATCCCATATTTATACGATTGAGGACAGGCGTGCAAAATATTGAATGTAAAATATGAATTGTTCAATTTCTGCTAGATATACACAATTTATAATCACATACACCTACTAAACTAGTGAATAAAATAATACTTATATTATTACATAATCGATGTCATTAAGTACCGTAGGGAGCCGACAAATGAGACTATAAATTGTAATTGAAAGATTAAGAGTAGAAAACTGATTTGGATTCATGCAGTTTAGGCCAGAATTTAACTGATCTTAGTTTTATGGAACCTAATAATAAAGCCATTATCATTTGGTAAAATTATAAATGTGATAAAAGTTATAAGCAATTACAGGAGTCTTCAAACTGTGATGCAATACGATTTAAAATCTATAGACCTGTAAGATTCATTGTAAATTGTTGAATGAAAGATAGATTCTACTTTTTTAATTGTGTTTTTAATCATAAAAATACTATCGATTCATAGAATGAATTCCTCATGGTAGCTACAGTCTACTTTATTCAATGTTCTTTTTTAGTCCGATTTTTTAGTTAAATTTTCACAAGTCTGAACCTATTTGGTGGTACCTAGCATATTACTATATACCTTTATTACAATATGACCTAAAAAATCCAGTTGAGATAAATTTCGTTACATAAAAATACAACATGTTAGTTTAGTATGTAAAATAAACCAGTATTTACTTGAAATCCCTTGCCATAACTTAGGTATTTGAATAAGCATTGAGTTTATAAATTATCAGTATTTCTCAGTTAAAAGGAATGATGAAATTCTCTACAATAGAATTTTCTCTTATTATTTGTATAAACTACCACAATTTTTGTAGTAATGACATTTTAATTTGACTTCCAAACCTGATAGGTACAGTGCTTGAGGTTTAACGGTGTCCCTCGTCTGCTCTAGCATTTGACTACTAGCCTAACTGAAAACATTAAGCAATACATATATCGTCTCTTTCTTAATCATGTCTCTTTCTTTGCAGAAGCAGAGCAAAACATTTAAAGAGCATGTCTACATCAAACTATTACAGTATTATCATTTAGTTAATTAGAGCTATTTCGACTTTTGAGCTATTTTGACACTGTTGTTTTCTTGTGTTGGGTTTTGACCCCGAACTGCAGCCCAGTCCACCCTAGCAATCTCAAGGTCAGAGACACAGTTAAACTTCACACACTGTACAGACTTGAAAATTTGGATGGAACCTTAGTTTGGATTGAAACTTTTGTACATTTTTTAATTTTTAATTTTGCCCAAGAATAGATGTGGCTATTCACTTATTTAAGCGACCAACTGTTTCACATTCGGTAAATAATCATTGTTTGCAATAGATCAGCTTTAGCCTTTGTATTTCATAAGCTGCATTTGATAAGGTGTTTCAAATTCTGTGTAATGATGACAATAAATAAATATCTATCATAACTGTAAAATTTGAAACTTTTCAGCTGTATTTTAATTATTTTTATTGATATCACTTGGCAAAAAAACCACTACTTAGTGATATTATTCATGAGTGGCATTTCACACTAGATCAGTGCATTGTTTAACGCTATGAGTCACAGAAAAAACGCAAGACATCAACAGAAATATTTTTAAAAAAAACCTCAAGATATATAACACAAAAACTGCAAGTTTTATTATTTATTTAATGGTGAACTTATTACTCATGCCATAGCCCCTATTGTGGGTCACAGTGCTTGCCTTTTTAGATCTTTGTCTCACATGGTAGTTTTTAGACCTTTTTCTTTGTAGTTTTTTAATAATTATTGTGTTAAATACTGTTATTTTAAATTAGTATCATCAATATAAATAACCTCTAGATAGATCAAAATAAACCCACATTAATTCATAACAAAAAACAGTCAACGCCTATTTTATCAAAAGTATGACTATGTTACTAATAAAAAAGTATACAAAAAAAAGAAATTTAGTGTTACTTTCTTTAAAAATAGTATAATTTGTATAAGTAAATACATCTACGTATAATAAATCTCAACAGAATTACAAGAATTAACTGTATGAAGTCTAGCTATTGGTTTTTTTTAATTACCAAAGATACAAAAACAATTATAATAAAAAGAAAAAACTGTATTTCAAAAATGCAAATTAAAAATAAATACTAACAGGGGCCACAGGGGTACGTTCAAGCAAGGTTTTTAACCACAGTTTTAAAATTAGAAACTGAAAAATGTAAGAATTTCAGTTTTTAGCATACTAGTAATGGTTTGTAGCAAATTAGGCCCAAATATATTTAAAAGTAATATTTAATGTAAAAACAGTGGGCAGAGTTTGGTTCAAAACTAGTTTCCACAACCAACCTATAAGGTAAAAGAAGAAAGTTTAAAGACACTGTCATTGATCGTAAAAATAAAAATGTTGCAGCCCACTTGAGGAATTTATAAAACTATGCTGGGAACACATCGAGGCTATTCTTAAAATTTTACTTTTTACCAACCGAGGAGGTGGTAGTTTGAAATCTAACAAAAGTGTTTAAAAATGCAAGGCTAGGCAAAGGATCTAGCGCTTGCCACGATTAACATGAAGGACGTTTACAATTAGATTCTCCATTGCTTTTCATCTGCCGGAACTACTAACATCTTTTCTGAAGGGGCGATTTCTTCCAGCCAGAATAGTAAAGGTCCAAAAGGAGATCCAAGACGATATGCTAAAGATAGAACTGATTACAAAAAACGCAAGTGAAGTGACAGTAATTCTTGACCGAATTTTTTATGAATAATAAAGGTTTTAATAGATTTTATCAAACGAATTTCAACATCACTATTTGCTTTACCTGTGATTTTTAAAGTCTATTAATCATTAAAGTTTTCACAAAGAATACAAGTAATTTTGAAATCTAAATTAATTAAAGTTTTGAAAAGTAATAATTACAGGTTGGTAAAAAAATAATTGCTTTGAGAATTTATTCGTTTGTATAAATTAAAAACATTTTAAGGAGATAAAGTTTTTGTTTAGTTTGTAAATAAAATGTTGTCAGTCACAAAATCGAAAATACTGTAAGTAAAAAGTATATAAGGATACACAAAAAACGGTTAGCTTCCAATTTGTTTTTATAAGAGATCAAAGTTTGGGGAAATTACAAGTTTCGATTTTACATCGAATTCCTAGCTTAGATCATTACCATTGCAGGGTCAGAGCAGTAAGTAACAGACAGGCTATGAAGGTAATATATTTACATGGACAATGCAGAAGCAATATATAAAAAGGTCAAATATAAACGGTTAATGTTTGGATGCCAAAGGATTCTAGGGACCTATCCAAAAATTTCAAAAAATTGTAGTAAAGGAGAAAATATGTATATCAAAGGCATCAAGGGAGCAATTTCAAAATAGCACAGAAAAGAAAGACAGATCTAGGAGTAAGATTAAAGTAAAAAAATCCACCTAAATGAATCCATAAAAATAAATTAACTTACCGAAATATAAATATGTTACCATAAATAATTTGTAAATTATATCACAATCATTATCAATCTATTCCAACAGGATAATTTGTAGCTAGGCCTATAAGGCAATATAGATGTCTATAGTACTCTGTTTATACAGTTCTTTGTCTTGGTGCATTGAGGTTGTTTTAAATTGAATTTTAATTGAATTTGTACCACTATTTATGGAGTTCAACATATAAAATAATTTGTCTCTTTTTTAAAATGAGTATGAGAATAATATAAAATATGACAAATTAAAATAATCGAAATTGAACCGTATTTAATTGAGTTGCCTAATTTTTTGAAATGTTACATTTCTTACAATTCATACCCCTTGACATTGTAGTGGAAAGACGGCCAAAGGGGCCAAGGAAGGTAAAGTGGTCATTTGGGTTTTTTAGGCCGTATAGTGCTGCAGCCGTGTGGAAATCATGTTAACAAGTGCCTACTGATGGTGTCAGTATTGTCTGTGACTGTGGAGGCGAAGACTATTTGATTTTGTAAACAGTCTTATTTTTCCGATTTTCTGCATGTCTGACTTTTGGTGAGTGGCGAATGTTTATATTTTTAAAACTTGATTTTAGTTTATTCATTTTATAAGATTAATAGATATGTATTCAATTTAAATCCTTTTATAATGTTCTCGTTGTGTCCTATTTCTTGTATTTGGAAATGTTACAGACCATATCAAGATGGGATACAAATGCAGTAGAAAATCGACACAATTATGGAGTTCAGAGCCGAAGAAAGAGGATATATTGGCTGTAAAAAGAGACAAGATGCTATTTTCAATGGCGGCAAAACAGTCAAAAATTTGTCAAAGCAGTGGCATAATTTGTTGAAAAATACTCTCAGACGAAGAGTTCTAGAGAAGATTCAAGATGCAATTGATGAGAAGAAAATTGTTGGTAATACAGAAAGATCTTCACTGATGAACAGGAAGAATAACTTTGTCACCATATTATTGATATGGAAAAATAATTCCATGGTATCACTTATAAGGTCTTACGATACATAGCATACAGTTTCGTAATAAGAAAACAATATTCTTAACACTTTTAATGTTGAGAAAAATGGGAGACAAGGAGTGAGTAGAAGAGCTTAAAAGGAGACATCATAACATCACTCTGAGAAGCCCAGAAGCTACTTATCTAATAAGAGCGCAAAGATTCAACAAAACCAATGTAACAACATTTTTTGATATCTTCATAACAGTTGTAGAAAGCCATAAGTATCCAGCTCATAATATCTATAATTGTGATGAAACTTGTTTATTAACAGTACAAAGTAGAGAATCAAGAGTATTTACTTTAAAAGGAAGAAGGTAAGTTGGTGCGATAAAATCGGGAGATAGTGACTTACTTTCGACATTTAAAGTGTAATTGTCGGCTGGGGGGAACTTTACAGCAATCATCACGGGAAGCTGATATAAAAAAAAAAAATTGGCAGCAGAAATGCAAAAGTGACAGAAGAGAAAGAGGACAGATATAAACATCCCAATTATTTTAAACTAAAAAGTATGAAAATTCATTGAAACTATAATGTTTTGACAAAATCCCTTACATCCCATAATAATTTTGAACAAGTGTTTCTAATTCATTCACTTACCTGTGACAAATCTTGGCCCCTTTACCTCCCATTTGAGGGCAAAGTGGCCATTTTGTACTTTATTAAAAATTCTGTTTGTTTAAGTTTGAAGCTTAAAAAGTCTAAACAACAATATATTATCCAAAGCACAAGATTTTGTAGTTGATGTTGTGCAGCGGCCAGAATGACCGATGCAAATAAATGTGGTATTAGTACAGAATTATGTAACTAAGCCTAGAATAGTTAAATAGATAATTCAACTAATATTCAAATTATTTCAAAGTAGTATAATAAAAAGGTTAAATATAGGAAAAATCAATGTAAACTGAAGTAATTAGAACTAAATAGTCAAACTGGGAATGTTAGAATAAATTGTAAACCAACATAACTGTATAGTTTGGTAGCAAAACTAAAGAAAGAAATACATTCTTAAAATAATAAATTCTTAAAAGAGCAAGAGGGTAATTCCAAATTGTAAGAGGTTACACAGTAAAGTCCGGAAGACCACCCCAATAACTTCTATAGCAGTATGAGGTCTGCTTTACTAATAAAAAACACTGAAGTTAGGTTTAACACTAAACGTTAATTAAAAGAAATAATTCAAGTTTATGAGTGGAGTTAAGTCTACGCCCCTTACCAATACAAATGTATGCGGTGCTAGTGAAGTGATGAATCGTTGGTCGTCCCAGGCCTGGGTGAAGTCCTGAAGGGATGAAACGTAGATTTCGAAGAGTGGCATTAACTAGAACTCATTTAATTCAATTTAAAGTAAAGTCACTTCAATCGTCACAATAGAAAATCTTTAGTTAACAAAATGATAGTTCACTCACGAGGTTAAATAGTTAATGGTCTGCTGTATAATGAAAGCACACGAGGTTAACCTAAGAAAAAGGCACTTAAACATATAAAGCGGTTTAAGTTAGTTTTATTACTGTGACGTCAATAATTTATAGCCAGAACGCATTTAAGACATTAACTGAATGTATTCAACAAGTGGTGTAACAAGTGGTTATAACCCATGCGAACGGATAAAAGTACTTGGCTAGAAACTTGCGTGCCGCACTAACAAAACCAGCCAAATTGGAAGAGAGAGGAAAAATACCTGGCACGACTAAGGCACAAAGAAAGTCAGAACGGCCCTGCGCAACTAACGCAAAAGTGACGTCTAGCAGCTGTTTACTAGATCGAAACTAAGTAGATCTAGTCCAGATCATAGATGAATAGGCTCAATGCGTCTGGTAACTGGATCGCAAAACTATTTCTTTGCAATAAAAGAGCCTAGAATCTAGCCGGCATTGAATATCTAGTAGGCGGTTGAAACTGAACTGTGGGTAAGGAACACCAGTTGTTCCTAGGTTATACGAAAGCAGGTTACAAATAACGTAAGTTACTGAAAGATAGGTTATCCTGTACTTAACATACCGCCCACCAAAACGAATGTTTTAGAAATGAAGAAGATGAGTAGTAGAGGGGCGAAGAACCAGAAAGAAAAGTCCAGGAGGTCAGCGGATAGCTAAGAGATGGATGGATGTCCAAGAGTTGGTAACAGAAGTATAGACTATCTGGTCTTCCTTAAGTGGATTGAAGTCCTTAATCCTTGGGGGGGGGGGGGGGGGTATTGCGCAAGTAAGTAAGAGGTGGACCAAGACTGGCAGAAGCGGTTAGATATCTGCTGAAGAAGTGGAGGTTGCTAAGTGATCGATGGTTTCTTGGACCACTGGGTAGGACGATTCAGTAGCGGGTGACCAATTAAACATTTAGGGGTAAGAAGAATGAGGATTCGCTAGGGGGAAGAATGAAAGAAATTGGGCTGCGGTTGAGAATAGATTAGATTTGCTAAAAGGGTTGATTTCGTGGAGGCTGATAAACTCCACCGCCCACCATGAGCAGTCCGGAGGCGTCGACTAGAGGGCGAAGAGACTCGGTGATATGGTTGACTGGCTGAACTCTTCTAACGGAGCCACTGGTGGTGGTAACCTTGCGTAAGTCCTTGTAGCGCTGAGTGTCTTTATTGGTGCGGATGACTTCTTTACTCTCCGTTGATCGACGTGCAGAGTCGTAGCGTGCGGCTAATCTTGCAATGAGGGCGTGAGGTTGACGACATAGATGGTCGGGAAGCGAACCCGAGATAATTCATCCGAAAAAGGTGTTCAGGGCAGCAGATTGACCCTTGGTAATGGTCTGTGGTTCATTAATAAGACTGCGGTTAAATACGTTAGATCCTAGTATTAATTCAATTTGGGCAGGAGTGTCAATGTGAGGGTCAGCTAGTGGGAGATAGCTGTAATGTGCGTGTATACTGGGTGATAGTGCGGTTGATGGAAGAGGGTCAGTGATGTGAGGTAGCACTGCAGCTTCTACATCGAGTTTGAAATTTGAGGCATATCTAGAAGAGATTCGTAGGGACACATATTCTGATATATGTGTGGTTTGAAAAGCGATCCCGACAAGAGAAACATTTGATTTCCTAGTAGGTAAGCCCAAACATGCGGTTGCGGTTTTTGTTATGACAGACACTTGACTGCCTGGGTCAATGATTGCCCGAAGGATATGCGGATTTCCAAAATGATCATTTACAATGACCTGAGCGGTGCCTAATAAGGCAGAAGCGACATTAGTGTTATTGGCGCTGGCGAGCTGTTTTCCATTGGTGGTTGAATTGTAACCGTTGTTGGCTGAGTTTTGGTGTCGATGTGTGTACGGTCGCTGGGGCGAAACTGAGTTAGAGTCATGTAACAAGGAGTGATGATTACCGTTACAATGTTTACAAGTCGTGAGTGATTTGCATTTGTTTTGGTAGTGCGTGCCGAAACAATTGAAACAGCGCTGCATATGTCGTATAGACTCGTACTTAACAATAACATTAATTAGGCTAACGGCTAATCGACCGATTTAAATAAAAGTGAAGCCTATGGGACCAGGCCAAAAGGCATAATATTAAATAAATTTTGACCAAATATAATCAAGGATAGTGAATATAAGTATAAAACATGTGGGAAAAGTAAATTAGGCCTAGCTAGGGAGAGTTGTATTTCTGTAAAGGTGTAAATTTTAATTTAAAACATAACAGCCTAGAAATTAGGTTAGGCAAGAATGAAGCTATGTTATGTTCGGGTAAAAACCGGTAGGGAAACGGTTTATAGGATCTTGCCTTACTGTAACAACAGCGCTACCGTCAAAGTTTGAGTTATGAAAAAGAAACAGCAAATTAATGAAATTGGAAGAAATAAAGACAAACAAATTATTAAATGAAAGTTAAAAATGGAAATAACACATTGGAGTAAAGAAAATGCTTTCACAAAAGTTGAAACTAATTAGAGTTCAAAATTACGAAATAAACAAAGTCAATTACCATAGCAACGGCTTTTTCATTGGTTAAAAATGTAAGATGGACATCGTGAGGTAGGAAGTTTGAAGTTGGAGAAGACGTGGCTTGCAAAAAGGACGCGGCAGAATAGTTTGAACCGTCATCCAGTGCAGTCATATTAATACACGTAGAACAATTAAAGATCCAATATGTGGTAAGAAGTCCGTGTAAAGTGCTACTATGTGACACGGAAATGTGTCACCATTTGTTACAACTAAAAACAATAACTGAAACACAAGCAAGTAAAACTAACCTTATAAAACAAAAGTCAATGCTAGATTTTTTTCAAGCCCAATTGATTTTCTTTTATTTTTACGTAAGCCTACTATGTACAGTATTTAGCCTAAATACAGTAAGAGGAAAATATAGTTTTTAATAAATTGCATCATTTATTCATAAATTTTGTTGACAAGGGTATAAGTGTTTTAGTTTTATAGTTTTCTATTAAAAATGTTTTGTGAAGAAGGATAAAAGGATGGTGCATTAAAAGGTAAGATTTTTATTATGTAATGTAGGTTTTAACATTTTCTGTAGTGTGCATAGCCAACACCACCTAGAAAACAAGGTTTGCGAGTTGTGACGTCACAGGGCACAGGCTACGGGCTGTCATTAGGCAATCAAGATAACCGATATTACAGTTGAATGACGTTTATTTAGACGTTAAAATGTGATAGTTTTCTTGTGATTTAAATACACTTGCTTTATATGTTGAAGTGTTATCTCTGTAGGAAATAAACAGAAAGTACTTAATCGGAAATAAATAATTAAATTAAATACTGTATTAGAACAAATGTAGACACGATGCCAATTAATTGTCCGGTATCTATGTGGTGTTGGTACAGCGCCATATAGCTGATCAGTAGAAATAATAGTCTTATAGCTAAGAATCCCCACGGCCTACCCTCACCCCAACGCTAAAAATAGACTCGGCAAACGTTTCGTGATGTTACCATCATACAGTACACTACTACTGTTTAAGCCGGAAACCGGTATTAGACGGGAAAAATGCCGGTCCCAATGGATTCCGGCTTAAATAGGTTTCACTGTGTGCGTGCGTATGCGTGAGTGTGCGTGCGAGTGCGTGTGTGCGCGTGTGTGTGCGTGTGTGCGTGTGTGTTAATAAAAATAATAATAAAGATGTAAACATAAGGAGGGTACATATTCTGTACCAGTAACATGAAACCAGATAGTCATGTTAATTCAAATGAAAGGTTAGATATAATTGAAAGAGCTAAATCTTGTTAATTAAAATAAATTAAATAATAAGTAATTCTAAATCCAAATAGATAATAAAAAATGTATAGTTTCTAATTAGCTGTGTTTTCATTTAAAATAAAATAAGTTCACTAGGTATCCATGTATATATAGTCTTTAAGTCACAAGTGTCTCTCAAAGATTCCACTACCTCGAAAGGAGCTTAAAGAGGTTTATGGGAGGCTAATTGGTTTTCATAAAAAATTCAGGGTTTGGTTCCCCTGAGAGGTTTATTCCTTGAGATACAGGTCTCGAACCAGGGTTCGTAGTCAAGGGATAAACCATTACTCTCTTATGGACAAGGTTTGGTCAAAGATAGAGAGGTGAAGAGTAAGAAGGTGCTAGTCGAGGGAAAAGCAGTTGAAGGTAAGGTCCGTTAGAGTTGGTATATTTTTAATGATTTTAATTTTTGAATATGGGAACATAAAAATTCAATGATGAAAAGAGTGGCCACTTCGTCTATCCTTCCCCTAATTACTTTTTACCAGAATTATGTTGAAAAGGTATCTGAATTTCATAAAACTAGGTCCAAATTGTAATACTTTTCGCAGGAAACATTATAATTGTTATCAGAAGCTTTAAAACTAGTAAAGAAATAGCATTGTTACAAAATACACGGCAAATATGGTTTACTTTTATGAAAAGTATATTGGATCATAATAAGGAAGCGATATGCATAAAGGTTTAGCAAACTATTAAATTTTCTTAGAATTGACTATGAATAATTAAAAACTTTTGAAATTGAAGCGCCATGACTAAACAGGCCATTATTGAATTGAAATTATTTTTGTAAAATAATAATAATAATAATAATAATACGATGTGATTTATAAAAAGGCACTGTGCAACAACTTGAGGCCAATTATTTGTTCTTTAAGTAAATACGTAATTATATCATTATCTGAGTCCAACAATCGAAAAATAAAAAAAAGTCGTAGTTATTTTTATTTCATTCCTAATAGAAAACAAGGAACAGAAGCTATTATCATAGCAAACGTGTTTCATTTTTGGTACTTTATAATTTGAAAAAAACTGATAAGTTTTTCTGTGCTGTTAAATGTTTTGTAACAAGTAATCCGATTTGAATAAGTTAATGACATGTTTTTGTATTATCAATTTTTTAGATAAGAAAAATTTAATTTTTTAAGCATTTACGAAGAAATTGTTGTATTATTAATTTTGTATTGAATTTATTTTCGACAGTTTTTTATATACAATTCAAAGTAATTAATTACAAATGTAAATTTAGTTGTTAAACTCATTGATCACTTAAACAATAGTTTATGACTGTCTGAACTTTAAATTTAGTAAATTTGTTAAAACTTACTGGACAGAACGTTTTCGATCGCTATGTGCCGATCTTCATCAGTGTCTTCTGCTTAGATATGTTGGGTCAAGCGGTGACGGTTTTAAAGGTAGGTTTTCAATAGTATCAAATAGTATGTGTGATTTGTATTGTGTTTGTTCGAGTAATATGTTTGTACTTTGTGTTTTTGCGTGTCTGTATATTTCATATTGTTCTAGTGTGTTGAGATGTGGTCCTTTTTTGTTGATGTGTAGGATTTCTAGGTTATGGTAAATGTCTGTGTATTTGAGTCCTGTTTTTTTATGTGATTGTAAAATGTTGAGTTGGTGTTCTGTTTGTGTTCCTCGATTCTTTGTTTAAAACTGCGACCTGTTTGTCCAATGTAGAATTTGTTACATTCATCGCAGTTCAGTTTGTATACGCCTGGTGCTTGCAGTTTATCTTTGTTGTTGGTGTTGTTGTATTTTGTATTGTAACTTGTTATTAGTTTTGTATGCTATTTTGTATCGAGTTTTTTTAAATTTGCGGGCTATTTTGTTTGTTGTTTTGTTTATGTATGATAATGTGATGTATTTGTTTTCCCTGTCTGTAGTGTTAATTATAGTGTTTTTTTTTGCATTTTGTACCATAGTTTGTCTATTCTTGTGGTGTTGTATCCATTTGTGTATGCTTAATATTTAATTGTGTTTAGTTCTTTGTTTATGTTTTCGTTGGTCTTTGGGACTTCTTTAAGTCTATGAAGCATGGATCTGAAGGCAGCTGTTTGTGTTGGATAGGTTGGTTTGAGGTGTAGTGGATAAGTGTGTCTGTTGTTATGGGTTTCCTGTAAATGTTGAAGCTTTGTTTTTGTGTGTGGCTTTTTGTTATGGTTAGGTCGAGATGTTTAGGGATTGGTTGGTTTCAATTTCTGAAGTGAAGTGGAGCTTTGGATGTATTTTTTTAGTGTAGGTGGAGTTTTTCGCATTGACGGGAGTTGCCTCTGTAAAGTGTTATGATATCATCGACGTATCTCTACCAGTAAATGATTTTGTGTGCGTGTGTATTGTTTGTGAGTATCTTGGTGTTTTCCATGTCTTGTAGAAAAATTTCGCTTAGGACACTACTCTTAGGACTTCCCAAGTGTAGACCATCTGGTTGTGAATAAACGTTTTAGTTGTGGGTGAAATGGTTTTATTTGGTGATGGTTTGGAGGATGCTTATGATTTCGGTAACATGGGTTTTAGGTATGTTGTTTTGTATTAATTGGGTTTCTAGAATGTTGAGCGTTTTGGGTATGGGTATGTTGGTGGACATATTTGTTATGTCGAATGATAGTAGTGTTGAATTGTTGGTATGTTTACGTCTTTTATTTTATTTATGAGGTTTGTTCTGTTTTTTATGTGTGTTTTTCTGTTTAAGTTTATGGATTGTCTGACTATTTTGTCCATGTATTCTTGAATTTTGTAGTCCATTACGTTCGGCGAATCTTATTAATCACTTAAAATAATAGTTTGTGACTATCCGATCTTTAAATTTAGTAAATTTGTTAAAACTTACTGAGACAGAACGTTTTCGAGCGCTATTTGCCGATCTTCATCAGTGTCTTCTGCTTGGAGATATTAGGTCAAACGGTGATGATTTTAAAGGTAGGTGTTCGATAGTATCAAAGAGTATGTGTGATTTGTATTGTGATTGTTCGTTTAGTATGTTTGTAATTTGTGTTTTATTTGTATCTATAAATTTCGTATTGTTCTCGTGTGTTGAGATGTGGTCCTTTTTTGTGTATTTTGCTAATTTATGTGCAGGGGCATTCTGGTAGTTGATGATGGCTCAGATGGGTACATTGTGTTTGTGTACTCACCAAGATACTCACAAACAATACACACTCACACAAAATCATTTACTGGCACAGATACGTCGATGATATCATAACACTTTACAAAGGCAACTCCCGTCAATGCTAAAAACTCCTCACCTACACTAATAAAATACATCCAAAACTCCACTTCACATCAGAAATTGAAACCAACCGATACCTAAACTTCCTCGGCCTAATCATAACAAAAAGCCACACACAAAACCAACGAAAACATAAACAAAGAACTAAACACAATTAAATATTTAGCATACACAAATGGATACAACACCACAATAATTGACAAACTATGGTACAAAATACAAAAAAACACTAAAATTAACACTACAGACAGGGAAAACAAATACATCACATTACCATACATAAACAAAACAACAAACAAAATAGCCCGCAAATTTCAAAAAATAGGACACAAAATAGCATACAAAACTAATAACAAGTTACAATACAAAATACAACACAACACCAATAACAAAGATAAACTACAAGCACCAGGCGTATACATACTGAACTGCGACTAATGTAAGAAATTCCAAATTGGACAAACAGGTCGCAGCTTTAAACAAAGAATCGAGGAACACAAACAGAATACCAACTCAACATTTTACAATCACATAAAAGAAGCAGGACACAAATACACAGACATTTATCATAACCTAGCAATCCTACATATCATCAAAAGAGGACCACATCTCAAAACACTAGAACAATATGAAATTTATAGACACACAAAAACACAAAGTACAAACATATTAAACGAACAAACACAATACAAATCACACATACTATTTGATACTATCGAAAACCTAACTTTTAAACCGTCACAGCTTGACACAACATCTCCAAGCAGAAGACACTGATGAAGATCGGCACATAGCGATCGAAAACGTTCTGTATCAGTAACTTTTTACAAATTTACTAAAATTAAAGTTCGGATAGTCATAAACTATTGTTTAAGTGATTAATAAGATTCACCGAACGTAATGGACTATAAAATTCAAGAAGCTAAATTCATGTATATGAACTATCAACTCATTTGTTTACATGAAACAAATATTCGTAACGTGATGATCTTAAACAAATAACAATTTCTATACGTGGATCAAACTTACATTTCATTGTGAATAGTTTAATATCGGCTTCATTTTATTATACAAACAACTAAATTGTAACATATGTTAAGTATGTTCTGCATCTGTGGTCGTAGTTTCCAATTTTATTTTTTATGGCACCACTTTCAAATTAACGTTTGCTAGATTGCCTAATATTTATTTACTAGTACACATGATGTTTATTTAATAAGATTTTCTACAGTATTTTAAATCGAAAATAAAATATAAAACTAATATTTTTGTTGGAACCTTAAAAAGTATGTATAATACAAAATGTAACTATTGATTTGATATTTATAACCTTAAATATAATATAAGGTAATGCTTTACTTGTTTTAAACAACTACTGAAAATATGGGGTAATTATTCCGACTTGCGACTACCACTATTTTCGTGAATTTTTTTTACTTTTCTTATGTATTTTTACGTCCTAAACACGAATCCAATATTAATAATTGTCGCTGACGCCGTTTTTTTAAAAATATACTTAAAAAACATAACCTTTATTGACATACGTTCAGACGTGCTACTACCGCTATTCCGACGTGCGACTACCGCTATTTTCGTGAATTTATTTTACTTTTCTTATGTATTTTTACGTCCTAAACACGAATCTAACATTAATAATTGTCGCTGACGCCGTTTTTTTAAAATATACTTAAAAAACATAACCTTTATTGACGTAAGTTCAGACGTGCTACTACCGCTATTCCGACGTGCGACTACCGCTATTTTCGTGAATTACCTACGAATGACTACCTACGAAGTATCCAGTCAGGATGGATTTGGTTATAATTATATTCCATTTTACTATATACCTATATTGAAATATATATACAAAGCAATCAGTCAGGATAGATTTGGTTATAGTTTTATACAACATTACTATATACCTACATTAAAATATACCTATGAAGTATCAAGTCAGGATAGATTTGGTTATAATTTAATAAAAATAGATAGTAATTCTGACTAAAATTATTACCAAATCTAACCTGACTGTATACTTCGTAGGTATATTTTAATGTAGGTTTATAGTAATGTATAAAATTACAGATCTAGACGTAGTGCAGTGCGCTGTAGCAACTGCGCGCTCGGTTCACGCTAGAGGCCTACATGTCATTACAATCTAACATTTAAAATGTGAAATAAAGTAACTTTCACAAAAATACATAAAAATGTAGGGAACGTACATATGTAAAAACGTGAAAATACATAAGAAAAGTCAAAACAAATTCACGAAAATAGCGTTAGTCGTACGTCAATAAAGGTTAATTTAGGTTATGTTTTTAAGTATATTTTTAAAAAACGGCGTCAGCGACAATTATTAATATTGGATTCGTGTTTAGGACGTACAAATACATAAGAAAAATAAAAAAAATTGACGAAAATAGCGGTAGTCGCACGTCGGAATAATTACCAAATATGGATACATAATTATATGCACATATCAACACTCCTATGTTATTCACAGTTAATTTGTACACATAAGTTAATCTTACATACACTTTTTCATAGTATTAAAACTAATGTTTCAGAAGAAATTCCATTGTTGATGTTTTAAGTCAATACATAAATGCATACTTAAAATGTATGTGTTGTGTGTATCTACTTCTGTTCTTTCTTGAATAATATAGACAAGATACTCTTACCAAAATATTTTGAGGTTGTTAAGAAAAGACTAATAAGTTAAATTATTTTTTCTTAGTTAATGTGTTTTAGCAAATTTTCTAGGTTTGGTCTAATTGTTTAAAATTCTGTGACATTTAAAAAATTATGTATATAAACTCTGTAGTAGTAAAAGTTTACCTTTACCACATGGATGGAATTGTATGAAAATATGTTCTGAGTAAAATTAAAGTAGGTAATTATTTCCTTTCTATATAATATTACTATTGCTAATCAAATTGTACCAGAAAGTTTTCAGGAATATAGAAAAAATCTCAAAAACTAAAAATTTTAAAAATTAGATAAAAATCATACACAATATCATGTTTTTTTTAAATAAATAGCTACATGACTATTGGAGTATTTAATAAAAATTATGATGACCCTTGTAGCTATTGTTATATATATATATATATATATATATATATATATATATATATATATATATATATATATATATATATATATATATATATATATATATATATATGTGACGGTTTTAAAGGCAGGTTTTCGATAGTATCAAAGAGTATGTGTGTGATTTGTATTGGGTTTGTTTGTTTAATATGTTTGTATTTTATTAATCACTTAAACAATAGCTTATGACTATCTGAACTTTGTATTTTATGTTTTTGTGCGTTTGTACAAAAACATAATGTTCTAATGTGTTGAGATGTGGTCTTTTTTTGTTGACGTGTAAGATTTCTAAATCATGGTAAATGTCTGGTATATTTGTATCCTGTTTCTTTTAGGTGATTGGAGAATGCTGAGTTGGTGTTCTCTTTGGGGGATATTGTGTGTTCCTCGACTACTTGTTGGAAGCTACAATCTCTTTGCCCAATGTAGAATTTGTTGCAGTTTGTACAGTTTAATTAGTATACCCCTGGAGCTTGTAGTTTATGTTTGTTGTTGGTGTCATGTTGTATTTTGTTTTGTAGCTTGTTATTAGTTTTGTATGCTATTTTTTAAACCATTTTTTGAAATTTGTAGGCATTTTATTTGATGTTCTTTTTATGTATGGTATTGTGATGTATTTGTTTTCCCTTCCTGTAGTGGTAATTTTAGTGTTTTTTGTATATTGTGCCATAGTTTGTCTATTGGGGTGTTGTTGTATCTATTTGTGTTTAATGATATATGCTAAATATTTAATGGTGTCTAGTCCTTTTTTTGTTTTCTGTGGTCAGGACTTCTTTGACTCTGTGAAGCATGGATCTAAAGGCAGCGTGTTTGTGTAGGGTAGGTTGGTTTGAGGTGTTGTGGATGAGTGTGTCTGTCGTTGTTGGTTTCCTGTAAATGTTGAAGCTATTTTTTTGTGTGTGGCTTTTTGCTATGGTGAGGTCGAGGTAGTTTAGGGATTGGTTGGTTTCAATCTCTGAAGTGAACTGGAGTTTTGTGTGTATTTTATTATTGTAGGTGAGGAGTTTTTCACATCAAAACATAAATTCAGGATAGACGGGTTTTTAAAAAAATTGACGTTTTCTAATGCACAAAATAAGTAGTTGAAAGCTTTAAACATGGCCTTTTTCTTCTATGTAGTGATTGAAAAATGTTTATTAAAATGGAGGCCACTTCACTTGTCAACATGTTGTCCTCTCAGCAGATTTTTTTTTATAACAAAAACTTTCCTAACAGGATACTTTGTAGCTATATTCAAAAATAATATAACATAGCGGTTTTTTATAAAATAAAATGCAATTTAAAATGTTTTGTATGTATTGTGAAGTGTTTTTGTTTTTTGTCTTTTTAAAAAAATTTAAATGTTTTTGGTCTCACCACTAAGGTTTTTCATTTTATCCATATCTCTGAAGACTTTCTAAATCTCTAGCAATAAGGGTTATACCAATTTTTATTATGTGTAGAAGGAAATAATTACCCTTTAGGTAAAGTTATTTTAAATGTTGCAAACCCTAGTGGAGATTTTTTTGTTGTAACAAGATACTTTGTAGTTATAATCAATTATAAAATGGCCTTGTTTCATACAAAAATGCAGTTTTAAACATTTTTTTGTGTATTGTGAAGTGAAGTTATTTTTGTGTTTTTGGTCTTGCCAATGAGGTTTTTTATTTTTATCCATATCTCTGAACACCAGTCTTCAATCTGAATGCTGCTATGCTAACAGATCAGGGCAAGTTATGGTCAATTGACCCTCCCCAATACAAGACTTTCCCACCATTTTCTGGCCAAGAGATCCCTTAATCAAACTTGATTCTATTTTTTGGTGGTCATCTTTATTAGGAAATTGGAGGACTGTAGTCAGCTCAGATGCTGAGGCTGGGGAAGGGGTTTTCCCTGCTTGGCTAGTTTGTCAACTTTTCTATTGCCAGAGATGTTTATGGGGTTATGGATTAACTGAAAATTAAATGCCCACCTGGCATTTATGGGAGCATTTAGTCTTGTTCTACATTCTATGGTATAACAAAAGTATACAGTCTGCAAAAATGCAACAGAAATTTTCTACTTATAATGTAGACAATTATTAAAGCTATTAGTTTGATTCAAAAAGATGTTGAAAAAATACTGTAGATCCTCTCTAATTCGTCATGTTTGGGGCCAAGGGGGTGAAAATTTAAGAAAAAACCAAATTACAGAAATCGTGAAATTAACATGTAGCAGAGGGTAAACATAGCACTTAATAGGTATGTAATGTAATTAATAAAGTACTTACATGATTTATGTTGACTGAAAAACTAACCAAAACTTTTACACAACATTATTAAAATACTAAAGCCCTCTGTACAAATTCGAGCGGGTGGCTTGTTTATCGCTGTTGGCATGTATGGAACTGGCCTCGCAAGGTATGGTCAAAAGCCGCTTACCCCTGACTACTAATTGGCAACCCTGAGCGACCATTGTTGCCTAGTGCTTGGGTCGAGTTGTCAGTCTATTGCCTGTCCATGACTTGTCTGTCGTTCATGTGGCAATGCTGCTTTTTTGGCCAACCGCCCGATTCCGTGCAGTGGATTTATATAGCCTGTATTATAGTTTGTAATTACAAATAGCTACGCTACTTTATTTACATAAAACATAAAAAATAACATATAACTGTACCTTGTAAGAATATTAACACTAGGAAGAAAAAAAATGTGGTGTATTCAATCTATTTACTTTTTAGTTTTAAAAAAAGTCTGTCATTTTTTTTATATTAATGAATTTTTTTGTATTGCAAGCTGCCGAATTTGTCTTAAAACTATCAATTTTATCAGTTGTGCTTTATTTTGTCTCTCATACCATCCAATGCATTTCGTTATCATTTCATCTACTTCCCTATAAGTCACTGCATTTTCTGGGCAAAGTTCACACTATTCTTCAGATTTCCTTATCTGTTAAAATTGTGTACTTTCTTTGTCAGCTATTGCTTCTGTACCTGGTATATTTTGAGATATTCCTTTTAATTCTGAAATGAAATTTGTGCTATTTAAATCACCAACAGTTTCACCTTTATTACTTTCCTGTTCGTATGGCCTGTTTTTTCCAACACGATGTAAGTGTTCTATGTGGAATGTTATAATATGTTGCTATAGACTACCAATAACATATTGATCCATTGCCTGAATCAAACAAGAGGTGTTTCCAGGAAGAAACTTAGGTGTTATGCCTTTAGTGGTTTGTCTTATGGTAAGTTGGATTAGCTGGAACATTATCTATGATCAGTAGGGCCTTTTCTAGTGAATTTCTACTTTTAAGATGACTTTTCACTTGAGGGACAAAGTATTCATGAAACCATTAATTTAAAGTATTGCTGGTAGTCCACAAACGTTTTTGAGGAAACTTGCTAATGATTGGAAGTGGTAATTATGACTTCCACTGGCATTCACAACCTCTAAAACAGTTTCTAGTTTGTGAAAATCTCATAACCCAACCACGTAGAAGAGAGCCCCAATCATGGTATCAAGAGTGATGAGCAACCAATCTGCCTCAGCTTCATACGTTGCTCATCTATGTGAAAATATTTGTAGAGAGAGGGGTGTATGATTTTGAAAGATATTATCTTGTTATGTCATACTAGTCTTTCCCCTTCTAACTTTGTCTTGAAAGTTTTTACCAAATATTACCTTTTAAAAGTATAATTGTTTTATCCTTGTTTAAAAAAAATTAAAATCGGCTTTAACTATGTAATTAACCCAGCCGATACATTGTTTTCACCGGTCTACATCTATTTGGTGGATGACTACAGTAGACATATCATATTGTGCTATACTAGTATTTTACCTTCAAGTTTAAACCTTTATATTTTTACAAACTATTCTCTGCCATAGGTAATGGTTTCACTTTCTTTTTGAGCAATGAAAATTCATTAGAAATATACAATCAGCCCATAATAACCTTTTGAAAGCACACAACCCAGCCGTGTACAAGAGAGCCTCAACCACGCTCTCAGGTGTGATGAGCAACCAGTCATCCTCATCTCCATCTTTTTGTCATCTATATTCATAACATTCAGTCGTTTAAAGCTAAAGGAATAGATTAGGATAGGAAGTTGTAAATAGAAAGAGTATTTGTAGGTTTACACAAACTCCTATTTATCGGGTATATTTTTGAGTATTCGTGTCATTTAGAATGAATCATACCATGTTTGTTGTAAATATGATTACTTTTGCCATTTTGGAACTCCTATCAGGATCAAAATAAGTTTTAGACAGAATGTGCAAAATTCCAAAACCTGTGTTTTTTATTTTATAACATGGATAAATATTTTTAAGAATTTAAAACACTGTTGAATGAACTGTGTGAGAGGGGCTTAGGCAATGTATCCCTGTTTAAAGATTTCAAAAACTGTATTCCTTCACATCGTTTTAAAACGTTGTTTTTAAAATACAGTGATTATAAAAATTGTAAATCTGAAATGTTAACCTAAATACTATGAAATTATTCAATGAAAGGATATTCATAATACATACCAGTAGAAAACGTTTGATTTGGTTGTTCATCTTGTGTTGTTTATTTAAACACTTATGTGTATACTTTAATGGTCAACTTGTCAATACTTACTTAGGAAAAGTAGTCGGTACTCTATATGTGGAATATTAGTATGACAAACATTTTTATGTCAATAGTGCTCTCTCTCTGTCATTGTATCGCATTCTAATTTTTTGTGTGTGTGTTGAATTAAAAGACAAACAATTCTTTTTGAGTTCAACTTCTCATACATATCTGTAAAATACCATGTCAGGACAAACTGTCTGTGACAATGATGTCGTCTTCCTGAAAGAAAAAGTTTCATAAGTTTATTTAAATTGTATGATACAGGTAATTTTGTACTTTGTTTATTATCTATTTCTATATTCCTTCTTTTATAAAGACAACAAGTACCTATATTGATTTCTATTTATTCGTTTCATATTATAATTAACTTTTTATAGATATTTAAACGGTGAAGTTAATGTTCCTAATATTTTTAGGAAAAAGAATACTCATATATTTTTGTGTAAAGCCAACCTCAATAACATACACAAACACACCTACCAGCCGCGTACAAGAGAGCCCCAACCACGCTCTCAGGAGTGGTGAGCAAACCAATCACCCTCACCTCCATACAACTGTTTACATCGGTCTACCAATATTTAAACTTGCCTGTATGAAGAGAGAAGTAGGATGACTTCAAATGACATATCATATTGTGCCATACAGTATTTCTCCTTCTATTTTTAATTTTTGTAATTTTACAAAATATTTTTGGTATAGGTTAAGGTTTCCTTTTTGAACAATAACAATGCATTAGAAATATACAATCAGCCCATAATAATCTTTCGAATGAACACGACCCAGCCGCATACAAGAGAGCCCCAACCACGCTCTCAGGTTTGATGAGCAACCCGTCATCCTCATCTCCATCTTTTTGTCATCTATATTCATGTAATACATTCGGTCGTTGAAAGCTAAAGGAATAGTTTAGGATAAGAAGTTGTAAATAGAAACAGTATTTGTGAGGTTTCGCAAACCTCCATTTATCAGGTATATTTTTGAGTATTTATGTCATTCAGAATGAATCTTACCGTGTTTGTTAAAAATATGATTCCTTTTGCCATTTGGAACTCCTATCAAGAGAAAAATAAGTTTTAGACAGAATGTACAACATTCCAAAACCTGTGTTTTTTAATTTGAAAACATGGATAATAATTATAAGAATTTAAAACACTGTTAAATGAACTGTGTGAGATAGGTTTAGGCAATGTATCCCTGTTTAAAGATTTCATAAATTGTATTCATTCACATCGTTTTAAAATGTTGTTTATAAAATACAGCGATTATAAAAATTGTAAATTTGAAATGTAACCTAAATACTATGAATTAATTCAATGAAAGGATATTCATAATACATACCAGTAGAAAACGTTTGATTTTGTAGTTCGTCTTGTGTTGTTTATTTAAACACTTATATGTATACTTTAATGGTCAACTTGTCGTTACTTACTTAGGAAAAGTAGTCGGTACTCTATATGTAAAATATTAGTATGACAAACATTTTTATGTCAATAGTGCTCTTTCTCTGTCATGGTATCGCATTCTAATTTTGTGTGTGTGTGTGTTGAATTAAAAGACAAACAATTCTTTCTGAGTTCAACTTCTCATACATATCTGTAAAATACCATGTCAGGATAAACTGTCTGTGACAATGATGTCATCTTCCTGAAAGAAAAAGTTTCAAAAGTTTATTTAAATTGTATGATACAGGTAATTTTGTACTTTGTTTATTATCTATTTCTATATTCCTTTTTTTATAAAGATAACAAGTACCTATGTTGATTTCTATTTAATCGTTTCATATTATTATTAACTTTTTATAGACATTTAAACGGTGAAGTTAATGTTCCTAATATTTTTAGGAAAAAGAATACTCATATATTTTTGTGTAAAGCCAATGTAAATAACTTTCCCAAACACACCTACCAGCCGCGTACAAGAGAGCCCCAACCACGCTCTCAGGTTTGATGAGCAACTAGTCATCCTCATCTCCATCTTTTTGTCGTCTATATTCATGTAATACATTCGGTCGTTGAAAGCTAAAGGTATAGATTAGGATAAGAAGTTGTAAATAGAAACAGTATTTGTGAGGTTTCACAAACCTCCATTTATAAGGTATATTTTTGAGTATTTGTGTCATTCAGAATGAATCATACCGTGTTTGTTGTAAATATGATTACTTTTGCCTTTTTGGAACTCCTATCAAGATCAAAATAAGTTTTAGACAGAATGTACTATATTCATAAACCTGTGTTTTTTAATTTGAAAACATTTATAATAATTATAAGAATTTAAAACACTGTTAAATGAACTGTGTGAGATGGGTTTGGGCAATAAATCTCTGTTTAAAGATTTCATAAATTGTATTCCTTCACATCGTTTTAAAATGTTTATAAAATACAGCGATTATAAAAATTATAAATCTGAAATGTAACCTAAATACTATGAATTAATTCAATGAAAGGATATTCATAATACATACAAGTAGAAAACGTTTGATTTGGTTGTTTGTCTTGTGTTGTTTATTTAAACACATATATGTATACTTTAATGGTCAACTTGCCGTTACTTACTTAGGAAAAGTAGTCGGTACTCTATATGTAGAATATTATTATGTCAATAGTGCTCATTCTCTGTCATTGTATCGCATTCTAATTTTGTGTGTGTGTTGAACTAAAAGACAAACAGTTCTCTCTGAGTTCAACTTCTCATACATATCTGTAAAATACCATGTCAGGATAAACTGTCTGTGACAATGATGTCATCTTCCTGAAAGAAAAAGTTTCATAAGTTTTTTTAAAATTGTATGATACAGGTAATTTTGTACTTTGTTTATTATCAATTTCTATATTCCTTCGTTTATAAAGACAAAAAGTACCTATATTCATTTCTATTTATTCGTTCCATATTATTATTACCTTTTTATAAACATTTAAATGGTGAAGGTATTGTTCCTAATATTTTTAGGAAAAAGAATACTCATATATTTTTGTGTAAAGCCAACCTCAATAACTTACACAAACACACCTACCAGCCGCATACAAGAGAGCCCCAATCACGCCCTCAGGAGTGGTGAGCAAACCAGTCACCCTCACCTCCATACAACTGTTTACATCGGTCTACCAATATTTAAACTTGTGTGTATAATGAGAGAATTAGGATGACTTCAAATGACGTATCTTATTGTGCCATACAGTATTTCTCCTTGTATTTTTAATTTTTGTCATTTTACAAAATAGTTTTTGGTATAGGTAAAGGTCTCCTTTTTGAACAATAACAATTCATTAGAAATATACAATCAGCCCATAATAATCTTTCGAAGGAGCACGACCTAGCCGGGTACAAGAGAGCCCCAACCACACTCTCAGGTGTGATGAGCAACCAGTCATCCTCATCTCCATCTTTTTGTCATCTATAATCATGTAATACATTCGGTCGTTGAAAGCTAAAGGAAAAGATTAGGATAGGAAGTTGTAAATAGAAAGAGTATTTGTAGGTTTTCACAAACCTCACGGTGAGGTTGATGTTCCTAATATTTTTATGAAATATAATACTCATATATTGTGTAATAGCCAACCTCAATAACAACCACAAACACAACTCCCAGCCGCGTACAAGAGAGCCCCAACACCGCTCTCAGGAGTGGTGAGCAAACCAATCACCCTCACCTCCATACAATTGTTTACATCGGTCTACTGATATTTAATCTTGGCTGTATAAAGAGAGATGTATGATGACTTCAAACGACATATCATATTGTGCTATACAGTATTTCCCCTTCTATTTTTAATTTTTTTAGTTTAAGAAAATATTTTCTGGTGTAGGGAAAGGTTACTTTTTTGAACAATTACAATTCATTAGAAATATACAACCTGCCCATTATTATCTTTCGAATGAGCACAACCTAGCCGCGTACAATAGAGCCCCAACCACGCTCAGGTGGGCTATCAGGTGTGATGAGCAACCAGTCAATCTCATCTCTATTTTTGTTCATCTATATTCTTGTATACATTCGGTCATTTAAAGCTAAAGGAATAGATTAGAATAGGATGTTGTAAATAGAAAGATTATTTGTAGGTTTTCACAAACTGCTATTTATCGGGTATATTTTTTAGTATTTGCGTCATTCAGAATGAATCATACCATGTTTGTTGAAAATATGATTACTTTTGCCATTTTGCAACTCCTTTAAAGATCAAAATAAGTTTTAGACAGAATGTACAAAATTCCAAAACCTTTTTTTTATTTGAAAACATCGATAAATATTTTTAAGAATTTAAAAGACTGATAAATAAACTGTGTGAGATGGGTTTAGGCAATGTATAACGGTTTAAAGATTTCAAAAATTTTATTCCTTCACATAGTTTTAAAACGTTGTTTATAAAATATAGTGATTATAAAAATTGGGTAAATCTGAAATGTTAACCTATATGCTATGAAATAATTCAATGAAAAGATATTCATAAGACATACCATTAGTATACCTTTGATTTGTTTGTTCGCCTTGTGTTGTTTATTTAAACACTTATATGTATACTTTAATGGTCAACTTGTCGTTAGTTACTTAGGAAAAGTAGTTGGTACTCTATTTGTGGAATATTAGTATGATAAACATTTTTTTGTCAATAGTGCTATTTCTCTGTCATTGTATCATTTTTTAATTTTCTGTGTGTGTGTTGAATTAATAGACAAACAATTCTTTCTGAGTTCAACTCCTCATATATATATCTGTAAAACAACATGTCAGGATAAACTGTCTGTAACAATGATGTCACCTTTATGAAGGAAAAAGTTTCAAAAGGTTATTTAAATATTATGATACAGGTAATTTTGTACTTTGTTTATTATCTATTTCTATATTCCTTTTTTTATATAGACAACAAGTACCTATATTGATTTCTATTTAATCGTTCCATATTTTAAACTTTTTATAGACATTTAAACTGTGAAGATAATGTTCCTAATATTTTTATGAAAAAGAATACTCATATATTTTTATGTATAAGCCAACCTCAATAACTTACACAAACACACCTCCCAGCCGCGTAAGAGAGCCCCAACCCCGCTCTCAGGATTGGTGAGCAAACCAATCATCCTCACCTCCATACAATCGGTCTTGTTTACACCTTTGTTTACATCGGTCTACTAATATTTAATCTTGCCTGTATATAGAGAGATGTAGGATGACTTCAAATGACATATCATATTGTGCCATACTAGTATTTCTCCCTATATTTTTAATTTTTGTATTTTTACAAAATATTTTCTAGTGTATGTAAATTGTTCCTTTTTGAACAATTACAATTCTTAAGAATAAGAATGATATACAATCAGCACATATTAATCTTTCAAATTCACGCCACTCAGTCAGGTGCAAGAGATCCCCAACCACCCTCTAAGGTGTGATGAGCAATCAGTCATCCTTATCTCTATTTTTTTCTCATCTGTATACACATAATACATTCGATCATTTAAAGTTACAGGAATAATATTAGGAGAGGAAGTTGTAAATAGAAAGAGTATTTGTAGGTTTTCTCTAACTTCTATTTATCGGTTATATTTTTGAGTATTTGTGTTATTCAGATTGAATCACACAGTGTTTGTTGGAAATATTATTACTTTAGCCATTTTTGAACTCATTTTGAGATCAAAATAAGGTTTAGACAGAGTGTACAAAATTCCAAAACCTGTTATTTTTATTTGAAAACATGAATAAATATTTTTAAGAATTTAAAAGACTGATAAATAAAATGTGTGAGATGGGTTTAATGTATACCGGTTTAAAGATTTCAAAAATTGTATTCCTTCACATAGTTTTAAAACGTTATTTATAAAATACAGTGATTATAAAAATTGTAAATCTGAAATGTTAACCTATATGCTATGAAATAATTCAATGAAAAGAATATTCATAATACATACCAGTAGAAAACTTTTGATTCGGTGATATTTATTTAAACACTTATATGTATATTTTAATGGTCAACTTGTCATACTTGTCAACTTACATACTGAGGAAAAGTAGTAGGTAGTGTGTATTTGCAATATTAGGATGATAAATACGTATTTATGCAAATAGTTTTAGAGTTTAACTTCCCCACATATAAGTAAAGTAACATATTAGGATAAACTGTCTGTAACCATGATGTCATCTTCCTGAAAGAAACAGTTTTAAAGGTATAACTATATTGTGTGATGTATTTTATTTATTCCATTTATATATATATATATATATATATATATATATATATATATATATATATATATATATATATATTGTAAAGTTTTTATAAAACGCAATACAACGATGTTTTATACTATTAAATGAAGATATATTATTTCTATTTAATAACCAAAACCAAAAAACTACTCAGGAACATTTCATTATTCTTTATTATTACAATTTCATCTCAACATTAAACAATACACACAAAACAAAATTTTACAACTTAACAATTTTTAACAAAATAGGTTTAACTCTTTTTTCTTTTAATTTTAGAGTTACACAATTTTAATACCCTTGGCTAATTTTACGATCTCTTAGTATCTCGGGGTTATAGCATGGGCTATATTTTTTTTTAATTCTTAGGTTAATTAAATAAATTTTGAACAAACAATATTAAATTTTGAAATTAGCTTTAATAAATATTTTCCGGATGGAAATACTTAAATTTTGAATATGCAAAAAGGCTAAACTATTTGAACTGGATTATTTCTTATTTCTTACTATTAATTAACTACAAGATATTCTAATGTACAAATTTAAACTTCTCTATTATCTTAAAAGTCCACTAAAATTATTTTTATAGCGCTATTTCTCAACTTAATAAATATCAAAATTCTGCTGGTCGCTTACGTAAAATTCCCGTTCTCTCCAGTTAGACATTTTACACACTTAAATTCTTTTTTGTTTACTTCACATTATATTTCCACTGTATTATATTTTGAAATTCGCTTCTCCTTAATTTAGTTTAGCCAATCTTCTTAACAAATCGGTATAATTTTGACGAAGTTCCTAATAAATAGAATTTTGACTGGTCTTGGCCGGTCCGATGCTCAGGGGAGATTTGTTAGTTTTCAGGAGGGGATCGAAAACAGGGAGGAAAATATTATAGGCGAGCTGGTAGTTGTAGGGGACCAGGAAAAAGGGACAAGCCTAGAAATACTAGAGACAGAAACGGAAGGCACAGATATGCCTATAGAAGAGAGTGAGGTGGAAACCCAAGTAGATGAGGCTAGGGGACTACCACCTATGCAAACCCAACAAAAAAATTGTGAAAATAAATGTTAATGAATTGTTCCTGAGTAGTTTTTGTGTTTTAACTAAGAAATTAAAAATATCATTCAATAAAATAATAAATAGTAAAACCCCGTTGCGTCTGTTTTATAAATACATTACAATATATATATATATATATATATATATATATATATATATATATATATTTAATGACGAGTATCTACATTGATTTCTATTTAATCATTCCATATTTTTAACTTTTTATAGGCATTTACCCTGTGAAGTTAATTTTCCTCATATTTTTTTGACAAAGAATACTCATATATTTTTTTGTATAAGCCAACCCTTATAACTTACACAAACACACCACCCAACCGATTACAAGAGAGCCCCAACCATGCTCTTAGAAGTGGTAAGCAAACCAATCCCCATCCCCTCAATATATTTTTTGTCATCGGGCTACAAATATATAATCTTGCTCTTATATAGAAAGGTGTAGGTTTACTTCAAATGACATATTATATTGAGTCATATTAGTGTTTGTCCTTCAAATTTTAACATTTGTATTTTTATTTAATATTTTTCCAATAGGTAAAAGATTCTCTTCCTTTTTGAGCAATGGAAATTCATAAAGAATATATTATGAGCCCACAATAATTTTTAAAATTCTTAAACCCCATTATCATCATCTCCATCTATTTTTTTATCTATATTCACATAATTCATTAGATTATTTAAAGCCGATGGAATAGATTCGGGTAGAAAGATGTAAATAGAAAAGGTATTTGTAGTTATTCTCAGACTCCTATTTATTGGTTAAATGTTTGAGTATTTGTGTTGTTTGGAATGAATAATATTGTTTCTGTAAAAGCATTAATACTTTTATATTTTTGGTTCTCTTGCCGAGATCAAAATGAGTATTGGACTGAACGTACAAAATTCCAAAACCTGTTTTAAAAATATGGTAAAATATATTTCAGGATTAAAACACTGTAAAATGAACTGTGTGAGTGTGCTTAGAAAAATGTTTCAGTGTTTTATATTTAAAAAAAGCTTTTTTTTCAGTCATTTAAAATTTTGTTTTTAAAATACAATGTACCTAAAAAATGTAATTTAGAGAAGTAAACATAAATTACTTATTACACTTTTGCTATTACTTGGGACCAGTGTTAATTACTTATTACACTTTTGCTATTATGTATTACTAACAACCAGCATCCAGTGTCATGAACAGCATCAAGATTTCGATATTTAAACATAAATACTATTAAATTATTGCATAAACGATATTTTTATTACAAGCCAGGAGAAAAACCTGCAATTATGATGTACATGTTGTGATGATTATTTAAACACTTGTGTTTTTTTTTTAGTGTTCAAAATATCTTACTGAGAAAAAGCAGTACTTCGTGTATATTTTTGTTGTATTAGGATGATAAATAAGTTTTATGCCATTATTGTTATTTCTCTGTCTTTACATTGCAGGGTAATTAATTTATTTCTGTTGAATATATATTCAATATATATTCAATATATTCTGATTATATAGGCAATCAATTCTTTCTTAGTTTAACTTCTCTCACTATCTGTAAAATTCCGCATTTGTTTGGGGAAGTTATCATTGTTTAAAAATGTCTGAAATATTAAATTTTCAATGCCTTTAAAAATATATTTTCAGAATACAATTAACATAAACACATGTAAATTAGAAAAATAAACATATATACTATTGAATAAATAAAAAATATATATTCATGTTAGATACCTGGAGAAAAAATTACAATTGGGTTGTAGATCCTAGGGTGGTTATTTAATCACCTAATCATGAGTTTTAAAGGTCAAAATGTCTTTAATTACTTTAAAAAAGTAGTAGGCTATGTATACTTGCAATATTAGGATGATAAATACATTATTATACCAATAGTGTTATTTCAATGTCACTATAACATATGCTAATCTATTTTTTTTCTGTTTAATATACAGGCAACCAATTCTTTTTGGCTTTAACTTCTCACACATGTTTGTAAATTTCCATATCAGGATAAACTGTTTGTGTGCATTATGTTGTCTTCCTAAAAAAAAGAGTTTCAAAAGTATTTTCAATTTGTAATAGGGGTAATTTTTTTTTTTTATATAATACTCGTTTTAAATTCTTTTTTTAAAAAATAGGACAAACACCTATTTTTTCGTTTATTGATCCTATGTTTTTAACTTTTCATAGAGTTTTACTTAGTTTAAGTAGATGTTCCTCATAGTTTTGGGTTACAAATGTTTGTATTCAATTAATGTTAAAGCAACCCTTATAATCGTACACAAATCCCTCCACCGCGTATATGAGAGCCCCAATCCCAGGTGTGATGAGCAACCAATCCACCTCACCTCCAGACATTTTTTATGTGCCTACAAATATTTAATCTTGCCAGTATACAGAGAGAGAGAGAGAGAGAGAGAGAGAGAGAGAGAGAGAGAGAGAGAGAAATGGATGATTTCAAAAACATTGTATCATATAGTGTTATTCCTTCACATGTTATATTTTGGGTTTTTACAAAATATTACCTAGTAAAAATAAAAGTTTCTTTTACTTGTTGGGCAATGACGATATACATACAATCCTCCCATAATAACCTTCAAATTCGCATCACCCAACCTTGTACAAAAGAGCCCCAATTATGCTCTCAGGAGTAATGAGCAACCAATCAGTCTCAACTACATCTATTTTTCATACATATAATTCTTCTCCATACATATGATACATATCTCCCATAAAAATCATAAGGAACACACCCAGATAGCAAGGGAAAATAGGAACATTATCTTTAATTTCTACTTGAACCTATAATTTTTCTATTTAATAGATTATTGTGTCTTTTAATGTGAGTATTTATCCATTTTTTAATTTTCTAATTTTCTCAGTTCTTTCATATTTATTTTGTAGAATGTATCCAAGGATACACACTTTTTGACAATTCTATTATTGTAATTTTTTATTAATCATATTGTGCATGGAACTATTTTATAAATCTCATTTAACACAAACAAAATGGTTTTTCAAATTTTATACTTTTAAAGCCAATTCTTATCATGTCGTCTAAGCTGAAAAAAAAAAAATTAATGTATCTTTTATATATAAATCAGTATTTACATTTGTGCCCATGTTTATACGGACAAGATTCACTTGCTGTATTCCAATAACTCACTTTCACAAGTATCTGAATAATAATAATTTGTCTTCAGTATAACTGTAAAATTGATTCTATGGGGTGGTTTATAACAGGAATCAGAAAATTGGATATGTTAACAGATAAATATTGAAAAAACTTTCCAATTAAAAACAACAGTGTTACTGTCAAATTTGCTGATTCATGTAAATAATTTGTTTTTGCTCTATTTTTAGGCACTGCCAATGCTATCATTTACTATTCTCTCATGACTGGTAAGTTCCACTTGTCTGTAACTTTCTGTCAAACTATATGCTGAGATGAGATTAAAAGATATATGTTTATCTGTAACTTTCCATCAAACGATATGCTGAAATGAGTTTGAAAGGTGTATGTGTTTGTAACTGTCTGTCAAACTATATGCTGAGATGAGTTTAAAAGGTATATGTATATGTTGTGTCATACAAGTAATTTTGCAATAATTTAATTGATATATTTTTACAAAACCATCATATATAATAATAATTTGTTAATTTTTCTTTTTTGTATTATATTTTATTTACTCAAACATTTTTTTGTTTATATAAATGTTTGCCTAATTTGAGTTAAATAGCCTAGACCAGACTATTTTGGACCAGACTTTTCTCACAATGCAGAGATACTAAGGTGTACTAGTTCCAATTATATAACGAAAATGCTACTAATTAAGGTTAAAGTTGAGTAAAAAAGTACCTTATTGAAGTTAAAACTCAACACACATAAAAAATAACTGGTTAAAGTTAATAGAAAAGTAACTGATTAAAAAATTATTATTAGTGATTCCATCTTTACGTGAGCTACTAATTTTTAACTAGAAACAATTTAAAATAGTTGGTATTTTGAAAAATGTGGTAAACTCTACATAAATCATTTGTTTTTTGTTTATTAAGAACAAGAAGTCTCTTTGCAATAAATACATATCATAGGACCTTGATTAAAATCATTTAAAAAGTAATTTTATCAGTATATTTAAAAATACCGTATGGGAAAAGTAATTTTCAATTTTTATAATTAAGTTTGTGAGTATATATCATTATGTGGGAAACTAATTTTTAACTAAAAAGATTTGTACATAGGTTATTATGTTGAATTGCCTATAGTAGCACTTACTTTGTGTACTTGTGAATATTAGGAGTTATGATGTCAAAAAGTGTGTGTGACTTATAAAGTAATTGTGTATTGAGTGTGTGTGTGTAGTGTGTAGTTTGAAGTGTCTGTATATTTTGTATTGTTCGGTTGTGTAACGTTGGTTATTTCTGTTTATTGCTGTTTATTTTTCGTTTATTTCTTCAATAGATAAATAACGTAGAACCTTGATTAAAATAATTGAAAACGTATTTTTACCCTTATATTTAAAAATACCATATGTATTGGTATTTCCTAATAGAAAAGTCATTTCCAATTTTCAGTTTTTATAATCGAGTTTGTGAATATACAAACACACACACAATTTTATACACACCCACAAATTCATAAAAAAATATCTAAAATTTCAATGGCTTCAAAATTCTATTTTCAAAATTTTCTTCAAAATTTTATTGTTTGAGAACTTTTCTTTAAAATTATAAAGGGTAGGCTTGATTTTTAGCATTGGCACCTATACTGAAAAATCCTGGTCACTTCTTTAAGGTACTCTCAGACATTACAAGAGAAACACTGCCTTTTTTATAATAATATGAAACTAACAATATGACCCAGCAATAAATACCAGTCATTCATACACTTTTTTGAAATCTTGAGATCAGTCTACTCTACAATCCCAGCAGGATAACTACATGTTTGAAATCCAGCACTTTGCCACTGAGCCTACTTTTCCATAGCTAGAAATCTATTACTTAAAGATGTACATAAAATCATAAGAGAACGCTTCCTTGCAATATTGAGTCATTACAAGAGCTGGCCAGAATGAGAAATTATAGACCACCATCAGTTTCAGAAATGACAAACAAAAAAAAGAAGAAAAATAAGTAGTAACAAACAAAAGTAATAGTCCAACAAAATTTATTGTATAGAGAGTGAAATGGAAAATTGCAAGGAAATTTGCTTTCTATTTTGGCACTTAGTATTGTGGTTCAGTCTTATGTGTATGCAAATTTACATTAATTGTAATTATAAAATAAAAACCAAAATATAATTATCTTTGTTGACCTCAGAAGGAATTGACTTTAAATTTTTTTCTATATTACTTGATTTTAAATCAAATTTCTATAAAAGTCAACTCTGAGAAGCGATTTTTGTTTGATAAAACAAAAATAAACAACAAAATAATTTTATTATCACTAAGTGAAAGTAGCCAAAACAGAAGGGTAATTTATGATCTTGCTTAAAATGTATAGGATATAAGTATTAGTTGTACAATACTCTGTTATAAACAGTTTGAAATTTATTTAGTAATAACTCATGCACTATGAGCTTAGTGCATAAAATTGTTCTAATTAGAGAGACATAATATTTTTTTCTTTCATTTGAATAAAAACATGTAGGAAATACCCAGTTATGGCTATATTTTGAGAAACTTAACGATTTTTTAATTAGGAATTCTACTATTAGAAAATGTTTTGATATCCCTTCCTTGCAGCTAGGACCCACTTTAATTTCTTAATAATTGCCCCAACGTTTGAGTTGGGTCTTTTTTCAGTTGAAATTCAAAATATGGGGAAAAATCTTTCACTAGATATAACTCCACTTTACGTTTTTTTGCCTATATTTAGCTTTTCGATATTACACTCGCCACTGCATACAAGAGTTCCAATCATGCTGCTATTAGTAATGATAAAGGCTAAAAAACTCTCAACTTTGTTAGCAATAGTAAAGATTATTAGCATTAGGTTTTTGTAAGTTATTGTTTTTAATGTTTTTTAAACCATTTTTCAAATTTTATTATTTTTTTATGTAAGACAGTTGTCTTGAGAATAAAAGATGTAATTAATCTTAGGCCTTAGCTGTATCAAAACAAAAAAAAAAAAATAATATGAAGGAAAAACCAAATGTAGCTGCCACATAGTGTAATCATGCCTATAGTAAAAATGTTTCCTCCTTGTTTTTGGGATATTAAAATTTACTTTAAATATGCAATCCAGCCGCAGTAATCTTTGAAATTCGCACCACCCAGCCGCATACAAGAGAACCCCGATCTCGCTCTCAGGAGTGATGAGCAACCAATCCGACTTACCTCTATATAATTTTTGTCTATATACATATATTACATCTCACTCATATGAAGCTGAAGTATCAGAATTGCACAGCATGCTGAAAATAAAATCAGTATCTTAATATTTCTTTAAAACACCTATAATTTCCAGAAAATTAAATCTAGTTAATTTTGTCTTTTACAGTGAATGAATATTTAAGTTTTATGTTTAAACGAATATTACTTTTTCTGATTTTAAAGACCTCTCTTGATCAAAAAAGGATAACAAGGAATGTACAAAGTTCCAAACTTAATTAGTTTGATGTGGCATATGTTGAAATTCCAATTTTCTGAAATTCCGACTTCAAAGAATAAAATGAACGGTGTTTTGGGTAGTTTATCATTGTTTACAATTTTCTAAAATTAAATTTTTTTACTGCCTTTAAAAATTTTGTTCATAAAATAAAGTGATTGTAAACACAGGTGTTCTGAAATATAAACATAAATACTAATAAATAATTAATACAAAAATAAATCAACCTACCTACCAGGAGAAAATTGTGCAATTGGGCTGTACATCTTAAAATTTGAATATAAATACTTGTTTATCAATTTAAATTTTCATAACACCATTACATACTGAAATGTAGTAATGTAACTACAATTTTAATGTAATTACAATAGTATGATGATAAATACTTTTTATACCAGGGGTGTTTTCTCTGTCATTATATGACATGTAAATCAATTTTTTTTCTGTTCAATATGCAGGCAGTAATTTTTTTCTGAGAGTTTCTTCGCTCACATGTCTCTAAAATTCCATAACTGGATAACTTCTCTGTGGACTTGATGTGTTCTGAAGAAAGAGTTTAAGGAGGATGTTTTTATTGTGTTATTGAGGTAGATTTTGCATTTCATTTGTTCCTATTTAGAGATCAGTTTATTCAAAATATGTTTTTAACGTTTGTTAGAGTTTTACCTAGTGTAAGTAAATGTTATCATAATTTTTATCTAAAGAAAATTCATCATGAATAAATAAATAAATCACTCATTAAACCACTAAACTTACAGATTGTTCACATTTCCTTCTGAAAAATCACATTTTTTTATTGTAAGTTTCTAATTTTCTCTAAGTGCCATTTCAAATGCCTTAATTGAAAAACTTTTTTTCCGTATTATAAGGGGTGAAATATGTCTCCTAAATACTACTAAATTATTAACCCGAGTTGACTCGAAAACCAAAAAAAGTCAGGATAAACATGCAACTGTTTTTTAATTAATATTTTATACAATAAAATGGTATTCTTGCATATAGGTAAACACTTTGAAGTGATAGTAGAGTGAAAAAATAGCATATCTTTAGAAATATTGCTGCTTTTGAATGTAGTTTGCCAGTAATATGATGAAAGTTTCACTTTCACACTCGTCAAAAAATTTAATTCATTTACGCACAAAAATATGCACTATATATATTAAATATACATAAAATATGTAAAAACAGTTTTATATTTGTTTTTACAGTATAGGAACAATACTATTTCAAAACAGTATGGTATCTATTGAATCATGGTGTAACATAGTGCAACATCGCAGTAATGGCAGAAATATCTGGATTCTCTTTTTTTTTTTTGCATCAGATGTTTGGGTACAAACCATACATTTAGTTGGATTTTTTCACACTTTGTAGTAGTATCTCTGGAAGTGATGCCTTGTCAACCTGAGGGGTGTTGGGGTTGAGCTAGGATGCCCAGACCTAGCTGCAGATTCAATTGGATATTTTTCAGAAATATCATTGATTACCTCCACTATAAACTTTAAATGAGTTTTTTACCTTCTGATTTTGTATCCAGAGCATACAAATTCCATGAAGCCAAGTTTGAAGGTGATTGAAAATTTTTTTGTAATACTTTTTCTGTGCTTTCTGGGTATATCATACTTGCTAACAAACTGGTCTAACCTATCAACCTCATCCTTGGTATATTGTAATGCCTCACAGATGCTGGTTTTACAATTTCTTTCCCTCTTTTAATAAAGGAAACCATCTATAAAGAATACACTGTTGAAATCAAAGAAACATCGTTCTTGTCCTTCCACTTGAATACCTTTGCGTTTCCTAACTGAACACCCTCAATTTCCCACTTATTCACTTTAGACTTTTGTATTTCAGCAGGAATGTCTTTTCATTTCAAATGGACTGCTCCAAACACATCTGTTCTGTTAGCAATTAGTATGTCCATTAGTTGTGGCAAATTGTATTAATTGTCCATAGTAAGGCTCTGGCATTTTTATTAACAGTTGCTGTACTAGGAATAAAACAGTAGTTCTTCCAGTGTACATAATAATGTTCTACACATACCTACTTTTAGATTCACTGATGAGAAATGATTTTATACTGAAACTTGCTCTTTTCAGAAGGATATATGGGACCAATTAAGGCAACCATTGCACAAAAGATGACTCTTGACTCTTTGTACATCACGTTCCAAATTGAGAACAGATTAGAATTTTTTAGCAAGATGAATGAAGTAAAAGATGACTCTTGACTCTTTGTTCATCACGTTCCAAACTGAGAACAGATTAGAATTTTTAAGTAAGATGAATGAAGTAAGGCCAAAAATTATTTATCTTTGGATTTAAATGGATTGTAGTATCAAATGTTTCATTGTCTGACAAATGTAAATATTTTTTTTAACCAGAAATCTACCATAAGATAACGTTTTTAAAAATAAAGGTGTTAGTAAAATAGGGGTTTTCCTCCAGTACAGCTGCAAATCTAGTTTTTCCGGCTGCCGGCGGTTCGGAATGGGAGACAGGCGGTGTCGGCGGTGTGGTTATGCGTCTGAAACGCTGCCGCATATGCTGAATCATTGTCTCAAGCACAGCGCGGCCTTGCAGGGTCGCCACAACACGATTTTAAATAGATTATCCAATGTGGTACCGCGGCGGACTGGTGATGTTCGCGTTAATCAAACGGTGCCAGGTGTGAGTTCCAACTTAAGGCCGGACCTGGTGGTGGTGAATGAGGGGACTAGAGAAGTTTCAATTGTTGATGTAGCGGTCCCCTTCGAGAATCGCTACCAGTCTCTGGCCGAATCACGACAAGCCAAGATTGATAAATACTCGCACCTGGCTGAGGAGCTCCGATCTCAGGGTTATGTAGTGACCCTTAATGCCTTAGTGGTAGGAGCCCTCGGTTCCTGGGACCGTCATAACGAGGAGATCATCCAGTTGTTGAAGATATCTCCATGTTATGCTAAAGTAATGAAAAGGCTAATGGTTTCGGATGCCATTAGATGGTCACGGGACATTTATATTACCCACATCACCGGTCAGCAACAATGATAGCAGCTGGGGCACGTTGCAGTTGGACGAGCTTACTAATGTCTTGGGGAGGGAGCACCAGCCACATTAAATTCAAACCTTTATTTGTTTTGGTTTGCGTGGCTGGTGCTGTTAGTAGGAGCTAAGTACATCTTGTTATTGTATATGTTTTACTTAGTGTACTTAACTATTAGCGTTTAAGAGCTCGGAGTTAATCCGATAGTTTGTATTTTTTTTACTGTTGCTAATTTGTAAAAAGGAAGTGCCATTAAACTCTAAGGAACTGCATATGAACATTCAGTGTGGTGCCGGACAGTATATTTTTCTCTAATTGTTATTAATTTTTATGAACTGTAATTTAAATTGCTGCGCCGATATACAAATTTGATTTAAAAGAAATATTTATGCACTAAAGTATTATTGATAAATAAATGGTTTTTATATCAAATGTTTCATTGTCTGAGAAATGTAAATATTTTTTTTAACCAGAAATCTACCATAAGATAACGTTTTTAAAAATAAAGTTGCTAGTAAAATAGGGGTTTTCCTCCAGTACAGCTGCAAATCTAGTTTTTTTACCGGAATTTTTAATAAGGACTAAATATACTCTTATTTCATTTATATTGATAACATTATTGCCGTGTTTTTGTTTAGCATATTTGTTTGTTTCATTAGAAATGATTTGCAATATTTTGTTCTCAAAAAATAATAAAAAAAATCTATACAAGACTTTGCCTCAATATCCAGTTCTGAATTTATTTAAGGATCACCAGTAAATGGAAAGCATGGTGGTGATTGTAGAGGATTTTCTATGTCAATCCTACGCCAGGTATATGCATCTTGTAATTCCATCTTGTCGCCGTCACTTATTTCAATTGAAGCATTTGAAAAGCTACTCTCTGATGTACAGCCCGCATTAATACTAAGAGATATTACAGATGAGTCTTGAAATAGATTTTAACGTATCTTCTTCATCCATTGGAAAAAAATAATCTAAAAATGATTGATCACTGCAGGGAACGCACAACCTTAAAAAATAATATGAAGGAAAAACCAAATGTAGCTGCCACATAGTGTAATCATGCCTATAGTAAAAATGTTTCCTCCTTGTTTTTGGGATATTAAAATTTACTTTAAATATGCAATCCAGCCGCAGTAATCTTTGAAATTCGCACCACCCAGCCGCATACAAGAGAACCCCGATCTCGCTCTCAGGAGTGATGAGCAACCAATCCGACTTACCTCTATATAATTTTTGTCTATATACATATATTACATCTCACTCATATGAAGCTGAAGTATCAGAATTGCACAGCATGCTGAAAATAAAATCAGTATCTTAATATTTCTTTAAAACACCTATAATTTCCAGAAAACTAAATCTAGTTAATTTTGTCTTTTACAGTGAATGAATATTTAAGTTTTATGTTTAAACGAATATTACTTTTTCTGATTTTAAAGACCTCTCTTGATCAAAAAAGGATAACAAGGAATGTACAAAGTTCCAAACTTAATTAGTTTGATGTGGCATATGTTGAAATTCCAATTTTCTGAAATTCCGACTTCAAAGAATAAAATGAACGGTGTTTTGGGTAGTTTATCATTGTTTACAATTTTCTAAAATTAAATTTTTTTACTGCCTTTAAAAATTTTGTTCATAAAATAAAGTGATTGTAAACACAGGTGTTCTGAAATATAAACATAAATACTAATAAATAATTAATACAAAAATAAATCAACCTACCTACCAGGAGAAAATTGTGCAATTGGGCTGTACATCTTAAAATTTGAATATAAATACTTGTTTATCAATTTAAATTTTCATAACACCATTACATACTGAAATGTAGTAATGTAACTACAATTTTAATGTAATTACAATAGTATGATGATAAATACTTTTTATACCAGGGGTGTTTTCTCTGTCATTATATGACATGTAAATCAATTTTTTTTCTGTTCAATATGCAGGCAGTAATTTTTTTCTGAGAGTTTCTTCGCTCACATGTCTCTAAAATTCCATAACTGGATAACTTCTCTGTGGACTTGATGTGTTCTGAAGAAAGAGTTTAAGGAGGATGTTTTTATTGTGTTATTGAGGTAGATTTTGCATTTCATTTGTTCCTATTTAGAGATCAGTTTATTCAAAATATGTTTTTAACGTTTGTTAGAGTTTTACCTAGTGTAAGTAAATGTTATCATAATTTTTATCTAAAGAAAATTCATCATGAATAAATAAATAAATCACTCATTAAACCACTAAACTTACAGATTGTTCACATTTCCTTCTGAAAAATCACATTTTTTTATTGTAAGTTTCTAATTTTCTCTAAGTGCCATTTCAAATGCCTTAATTGAAAAACTTTTTTTCCGTATTATAAGGGGTGAAATATGTCTCCTAAATACTACTAAATTATTAACCCGAGTTGACTCGAAAACCAAAAAAAGTCAGGATAAACATGCAACTGTTTTTTAATTAATATTTTATACAATAAAATGGTATTCTTGCATATAGGTAAACACTTTGAAGTGATAGTAGAGTGAAAAAATAGCATATCTTTAGAAATATTGCTGCTTTTGAATGTAGTTTGCCAGTAATATGATGAAAGTTTCACTTTCACACTCGTCAAAAAATTTAATTCATTTACGCACAAAAATATGCACTATATATATTAAATATACATAAAATATGTAAAAACAGTTTTATATTTGTTTTTACAGTATAGGAACAATACTATTTCAAAACAGTATGGTATCTATTGAATCATGGTGTAACATAGTGCAACATCGCAGTAATGGCAGAAATATCTGGATTCTCTTTTTTTTTTTTGCATCAGATGTTTGGGTACAAACCATACATTTAGTTGGATTTTTTCACACTTTGTAGTAGTATCTCTGGAAGTGATGCCTTGTCAACCTGAGGGGTGTTGGGGTTGAGCTAGGATGCCCAGACCTAGCTGCAGATTCAATTGGATATTTTTCAGAAATATCATTGATTACCTCCACTATAAACTTTAAATGAGTTTTTTACCTTCTGATTTTGTATCCAGAGCATACAAATTCCATGAAGCCAAGTTTGCAGGTGATTGAAAATTTTTTTGTAATACTTTTTCTGTGCTTTCTGGGTATATCATACTTGCTAACAAACTGGTCTAACCTATCAACCTCATCCTTGGTATATTGTAATGCCTCACAGATGCTGGTTTTACAATTTCTTTCCCTCTTTTAATAAAGGAAACCATCTATAAAGAATACACTGTTGAAATCAAAGAAACATCGTTCTTGTCCTTCCACTTGAATACCTTTGCGTTTCCTAACTGAACACCCTCAATTTCCCACTTATTCACTTTAGACTTTTGTATTTCAGCAGGAATGTCTTTTCATTTCAAATGGACTGCTCCAAACACATCTGTTCTGTTAGCAATTAGTATGTCCATTAGTTGTGGCAAATTGTATTAATTGTCCATAGTAAGGCTCTGGCATTTTTATTAACAGTTGCTGTACTAGGAATAAAACAGTAGTTCTTCCAGTGTACATAATAATGTTCTACACATACCTACTTTTAGATTCACTGATGAGAAATGATTTTATACTGAAACTTGCTCTTTTCAGAAGGATATATGGGACCAATTAAGGCAACCATTGCACAAAAGATGACTCTTGACTCTTTGTACATCACGTTCCAAATTGAGAACAGATTAGAATTTTTTAGCAAGATGAATGAAGTAAAAGATGACTCTTGACTCTTTGTTCATCACGTTCCAAACTGAGAACAGATTAGAATTTTTAAGTAAGATGAATGAAGTAAGGCCAAAAATTATTTATCTTTGGATTTAAATGGATTGTAGTATCAAATGTTTCATTGTCTGACAAATGTAAATATTTTTTTTAACCAGAAATCTACCATAAGATAACGTTTTTAAAAATAAAGGTGTTAGTAAAATAGGGGTTTTCCTCCAGTACAGCTGCAAATCTAGTTTTTCCGGCTGCCGGCGGTTCGGAATGGGAGACAGGCGGTGTCGGCGGTGTGGTTATGCGTCTGAAACGCTGCCGCATGTGCTGAATCATTGTCTCAAGCACAGCGCGGCCTTGCAGGGTCGCCACAACACGATTTTAAATAGATTATCCAATGTGGTACCGCGGCGGACTGGTGATGTTCGCGTTAATCAAACGGTGCCAGGTGTGAGTTCCAACTTAAGGCCGGACCTGGTGGTGGTGAATGAGGGGACTAGAGAAGTTTCAATTGTTGATGTAGCGGTCCCCTTCGAGAATCGCTACCAGTCTCTGGCCGAATCACGACAAGCCAAGATTGATAAATACTCGCACCTGGCTGAGGAGCTCCGATCTCAGGGTTATGTAGTGACCCTTAATGCCTTAGTGGTAGGAGCCCTCGGTTCCTGGGACCGTCATAACGAGGAGATCATCCAGTTGTTGAAGATGTCTCCATGTTATGCTAAAGTAATGAAAAGGCTAATGGTTTCGGATGCCATTAGATGGTCACGGGACATTTATATTACCCACATCACCGGTCAGCAACAATGATAGCAGCTGGGGCACGTTGCAGTTGGACGAGCTTACTAATGTCTTGGGGAGGGAGCACCAGCCACATTAAATTCAAACCTTTATTTGTTTTGGTTTGCGTGGCTGGTGCTGTTAGTAGGAGCTAAGTACATCTTGTTATTGTATATGTTTTACTTAGTGTACTTAACTATTAGCGTTTAAGAGCTCGGAGTTAATCCGATAGTTTGTATTTTTTTTACTGTTGCTAATTTGTAAAAAGGAAGTGCCATTAAACTCTAAGGAACTGCATATGAACATTCAGTGTGGTGCCGGACAGTATATTTTTCTCTAATTGTTATTAATTTTTATGAACTGTAATTTAAATTGCTGCGCCGATATACAAATTTGATTTAAAAGAAATATTTATGCACTAAAGTATTATTGATAAATAAATGGTTTTTATATCAAATGTTTCATTGTCTGAGAAATGTAAATATTTTTTTTAACCAGAAATCTACCATAAGATAACGTTTTTAAAAATAAAGTTGCTAGTAAAATTTACTACAACTTACTAGCAGTTGTTGGAGGAAAACCTCCAGTACAGCTGCAAATCTAGTTTTTTTACCGGAATTTTTAATAAGGACTAAATATACTCTTATTTCATTTATATTGATAACATTATTGCCGTGTTTTTGTTTAGCATATTTGTTTGTTTCATTAGAAATGATTTGCAATATTTTGTTCTCAAAAAATAATAAAAAAAATCTATACAAGACTTTGCCTCAATATCCAGTTCTGAATTTATTTAAGGATCACCAGTAAATGGAAAGCATGGTGGTGATTGTAGAGGATTTTCTATGTCAATCCTACGCCAGGTATATGCATCTTGTAATTCCATCTTGTCGCCGTCACTTATTTCAATTGAAGCATTTGAAAAGCTACTCTCTGATGTACAGCCCGCATTAATACTAAGAGATATTACAGATGAGTCTTGAAATAGATTTTAACGTATCTTCTTCATCCATTGGAAAAAAATAATCTAAAAATGATTGATCACTGCAGGGAACGCACAACCTTAAAGAAATCGAAACAAAGCTGGAAGCACGATACAATATCTGCTTAAAAAAATGTGCATGAAAATGAACTAAGTGTTGTGAACTAACGCATGGATAAACCATAAGTTGGCTGCTGACAATAGAATGAATGGACTACTGTAAATAGGAGTGAAGGAAAATTGCATGGACGTCTGAACAAGTAGTGTGTCAAAATATTGTAAACAATTGTTAGTTAATCACAGCTATAAATAGTCTGAGACATGACATAAAACCTTATCTTAGTCTTTGTTTACATTAGCGATTTATTGTCATGTTGTGAAACTTAAAACTCAAGAAAAAAAACATTTCGAGTAAACTCGAGATAGTAATTTGAACAAGAAACAATTTTCTAAATAAACTCGGGTTAGTATATTAAATGGGATATAGGGAAGAGGGAATGTATACCTCTCAACTCTCTCTATAATAACTATATGAAGCAACTGTGGCGTAATTTTTATTTTTAAATAAATAAAACCTCTAAACCACAAATAACATTTATTTAAACCTTATGTACATTTCACTTGCCCAGCAATCATCTTCATAGGTATTTAAAAGTTGGTTAAAAGAGGTATCTTGAGTTAGTTGTATTTTTTAAATACCTCTGAGGATGATTGCTGGGCAATTGAAATGTACATAAGGTTTAAATAAATGGTTTTTGTGATTTAGAGGTTTTATTTATTTAAAAACCTCTATATAGTGTTACAGCTAAAATGATTGCTTACGCAAGCAGTATTGTGGCATGATCAAATACCTGGTGGATGTAGTTCTCTTCATTCATGTGTTGAATTCTCTACTGTAGATTGAAAATGAGATCCCACTTATATTTGGTTTTATAATTCCCATGAAATTATATGCCTGAATGTCTTGCCCCTCTTTTCTCTTTCTTCATCATGTAGTTGAGCTAAATACTATTCTAATAATACATATAATATAGCCCGAAGGCAAAACCCTTTTTACCCTTTACATAATGCTACAACTAAAATGATTGCTTACCCCAAGCTATATCGTGACATGATTATATAACTGGTGGAGGTAATTCTCTTCATTCATGTTCTTATTAAAGGCGGTGTTGTAGATTGAAAATGACTTCCCTGCATTTTTTTTTTTATTTCCCATGCCGTTATATGCCAATGCGTATTGCTTTTCTTTTCTGTTCCTTCTTGGTGTAGTTGAGCTAAATACTATTCTAATATTACATATGAAATACATATAATATAGCCTAGAGGCAATGTATACCTTTTTACCCTTTACATAATGTCACATCTAAAATGATTGCCTACCCAAGCTATATTGTGACATTATGTAACTGGTGGAAGTAATTCATTCATGTTCTTATTGAAGGCGGTATTTTAGATTGAAAATGGCATTTATGATATATTTGTCTTTATATTTCTATAGTTGTTATATACATTTATGTCTTGTCATTTTATTCTCTTTCGTCTTGGTGTAATTGAGCTAAATAATATTCTAATAATACAGTAAATCATGTTTAGGCAGGAATCTATTTTCAGCATTATTTTCCGTCAACGACAGTTTTCCAGCTTATACAGTAGTAGTGTACAGTATGAAGGTAATATCACATAGACGTTCGTCGAGTTATTTTTAGCATTATGGTTTCTTAGCTATGAGAATCCCCTACTGCTCTTCCTGCTGATCAGCCATATAACATAGTACATTAAATGATAAAACCTACTGTGCAAAATAAAAATCTTACCTTTTAATGCAGCATAGCTTTATCCGAGTTCACAACTCATTTTTATTAGGAAACACTAGAACTACACTTGTCAACAAATTCTGTAAATGAAAGATGCACTTTATTGGAAGATATATAGTATTTTTACCTTTACTCTATTTAAATATAAATATGCACGATAGGCCCACGTAAAATGAAAGAGAATCAAATAGGCTTGAAAAAATCTAGCAATGACTTTTGTTTAAAAAGATTAGTTTTAGTACTTGCATCTGCTTCAATTATTGATTTTAATTGTAACAAGTTGTGATGCATTTGGGGGCTGTTAACACGTACCGCAAAATCGTTTAATTTACAAACTTTCATTATAGCTTAGCCAAATGCTCTTATTTTGTTTTCTATGACTAGACCATCTTCAATTTCTTCTTTGCTTTCAATAATTTCATTAGTATCCATTTCAATGATTTCATCCACAGATTTTGGCCCTTCTTCTGTTACCAGTTCATTGGCAATACAAAATATTCTTCAGCAGTTAAATTAGAGTATCCAGTTTCTGTCAACAAATCTTTCACAGTGTGCAAGGTAATGTTTCAATAGGATCACTTGCATCCTTGTTTCAATAGGATTATTACTGAGTTCTTTGTGTACAATAAAACCAGCTTCTTTGAATGCATTTTGAACACAGGACTTTGATATTTTCTTATAAGAGCTCGATATCAATTTTATAGCATCCAAAATAGTGATGTTATTTGCAATTCCTGTACTGACAAACATGAATTTATGTTTGCAATAAGATATTGTAAAACATGTTTTCTGTAGTGTACTTTGCGATTTTTAATAACACCCCGATCCATTGGTTGAGTAACTCTGGTAGTATTGGGCGGAAAAACAATAATTTTATGTGAGAGTAATCTTCATGAGGATGGCATGTTGTAATATCCATAAATAACAAAATATGCCTGTTATCATGCTTCATTGTATCATTCAAATTTTGAAGCTAATTTTCCATAATGGCTGACGTCATCCACGCCTTCTTGTTAGCATGCCATTGAACTTTTAACTGGCATACATTTATGAAACATCGGGACTTCCATGATATCCCAATTACCAAACGTTTTTCTAATTTTCCATCTGCAAAACCGCAAACTAAAACTGTAAGCCTTTCCTTTGTTTGCTAACCTCCTATACATTTTCATAAATTAAAAGTCTTATTTGGGAGAGCTCTAAAAAACAAACCCCTCTCGTCACAGTTTCCAATATTTTTGGCTTCATCAGCAATTGACTTAGCTTGCTCTTATCATATTAAACCTGAGATGGGAAGATTCTTGGTTCTCGCTTGGGTAAACCATTTAAATACAATTCTGTCAATTTCTATATTTGTGCATGTTTTTTTTGCTTTTAGATTGAAGTGGTCTCTTGCCTTTCAACCAATATTCTTTAATTTGTTCTTTGTTTTTAAAAACTCCATAAATCTGTGTTTACCGCATTTGTATTTATCACATAATTGTTTCACGCTTAATTTTCCACTAAGTTCAATAACATCGATTTTCTCTTTCATAGTTAATGTATGGAGTCCTTCGTATTTTCTTGACATTTTTACAATAGGCCTATTACAGCAAAGCATACTACACACTTGATCACTTAATAAGAGTGTCTGTACAAAACACTACAAATCAAAAATAGCACGTAAACAATGAATAGCACGTACTGATTACGTGGAAAGTAAGTCAACCTATTTGCTGCAAGATGTAACTGGTCTGTATTGTTCAGAATACAGTGCAGCACTGAAATTGCATTCGAACACTTGAGAGAAACTAATATTTACTCAGCATCATCATGTGTTATCGCAAACTGCGGATGCTTATATACCATCAGCTATACATACAGAGCAGGCTGATAAGCGGGAGGGGTGGAGAAGGGTCAATGTGCGTTACTTTGAAAAGGATTCTCAGAATTCAATACAGTATAATCCGTCACTAATAAACAAAAAGATATGTGCATTTTGCAATAGTAAAAAATAGAATATAAACTGTATCTCATCCAACCTAAGTCATTGTAATCTTTATTTTTTATAGTATGTATGTTATCAGAAGTTTCTGGCTTGTGCAGAACTGAAATGTAATAAATGAGTATTACTCATCCACTTCTGTGTTAGACAGTTTCCGTCTTATGAAGGTTATTAACTAGGTAAATCAATAAGTGACAGTCGGGATTTTTTAAAGTTTCCGCAGTAGAAAGCATTCTGCCTAACAAAGGAAAGGGTTAGTCCAAGACAGGTTTCACTGTACATATGAAATACATGTGTTTTAGAGAATAGGAATTTGACATTATTTCCATCTAAAGTGACTGCTTACCCAAGCGGTATTGTGACATGACTAAATACCTGGTGGGAGTAGTTATCTTCATTCATGTTCTTATTGAATTCTGTATTGTATATTGGAAATGGCATCTTTGTTAAAATTGTCTATATTTCCCAAGCAGTTATATGCCTGTATGTCTTGCCTTTCTTTTCTCTTTCTTCATGATGTAGTTCAGCTAAATACTATTCTAATAGTTGTTATATGACTTAATACCTTGCCTTTCTTTTCTCTTCCTTCTTCAAGTAGTTGAACTAAACGCTTCTAATAATACATATGAAATACGTACGATAAACAGAAGATTCAATGTATAACTCTCAACCCCTTACATAATGTTACAACTAGAATGATTGCTTGACACAGCTGTATTGTGACGTAGTTATATAACTGTTGGAAGTAGTCCTCTTGATTCATGCTCTCATTAAAGGCATTATGTAGATTGAGAGTGGCATCCATGATATATTTGTTTTTATATTCCATCCCGTTATATACCTGAATGTCTTGCCTCTCTTTTTTCTTTCTTCTTGATGTAGTTGAGCTAAATACTATTCTAATAATAAATATGTAATCCGTATGATATAGGAAAGAGGCAATGTATACCTCTCAACCCTTTCCTTAATGTTACATCTAAAAATTTCTTAACCGAGCTGTATTGTGATGTGATTATGTAACTGGTGGAAGTAGTTCTCTTCAATCATATTCTTATAGAACTCGATATTTTATATTGAAAATGGCATTCCTGATATATTTGTTTTTATATTTCCTAGGTCGTTATAAGCCTGAATGTCTTGCTTTTCTTTTCTCTTCTTTCTTGACTTTGTTGAACTAAATACTATTCTAATAATACATATGAAATAGGTAATGTAGGAGGAGAGGCAATGTATACCTCTCAACCCTTTACATAATGTTACAACTAAAATGATTGCTTACCCAGCTGTATTGTGACTTGATTATATAACTGGTGGAAGTAGGTCTCCTCAATCATGTTCTTATTTAAGGCAGTATTGTAGATTGAAAATGGCATTCCTTATACGTTTTCTTTATTTTTGCTATGTCGTTATATGTCTGAATGTCTTGCCTTTTTTTCTCTTTGTTCTTGATGTAGTGGAGCTTAATAATACATATGATATAGGGAAGAGGCAATGTATAACTCTGAAACCTTTATATTATGTTACAACTAAAATTATTGCTTACCCAAGCTGTATTGTGACGTGGTTATATAACTGGTTGAAGTAGTTCTCTATATGCATGTTCTCATTGAAGGCGGTATTGTAGATTGAAAATGCCATTAATGATATATTTGTCTTTCTTTTTGCTATGTCGTTATATGTCTGAATGTTTTGCCTTTTTTCGCTCTTCCTTCTTGATGTAAATGATCTCAGTAACAAAAATTTAGGCTTACAATTAGGGTAAGATATTTAAAGGTGAAACAAATGCTTATAACAGTCAAAGAAAGTAGACATGAGGATTAGGGGAAAATAATTTATCTGCTATAAAAATAAGTATACAATATTAGTTAAATAGTTAAAGGTATAAAAAATAACCCAAAATGAAGCCTTTGGTGAAAGAAAGGTAACAGGAATATTTTGAAAATTATTTGAGACATAAATATAAAAATTAAAATAATACCTGATAATAATACTAACATAAGAATCAGAATTTAAAAAACAGAGATTCAAATAACAGATATTTTTGAATTAGATTAAATAAAATAATAAAAACAGAAAGAAACAAAAATTGCATACCGTTACATAATCCTGGTATTGTTTGTATGCATCAATTGCAAAGCTCACATGTGTAGCTTGTTTGTGAAAAAAGTTATTAAACAATTACAACAAAATCCTAATAAATGTGTTTCTATAGTTTCAACAAAAGAGGAGTCATTGTTAATAATACAAAATTAATTTCTGTGACAGATGATACCTAAGAAGGTAATTTTTGTTCAGATGGAAATATTATTGTAAGACAAAGACTACAGTGAAAATTAATCACAAAATACAACTGTAGGTAGTTTATGTATGTGATGATGGGATAATATATATATATATATATATATATATATATATATGTATATATGTAACTTGTTATTATTTTTAACAAGATTTTAATTTGTTAAATAATGCTTTCACTTTAATTATTATCAAATAAATAATTTTAAACTATTTCATTTTTATTTCTTTTAAGATGTTGTTTAAAACAACTACATTCTATATAAGTTGATATTAACATGACATTTCGCTGCCTGGTGAAGCACAAGAAGATGGGCCAAACTTTAATAATTCTAGCAAACAACCCTCAAGCAGGTTGTCTAGACAAGTTATTAAGTTGAAAATCCCTATAGTATTATATAAATGTAAAAAACAGTTAATTTCTTGCAATAACCAATTTGCATTTTGTTTTCAGAAGCCCCATATCTCAGATATACATCTTAGAATGTAACCAGTTAGAAAAAATGGATTTTTAAAGCTGTATTTTAGCAGTAGTATTTCACAAGATTATTCATAATTTTAACACCCTTCCACCATTTAAATCAGGGTGGATCAAGAAAGTATAACATTTCTACAGTCAGCCTCTTTAGGTTGATTCCGAGTTGAAAGATATAAACAAACATTCAAATAAACTGTAAATACTGTATACTGGTTTTAAGATGTAAGTTTGAGAAACATGATTTCTGGAGAAGGTGTGGAAATTGGTTACTATAATGAATAATATATTATTCATGTTTATTTAACTTTATAATGAGTGTTGACTTATTGACTGCTTGGTCAATCTGCCTGAGGTTTTTTTATTTGAATTATTCTAGCTCACCCTTGACCTTCTAGAAAGTAATAAGAATTTCAATTCCGCAGTAGATACTGCAAATAAAATGCAGTCAGTGTACGGAAGATGATGAACCAATAAATCCTTGTTTATAATTATGTTTAAATAAAACTTCTGCATTTGGATTGATTCAAGGAATTGCTATCTAACGATTTCTAAGAATTACTAATATTTTCCCCTATAGGTAAAGGTTTCTTTTCCTTTTCAAGCAATGATAATTCATTAGAAACATACAATCAGCCCTTAATAATCTTTACAATTAGCACCACGCAGCCGTGTACAATAGAGCCCCAACCACACTCTCAGGTGTGATGAGCAACCAGTCATCCTCATCTCCATCTTTTTGTATTCTATATACACGTAACACATTCGATTGTTTAAAGCTGAAGGAATAGTTTCAGATAGGATATTGTAAATAGAAAGAGTATTTGTAGTTTTTCTCAAACTCCTATTTATGGTTTTTTTTTAGTATTTGTGTCTTTTGGAATGAAAGACACTGTTTTTGTTTGAAACATTATTACTTTTGCCTTTTTGGATCTCCTATCAAAATCAAAATAACTATTGGAAAGAATATACCAAATTCCAAAACCTGTATTTTTTATTTTAAAACAAGGTTAAATATATTTTAAGAGCTAAAAGACTGTTAAATTAACTGTGTGAGAGGGCTTTGGGTAATGTATCATTGTTTAAAAATTTCAAATATTTTAATTCCTCACAGCCTTTTAAAACTTTGTTTCTAGAATCAGTGAATAAAAAAATTTAACTAAACACTTGTAAATATTTAATAAACTTGCCTATAGTAGCACTTACTTATATTTGTTGAGAACAGCCGTTTCGGGAGATGTGTCCCCTTGTCAACTCAGACCGTAACTGATCAAGGTTTACGTAGGTTAGGGTATTAGGGTGGGGGTGGGATATTATGGTGTTGTGGGTGTATTTTGTGAGTATTAGTAGTTATGATGTCAAAAAGTGAGTGTGTGTTGTAATGTAATTGTGTATTGAGTATGTGTGTAGGGTGTAGTTTGAAGTGTCTGTATATTTTGTATTGTTCGGTTGTGTAGCGTTGGTTATTTCTGTGTTGTTTATGAAGAATTTGTATGTTACATGTCATGTCTATGTAGTCACTTTTTTGGATTTGAGATGATCGGCGAAGTTTGATTGGTAGTTATTGTTTGTTACTGTTTTTATATGTTCTTGGTAACGTGTGTAGAAGGACATCCCTGTCTGGCCTATGTAAAAACTGGGACACGAACTGCAAATTAGTTTGTAAACTCCAGGGGCGTTTTAAATGTCATCGATTTTGTTGTTTTGTTTAAATTGTTTATTGAGAGTGTTGTGTGTGGAGTAGGCTATTTTGTAGTTGTATTTTTGTAGTGTGTTGGTTAGATTGTAGTTTTTTAATGATCTGTATGGTATTGATAAGTATTTTATGGGGTTTTCGTGTTATGTGTTTGTATTTGGATTATTAAGGTTGTTTTTTAGGCGGCTGTATAAGTTGTCAATCATTCTTGTGTTGTATCCGACAGTTTGTGCTATATATTTTATGGTGTTTAACTTCCGGTAGTGTTCTTCTTTGTCTAATGGTGTTTTAAGCAGGCGATATAACATGGTGTTGTAAGCTGCTAGTTTATGTTGGTGTGGGTGGTTTGAGGAGCTGTGAATGGTCATATTGTTACTAGTGGGTTTTCGGTAAGTGTTGAATTTATGTGTTTGTTTGTCTGTACAATTAATTGTTAGGTCTAGAAAGTTGAGAGAGTTTTGTTGTTCTGTTTCGATGGTGTATGTTAGTTTTGGTTACCTTTATATAATGTTATGATGTCGTTTATGTATCTGTACCAGTAAATTATGTTATCTGAGTATTTATTGTTGTGTAAAATGTGGTTTTGTACAATATGGTGAATGAATATTTTGTGCTAAGATGCTAGCTATGGGGGAACCCATGGGTAGGACATCTTTTTGGTTATAGAATGTGTTATTGTAGGTGAAGTAGTGTTGATATGTGATTAATTTTGTAAGGTGGATGATTTCGTCAATGTGTGTATATGGTATATTTGTGTCTATAAGCATGTTTGTGATGATAATGATGGTTCCTGGAATGAGGATGTTGGTATATAGAATTGATATATCGAAAGAGACTAAAGTGGAATTGTGTGGGATATTTACGTTTTTTATTTTGTCTATTAGATTTAGGATATTTTTTATGCTAGAATGATTATTAAATTTTATATGGTTTCAGATAGTTTTGACGAGGAATTTGGCTAGAAGTTGAGAAGGGGCGCTTGTGTGGTTGATTAGTGGACATATTGGGATGTCTGTTTTGTGAAGTTTAGGCAGAGCGTTTAGTTTGGGAGCTATTTGTTTTAGGTGCTTTTTGGTGTAGTCTGGGATTATAAATTTTATTTTGTTGATGGCTTCTTCGATTTGAGTGTTGTATTTTGTTGTTGTGTTTTCTTTTAGTGTAGTGATGATATTCTTTTGGATGAAGTTGTGTACTTTTTTGTTGAGGTCGTTATTGTTAATAATTACCATTATGTTGCCTTTGTCAGCTTTGATTATAGTTAAATTTTGTTTTTAATGCATTTGGCTATTTTTAATTCCTGGGTGTTTGTTTTGAGAGGTTTAATTTGTGTTATTTTGTGTTTTATTTGGTGTCTGATTGCATCTTGTTGTTCTACTGGTGTGTTATGTTGGATTGTTGTTTTTCAGATCTAATATTAGAGTTTTGGTGAAATTTTGTTGGCTGTATTTGGGAGTGATGTTGTGTTCTACACCTTTGTCTAATAGTTTTAATTCATTAACTGAAAATGTTGTGTTGGTGAGGTTTACGATTCTGGGGTGAAAAACGTGTGTTGTGTGTTGGTAGTTTTTAAGGTTGTATTTTTTTATGTACTAATACCAGTATGTACTGAAATACCATGTCAGCATCAACTGTCTATGACCATGACGTCGTCTTCCTGAAAGAAGTTTCAAAAGCAACTTTATATTGCGATACGGATAATTTTGCATTTTTTGTTTTTATCAATTTCTATATTCCTTTTTTTATAAGGACAACTAGTACCTATATTGATTTCTATTTAATCATTTCATATTTTTAGCTTTTTATAGACATTTACCCTGTGAAGTTAATGTTCCTCATATTTTTTTTGAGAAAGAAACTCATATTTTTTTATTGTATAAGCCAACCTTAATGTCTTGCACAAACACACTTCCCAGCCATGTACAAGAGATCCCCAACCACACTCTCAGGACTGGTGAGCAGCCCAATCACCCTCCCCTCCATACAATTGTTTACATCGGTCTACTAATATATAATCTTTCCTATGTATAGAGAGATGTAGGATGACCTTAAATGACATATCAAATTTACTAGTATTTGTCCTTCTAATTTCAACTATTATATTTTTACAAAATATTTTTTCCTATAGGTAAAGTGTTTCTATTTCTTTTTGAGCAATGAAAATTCAAAAGAAATATACTATCAGCCATTCTAGGAAGTTGTAAATAGAAAGAGTATTTGATTTTTTTTCAAACTCCTATTTATCGGTTATATTTTGGTGTATTTGTGTCTTTCAGAATGAATCATGTTTATTGGAACCATTTTTGCTTTTGCCTTTTTGGATCTTCTATCAAGATCAACATAAGTATTGGACAGAATGTACAAAACTCCAAAACCTGTTATTTTTATTTGAAAATGTGGTAAAATATATTTAAGAACTTAAAACACTGTTAAATAAACTGTGTGAGAGGATTTGGGCAATGTATCATTATAAAAAATTCCCAAAATTTTATTCCTTCACAGCCTTTTAAGGCAATGTTTCTAAAATACTGTGAATTTAAAAATTGTAAATCACAAAAGTAAACTAAAATACTATGAAATAATTAAATGAGAAGAATATTCATATTACATACCGGTAGAAAACGTTCAATTTGGTTGTACATCTTGTGATGTTTATTTAAACACATATATGTATATTTTAATGGTCAACATATCGTTACTTACTGAGGAAAAGTAGTCGGTAGTGTATATTTGGAAAATTAGGATGATAATTACTGTTTTATATCAATAGGATCTCTGTCAATATATTACATGCTAATTATTTTTTTGTTTTGTTGAATACATAGGCAATCAATGCTTTCTGAGTTTAACTTCTCTTACATATCTCTAAAATACTATGTCAGGATAAACTGTCTGTGACCATGATGTTGTCTTCCTGAAAAAAAAAGTTTCAAAATTATATTTATATTGTGATACAGGTAATTTTGTATTTTGTTTATTATCTATTTCTATATTCTTTTTTTTATGACAACACATATCTATATTGATTTCTATTTAATCATTCAATATTTTAAAATTTTTATAGACATTTACCCTGTGAAGTTAATGTTCCTAAAATATTTTTGACAATGAATGCTCATATTTTTTTATTGTATAAGCCAACCTTAATAAACTGCACAAACACACCTCCCAGCCACGTATAAGAGAGCACCAACCACTCTCTCAGGAGTGGTGTGTACACCAATCACCCTCACCTCCATACAATTGTTTACATCGGTCTACTTATATTTATTCTTGCCTGTATATAGAGATGTGTAGATGATTTCAAATGGCATATCATATTGTGATGTATGCGTATTTGTCCTTTTAATGTTTGTATTTATACAAAATACTTTCTCCTATAGGTAAAGGTTTCTCTTCCTTTTTGAGCAATGATAATTCATTAGAATTATGCATTAAGCTCATAATAATATTTCAAATTCGCACCACCCAGCTGCGTACAAGAGAGCCCCAACCACGCCTTCAGGTAAGATGAGCAACCAGTCATCCTCATTCGCATCTTTTAGTTATCTATATATAGGTAATACATTCGATCATTGAAAGCTGAAGGAATAAATTAATTTAATAAGTGGTGAATACGTCTACTAAATGCCACTAAGTTATTAACTCTAGTTAACTCTGGTTAAATCGAAAAAGTAGGGATATATAACTTGCAACTGTTATTTAATTACTATTTTATAAAATAAAATGTTATTCTTGCATACAGGTTAACACTTTGAAGTGATTGTACAATGAAAAATGTACCATATCTTTGGAAATGTTGCTGTTGAATGTAGTTTGCCAGTAATATAATGAAAGTTGCACTTTCACACTCTATATCTATATATTTATATTATTAAATACCAGTTACTTTACATAGTAAAGTTGTGTTATATATGTCAGTACAAACATCATTACTAACAGTTATCCAAAACTTGATTGTGTGTAATTAAGTTTTTATAAAACCACATTGTATTTTACCCATAATTCCCTAATTACAGTAAACTATAGAATAATAGAAGTTTGCCATTTTTAGGAAATACATGTACAATAACCAAACCAAGGCAATATCAAAACCATTTACATAAAACATTAGTAATATACTATTTATTATATCACAGTTTAAGACTCTATGAATCACTGGAAGTTATATCATGCCTGTCTAAAAATGTTTGTATATTGTCATACTATTGTTTTATATTTCTAGGTTTAATTATATGATAGTCAGTTTAGTATATCTGTACTAGGAGTTTTCTCTACAATTACAATCAATTATTAACTTGGGAATGTTATAGTATTTGAAATAGGTTATTTAAAACAATTATGTTATAATTGTTCCATTCTTAATTTACTTGCAAAAAAATATCAGCAATTTGTTTACTGCTTTAGTTCTACAGATTTTTTTTTAAAGAGAGTATCCAAGGATACACAATTTTTGAAAATTGTATTATTGTAATTTTTAAAATAATATTATTTTGCATGAAGCTATATTTCTATTTTCTTTAAAACATAAACAACTGGTTTTTAGATTTTAAGGCCTGTTAAAGATAATTGTTTTTATGTTACCTAAGCTAAAAATATATATTTTTACATAATGTTTGTGTTTTAGTAAAAATATGGTACAAACAAATTAGTGTTTACACTTATATTTATGTGTAAAAAATCAATTGCTAGATTCTAATAATCCAGTTGTCACAACCGTCTGAATAATATTAATTTGTCCTCAATGCAACTGTAAAATTGATATATGCAGTGGGTTATAACAAGAATCAAAACATTGGCTTTGTTAACAAACATTTATTGGAAAACTGTTACAATCAAGCACAATCATATTTGTCATTTTTCCTAATTCTTCAACATTAATTTCTTTTCGTTCTATTTTTAGGCATTGCTAATTCTTCCCTTTACCTTTCTCACATGACTGGTTAATTCTACTTGCCTGGAACTTTCGGTCTAACTATATGCTGTTATAAGTTTAAAAAAGAATCATATATAAAATAAATTATTAATATTTCTTTTTTTATTCTATTTTATTTATACAAATTATTTGTTTTAATGTTTTTTTATAAATTTCTGCTTGAGATATAATATATCATTTCCTTCCCACACAATGCGGAAATGCTAAGAATATACTACTTTTAAAGTCATAACAAAAAATGGAATTAATTAAGGTTAAGGTAACGTGAAATAAACCTGATTAAAGTTAAAAGTCAAGACACAAAAGCAGTAACTGGTTATAGATAATTGAAAAGTAACTAATTAAAAATTAGTTAGTTTTCAATTTAAAATAGTTGGTATTTGAAAAATGTGGTAAACCCTGAATTAGAAAATTCAGTTTTTTGTTCATTAGGAACAAGAAGTAGCATTCAATAGATACATATTGCAAAACCTTGAATAAAGTAATTTTAGTAGTACAGTAATACCCCATACTTACGCGATAGGTGGAACCGAGCAATAGCCGTGTAAGTCGAATTTGCATAAGTTGGGGTATAATTTTATATACTATCAAATAGGAATCATGTTTAATTGGGACCAAAGACTAAATACATTAATAATTTAGAAGGAAAATGTGAATATATTAAACTCTTAAATACATATCACAACAAAATTTATATTATATACATACATATTGGAAAGAAGTAAGTAAAAAGAAGTTATTTTGACATAGAAGGCTTCATAAAATCTAATAAATTCGTTTGACAAATTGAAGATTTTATCTTCTCAAGCTGAATTTCCTCGTAACTCGCTAATTTTTTTGTGGGAGAAAAACGCTCATTGTTGGGGTCTGTGTTTTCCAAAATTTGTAAGCCTTACTCAATTAAACTAAGGCATTTTGTCAAGTTTCTAACCGTCATTTCATCTTCTACGTCAACTGGGTCTAAAGAATCTGCCTTTTGGTCTTGCTCTAGCGCACGCATTTCTATGAGCTCATCAATTAATTGTCAGTTCCTGGTTGTGTTAATTCTACAGTTCTTGAACGTCATCATTATCCATTTCTAAATTGAGTTGTCTGGCAAAACCGACACCTCATTCAATCACATCAGCAATTTCATCTGACTCTGGCCCTGATTCTGCTTGAGTTTCAGTGGCAAAAAAAGACACACCTTTATCCAAATGAGACTCAAAGTTTTTTGTGAAATTTCATTCCAAGATTGTCCAATGATTCTCAAAGCATCTAAAACATTGAATTGTTTCCAAAAATCTTCAAGAGAGAGCTCGTTGTTTTTTCTCATAGCTTCATGCAAGTGCGCAAATGATCTTGTGTAATAAGCTCTAGTTATTTTGACAACTCCCTGATTCATCGGTTGAAGCAAACTAATTGTTTGGTGGGAAAAAATCACTTTCACGCGTATTTTGAAATTATTTAAAGTAGTAGGAGGATGACCGGGTGCATTGCCAAATAATAGTAATTACTTAAAATAGAACTTATTTAGATCATCAATAACGTTCAACTTGAGGTATGAAATGATGACCAAACCAGTCCTCAAAAAGGGTAGCTATTACCCAAGCCTTCCGATTCGACTTCCAAAATCACGGGCTTTAGAAATATTTTTAATGGCTTTGGAATTTTTCAGTGATAAACTATGAGAGGTTGCAACTTACAATCACCATCTGTAATTGCGCCAACCATCACTGTCAATCGGTCTTTGGCGACCTTAAAACCTGTAAATATTTTTTCCTTATGTGCTATGAAAATTCTTTTAGGCATTTTCTTCCAGAACATAACTCGGACAGCATGATTTAAAACCGCATAAGACGGGGTAGCGAAAGTCGAGGTATTACTGTATATCAAAAAAGAAATGTTAGAAAAGTAATTTATATTTTTCAATTTAGGAGATCACAATTTTATTATACACAGAGGAAAAGTATAAATAGTGAATTTTTGGAATATAAGATTATAATAAGTTTTTATAGCAGTAGTGCCTTCTCTCTGTCACTATATCCCATAGGTTTTTTTCTGTGAAATTTATAGGTATTTAATTCCTTCTGACTCATATTTTTCTCACTTATCTATAAAACTCCATATTTCAATATATTTATCTGTGGACATGATGTATCTTTTTGAATATAAGAGTTTAAAAAGCATATTTATATAGTGTGATACAGGTAATTTTGCATTTATTTAATATCTATGTTTATACATATTTTAAACATTTTTTTAGGGCAACAGATACCTATTTTGATTTCTGTTTATTCATCCTATATTGTTACCTCATAGAATTTACATAGTGTAAGTAAATCCTCCTTTTTCTTTTTTGTTAAACCCCCAGAGGTGGTACTGATTTTAAAACTTGAGAGATGGCACAAAGAGTTTTCCTCCAGGTGCACAAACAGTAGACACTGTAGCAAATTAAGTATATTTTATGGTTCTATATTTAACTTGAATGTATCATTTATTTCATAGAATGTCATTAAAACAGAGAGTACACATATCATGATTTTAACACGTTTGCTACTGAGCTGCGCATATATGGGACTTTTTTCACAAGGGAATTCGATCTTTTCACACAGACCACGTTAACATGGACCTGACCTTCATTACAGACCAAAAGTGGAAAGTTGGTATAATAATTAATTATACTTCATACAAACCCTTGATGTATATGTGCCACGATGTACCACAGTGGGTGTTATAAAATAAAAAATTGTAAATGTGATGAAAAATGTATAAAACAATAATATGTTGCGTTTAATAAGTCTTTCAGGAAACAGACAAATTGGCAAGTTTGTAAATACAAATAGTTGTAATTTATAGTTGTGTTTGCCATAAAGATGTAATGTTTCAACTTCAAAAAGCTTGTTTATAAGTTTGAAAATGACATCTTCACTGAGTCATTAGTTGATACATTAAAGCCCTGTTTTACAATTTAGAAGAAGATATTAATTTCATTTTTTTGTTGTATTATAATTTTTAAATAAAACGTAAAAAAACTATGCAATGTTGAAATATGTGAAACTCCTAGTATAAGTAAAAGTTATTCTTTTTTGGGCCTTGAATTTTAATCAAAAAGGAAGAGGTTGAAGTATTTCTAACCGAACAAAGAATTGCTATCTGCCTAATATCGGATAACCATTTCACAAAAGAGTCATATCTTAAAAACGAAGATTTCAACATTTATTAAAGCTACCATCCAGATAATACGGCTAAAGGTGGAAGTGTAATATTAATAAATAAACCAATAAAATAATTTGAAGAATAATAATATGAACAGTTTAAAAACATCTGGTTATAAGGAAATCCCCCGAAGAGCTGGAGAATGATTTATCCTCAGTAGCGATTACAATGCCAAACAGCGGACTGGGGAGCAAGATTGGCAACAACTGAGGGTAAGGAGTGAAGAATAACATTTAAAGAACCAAGATCTGATGTTCATTCAACAGAAAAACCCACATACAGAACAGATACAAATAAATTTCCAGATTTTCTGATTTCATAGGTATTAAAAAAAATGGATTTGAACTCAGATAACTTAGCAGTGGTATTAAGGTTGAGTAAAAAAATTTTCAAGAAAGAGATTCGGTCATATTTGTTGACCAAAACACAGACTGGGATAGCTTCAGACAGGAACTAAGATATAAAATTGAACTAAATGTTCAATTGAAGACCAAAGATCAACTTGACAAAGAATGTGGAAGATTTACGGTGATTATACAAACTGCTGCATATAATAACACAAGAAAGACTAAGTATATCACTAAAGAAAACAACTACCCAGTAGAAATAAGGAAAATAGTTTTAGAAATAAGAAAGACAAGAAGATGGCAACAGTTCAGAGGTCCAGTAGACAAAACCATCTTGAATAACAAGTCAAAAAGTAAATAGGAAAACTCTGAAACTGAAGTAGGATTCTGTAAACTTTTATGTGGATAATATCAACACAACGAAGGGACAATAATTGTTTTTGGAGAGTCACTAGAAAAATCAAGAGCCCAGTTACTTCAGTACCTTCACTCAGGAAAGACAATGGATGTTGTATAAGAAATGATAAACAAAACCAAACTTATTAGCAGAACGCTTAGCAGACACCCAGCCAATTAATGACTAAGAATTGGGTGATAATACCAATGTAATATCAGAAAAAAATACCACTGGAAACTACAAAGGAGATATATCAAGAAATACTTATAAATCTTAATTAGCAAAAAAAACCAGGAATTTATCTTATCATCAGACAATTACTGAAAGAGCTCCCAGGAAAAAGAGTAGTCATGTTTACTTATCTTATTAATGAGGATTTAGACTCAATCATATGCCATATATCTGGAAGGTAGCTGAAGTTGTATTATCATCAAAATCAGGAAAATCCCCTAATTGTATCAAATCATATAGAATAATATCGCTACTTCCTACAATCTCCTCGCTATTAGAAAAGCTTTTACTGAAAACACTTAAACCAGTCATAGAGAAAATGATCTGATTCCAGAATACCAGTTTGAATTCAGAGAAAAACGTTCTACTACAGGTCAAGTAAATAGAATAATGGATATAATATAGCAAGCCTATGTTTATTGTTAACATCATGTATAACAGGCAGGATCTTCATGATTAAACAGGAAGGGGAATATTCCAAAATAAGGGAAATCATTGCGAGAGAACCCCAAGGTAGTGTACTGGGTCCAGTACTCTACCTTACACCTGTGATATTTTAACCACCCAAGAAGTGACCATTGTCATGTTTGCAGATGACGCTGCATTGTTAGCAACTGGCAAAGACATATGCACATCAACGAACAAAGTCCAGAGAGCAACAAACTCCTAGAATGGACTGATAGATAAAAAATTAAATTAAATGACAAGAAATCAGTCCATATCAACTTCACAAATAAGGTATTGAAAGATCTACCACAATTACATGCTAACATAATCATCCTCTCTTATGAAATTAATGTTGAATATCTAAATATGAACCTAGATGACAAACTAAAATGGAAACCCACATGAGAAGGAGGAATTAAATATTAAATATCAAATATTTCGTAAATAATTTTGGCTCTTGGTTAGAAACTCAAACCTCTCATTATGTAATAAAATAAAAATCTACAATCAGACCTTGAAACCAATTTGGCTATATGGTAGCCACCTGTGGGAATGTGCAAAGGAATCTTCATATCGAAATTCTTCAGGTGTTACAAAATAAAGCTATGAGAAATATAGTTAATACCTTTTGAAGTGTGAAAAACAAAGATATTCACCGAGATCTGAATATCACGATGATAAGAGAAGAAATAAAGAAGATGTCCGAAAGACATGTAAAGAGGCTTCACCTTCATCCAAGTGTAGTAGCTTTTCAAGTTCTCGATAACCAGTAGATGGTTATTAGATTGAAGACAACCGCCCATTTGATTTGGTAAAGTTTACTGTTGTGTTGCGCTAGTTCTAATTAAAAACTTGTAATTGACAATGTCCACACAAGAATAATAATGAGCACTCATGTTATTGAGTATTTACGCTAAGATAGTGCAAGAAAAGTTATTGGTTGGGCTGATATAAGAACTGACAAAGTTATAGAAATGTCCACAAACACATAGTTTTGAGTTCAACTAATATCATAATTAGTTAATATTTTTACCTTAAAGTACGAGTTTTTATAGATTTTAAACCAAAAATATGCACTTTTTCTGAAATTAAATGAATCCTGGATACCATTTGTAAGTGAAATAATTGGTAAATGAATGAATTAATAAAACTTGTATGAAATTAAAACATTTAATAAAAAAACTTAATACTGAGTTTACAACAGTGAGTCTGTGGAAGAAAATTTCAAAGAATAAACAGCTAAAGGTTCATGCAAAATCATACTTTAAAATGCACAACATTACATTAGTGGCCTAATCCCAATATCAGTGTATGGCATAGTTTAGGGGCCACTTTAAACTCATGATACAGTTACTGCTTAAAGGTTCAAACATTATGTGGAAAATTGAATAGAATAAGTGACATGTTATATGATCCACTAAGTCAAAGAATAGGCTAATACTTTAGCCATGTTGAATATCCATTATGAAGTGCCACTAAGTGCTGCATGAGTAGTTTAGTGATTTTAAAATTGTTCTGGTACAGGACGATTTGTTTGCCAGCATCCATGTATATGGAAATTAATTATGCCATAGATTATGTCCCATTTACACAATCATTTACAAAACAAATTTATTATAGTTTTTTCACTAAAAACACTTGTAAATATTTTTCAAACTTGCCTATAGTAGCATTTACGTATATATGTTGAGGACGGCCGTTTTGGGAGATGTGTCTCTTTATTAACTCATATCGTAACTCATCTCAAGATTTTCGTAGGTTAAGGTAGGGGTGGGATATTATACTTTAATATAAGTAGGTGCTACTATAGGCAAGTTTGTAAAATATTTACAAGTGTACTTGGTGAAAACTAGTAGCTCACGTGAAGATAGAATCAACAAATATGTACAGTAAGATTCACCAAACGTAATGGACTACAAAATTCAAGAATTCCTTATAGTTGCAATGAGGTTTTATACACTTTAGTGTATTTACTTATAATAATTATACTATTTTTAAAGAAAGTAAGACAAAATGTCTCTTTTGTTCCAATAATTTTTTTATTATAAATACACTAAAAGCATAATTTTTGGTAGCAGCAGCACTTATTCCATAGGGGCCACAGGGTTTGAGCAATTTCAATTTTTATTTGGAGATGGCTTCGATCCAATATCCAAAAAGGGAATAAATCCCTTTTTTATATATTTTTTATCCATACCATTGTTTACATTTTTCTAGTAATATTTAATCTTGCCTGTATTTAGTGAGTTGTAGGATGACTTCAAATGACATATCATATTGGTGATAGCTATAAATAGTCTAGGACATGACATAAAACCTTATCTATGTTTTCGTTTACATTAGCGATTTATTTTCATGATGTGAAACTTAAAACACAAGAAAAAAAACACTTCAAGTAAACTTGAGACAGTAATTTGAACAACAAACGATTTTCTGAGTAAACTCGGGTTAGTATATTAAATGGGATATAGGGAAGAGGGATTGTATACCTCTCAACTATCTATATAATGTTACAACTAAAATGATTACTTACCCAAGCTGTATTGTGACTGGAGTACGTAACTGGTGGAAGTAGCTCTTTTCATTCAAATTCTTACTGTAGGTGATATTTTAGATTGAAAATGGGATCCCTGATATATTTGTCTATATATTTCCTATGTCTATATGTCTTGCCTATCTATTCTCTTCCTCCTTGATGTAGTTGAACTAAATAATATTCTAATAATATATATGAAATATGTATGATATAAGGAAGAGGCAATGTAAACCTCTGAACCAATTACATAAAGTTACAACAGAAACGATTGCTTGGAAGTAGTTCTCTTCATTCAAGTTCTTATTGAAGGAGGTATTGTAGATTCAAAATGGGATTCTTGATATATTTATTTTTATATTTCCCATGCCGTGGTATGTCTCAATGTATTGACTTTCTTTTCTTTTCCTTCTTGATATAGTTGAGCTACATACCATAAATACATATTATATAGAGAAGAGGCAATGTATACCTCTCAACCTTTTACATAGTGTTACAACAACAATGATTGCTTACCCAGCTGTATTGTGATGTGTTTGTATAAGTGGTGGAAGTCGATCACTTCATTCACGTTTTTTTTAAAGAGGTGTCATGGGCTTAAAATTGCATCCCTGAGATATTTGTTTCTATATTTTCTATGTCTAAATGTCTTGCTTTTCATTTCTCTTCCTTCTTGATGTAGTTCAGCTAAATGCTATAAATACATATTAAATAGAGATGAGGGAATGTATACGTCTCAACCCCTTACATAATGTTACAATAACAATGATTACTTACCCAAGCTATATTGTAATGTGTTTATATATTTGGTGGAAGTAGTTCTCTTCATTCATGTTCTTATTGTAGGCGGTATTATAGATAGGAAAAGGCTTTCCTGAAATATTTGCCTTTTTATTTCCCACGCTGTTATATGTCTGAATGTTTTGCCGTCTTTTTCTCTTCCTTCTATGTGTAGCTGAGCTACATACTATTCTAATAATATATATGAAATTCATGTTAAAGGGAGGAGGAAAGGTATACCTCTCAACCCCTTACAAAATGTTACAGCTAAAATGATTGCTTACCCAAGTGGTGATGTGACGTTATTATGCACATGTTAGAAAGTAGTCCTTTTCGTTCATGCCCTTTTTAATTCTAGATGCCTATTATTCTAGATATATGTGTGTGTTGTATTTTTTCCTTTGTTACACCTTTAGAAATCATGATACATTACCAATAGCTACATATCAAATAATGCTAACTAATGTGTGGTTTCATTTGCTATAGACGTCACGTTAATAGCATAGTCCGTTGTTGCACTATTTGTACACTACTCATGTGATGAGTTTTCCAAAACTATCGACATGGTATATAGCTGACAGCCATTGAGGCTGACAGTGATGTGTGAGACGGTAGGTTGAAGATATGGGCAAAATGAAGATATTGAAGAGTGACAAATAACAGTGCCACTTAATCATATTGAAGGCAACATTTACACTAAGACAGCAAAATGTCCCTATGCTTAACATTAATGCTGTAATTAACGTAACTATTATACGCAGTATTTTATGTGCAATTACCCATGACGACTCTAAATATTCAAAAAAAATTTTAGGAATAATCATGAGGGTTCCAAAATGCAAACTGAGTAGTAGAAGTGATCCCACTTTTGATAAACACAGACAACCTCTGCCTATGTTCACACATCAGCTTGCAAAGTAAATTTACGTACTTCTATGTACTTAACACTAACCAACCAAGTACTTCACAGTAATGTTTCATGTAAAGCAGAACTGCTACAAACGCTGCTCCGTACTGTAACATAAAATTATTTTTTAGTTAGAATATAGAACTTGAGCCTTAAAATGTTGACAAAGGGCGGCACAGTACAAAGGTTCTAGTAAACATAAAATAATAAATCTAAGATTTTTGACTTTCCATGCTGTAGATATTCTATATCATACTGTAAATATTTTTTTGTTGGTTGTTAAAAGAATCAAGGGGTTAGAGAGATGCTGAAATATCTTTAGAAAAGGTTAGGGCAGTGACTTTTAAGTTTGCAAAAAAGTATAAGTTAACCATCAAGTAACCGTATACATTTTTATATACCAGCTGAGATGGTATTGGTTGTACTTGAAAAAGGGTTTTGTGATTGGTTAAATAATTGCCAGATGGGGGAATAGTGCGAGAGCAACACAAAAACCTGAGCAAAGGACTTGATTCCAAAAACAAAGGGATACATTTATTGAGGAAAGGAGAAGTTTATAATAACAAAGCAAAGTTATTTAGAGAATCGTTAAGTGTAAAGAAAGTAGTGTAGAGAAGCGAGTCGAGGAACAGCCGAATAATCTTCAAGGTGTAGTGAGCGACAAAGCGAGTCCAAGAAATACCATCAACCCAACCGTAAAGAATTCCAAGGATAACTACACATGTTCCATGAGCCACATATATAGATTAAAAACATTATTTTATTGTAATAATTAAGTAACATTCCAGCCAACCCGGAAAATAGTTTTTCAAAATTTAAATATTCAGAGTATAATTAGGTTTTACAATAATTCATTATTAAATTGTCATTTATGAATCCTCCAGATTACAGTAACCTTTTAAACGACCCAGAGTAAAAATAACTAAATTGTATTATTAATTATTAAGCATTAATTAAGACTTGAGTTTAGCTAGGTAATTATGTTGTAGTTGTTTTGTAAACATTTGTAAAAGGCCAAATAAAAGTAGAGTTTGTCACCTAACAGTGTGTTGTTTATATTACCTAGTTAGAAGTGCTCAAGTATATTTTTTTGTATTTATTAAAAATAAATAATTATGGTAGACAAGCGAATAAATATTAAAATAAATTACCATAATATAAACGGGTAGTCTAACAATTTTGCATATTCTAGCTTCTTGGCAATAGAATACTTAATAAAGGCAATGGACTCACTAACAAAGTAATTGTTAAGTAATGTCAGTCTTTCCCTGTTAGCATAAGGGAATCCTTCCATGACATTACCACAAATCTTTCATGGTCTATATCAGGTTTTTTAACACGGATGTACACATCCGTCCTCCAAAATTATCCTCCAAAAAAACCTATCCCAACATTCAGCAAACATGCTTAAGCATTCTCAATCACACACATTAGATATAATGCTATTAAATTTACACATGTGTAGAATTTCAGCCTTTAAGGTTTGCATGATCGTAAGGTAAGTAGCCGCATTGATTATGATAAGGCTAATGACTGCTACCTAATATTTTTTCCCAACAACTTCTTACATTTCAGATGGCTATCCTTCAAATAGTCAAGCCTTAACCTATTCCATAGGTCTGAAGTAGGATAGAGGATTTGGCAACCAAATACGAAGGATGATCTACGTTTAGGCTGAATTCTCAACAACATGATCAAGCGAGATAGAGAGGCATTGTGAAAGAAATCCAAGCGGCATTGACTAAGTAAGTCAACTAAAATAAAGTAAAGTTATTAGAACAGTCTACATCACTAAAGAAAGCAATCAAACATGAATAACAATGTGCGATGAGTTCTAAATGCTAAAATAATGAAAATGTATGGAATTTAAATGTATAGTAATTAAAAATTTATGGAGGTTTAGTTAAATTGTTTATTTTAAAATGAATTTATAGTCTACAATATGATTTATTTGGATAGTAAATGAACTTTGATCACTCCTTTTGGAAATGTGTATTATCTGTTAGCTCTTAAAGCGACAAATGTAAAATATCTGGCAAATTTAAAGAAACGTAAAATTATCCAACTGTACAAATGTATTAAAGTGAATGGGTGTTTACATCAGGTAAATTAGTTGCTGTAGTCCAGGGTACGTACAATTAGGTTTTAAATTAATATCTAAAATAAACAATAACTTACAATTTAGAATTCTTCAAAAATCTGTTATGATAGTGTAAATGATTAGTAGTTGCTATGGAAACATTTTTATGTAATTTTTATTGTTAATGACTTTTTTATATTTTTAAAAACTGTTAGCCTCCGTTAGTTATCGGGCAAATGTGTTATAAATATAACGGAGTTTCTGTCAAAGTGTACAGTCAAACTATACAGGTTAAACTGGGCGGTGTTCTTACAATGCATTTTTGGGGCAACCTTCTGCAACGGACTGGCCTTACGACTCAACGCCTTTTGCTAAGCGCCACCGCCAGCCTTTGCTTCCGTTGCTATGTAAAACTTTTGAAACGTACCTGTCCAGCCTATTGCCTGAACCCTGTGCAATACTTGCCAGAAAACCAGTAACTGGACTTTATTTAAAACCTAACACGCTGAGATTTAACCCTTTGGGTATCTGTTCCCAAAGAATGAGTTCATTTGAAGGCATATTATGACTAACTGACCATTTTGGTTTAGGATTATGTAAGAAATTTGTTTGAAAAAATATAATTACTCTTTTGTTGCAAGTTAGTAAATAATTTCGGTTTTATTAATTTTAAATTTAAGTTATGTTACAGAGTTTGTAAACATTATTATATCTTTAAAAATCTACTTAATCATCTAACATTTCTTTAACCTTCTATATGTATATAAACCTGTTGTATAACTTGTTTAGTAAACAAATAATTCTTATATCATCTATCTTACTTCATTTTCAAAAATGTAGGATATTTGATATTTTATTTAAGATCAGAATTTATCCTTTCTATGTTAATTTAAATTCTCAAATTTTATTTAAAAACTTTTTTCTTCAATTCAAAATTTCTAAGTTCTGTTCAATTTACTTTAATTTTCTCTTATAAGATTTTAAGACATTAACCTTATGAAGTTAATGTTCCTAATATTTAATTGACAAAGAATACTCATATATTTTATTGTATTAACCAACCCTAATAATTTACACAAACACACCTCTCAGCCGCTTACAAGAGAGCCCCAACCACACTCTCAGGAGTGGTGAGCAAACCAATCACCCTCACCTCCATACAATTGTTTACATCGGTGTACTAATATTTAATATTGTCTGTATATAGGGAGATGTATGATGACTTCAATTCACATACTAGTATTTGTCCTTCTAATTTTAATTTTTGTATTTTTACAAAATATTTTCTCCTATAGGTAAAGGTTTCTCTTCTTTTTTGAGCAATGATAATTCATTAGAAATATACAATCAGCCCATAATAATCTATGAAATTCGCACCACCCAGTCCAGTACAAGATAGCCAAAACGACGCTCTCAAGTGTGATAAGCAACCAGTCATCTTTATCTCCATCTTTTTGTCATTTATATACATGTAATACATTTGATCATTTAAAGCTGAAGGAGTAGATTCAGATAGGAAATTGTAAAATAAAATTAAAATTTCTTTTTTTTTCAATTTCTTTTATTAATTCACACTCTTCCTATTCATGATTTGTATAACTTGTTCACATTTACCTTATTCAAAAAATACGATGTTGTTAAAAGAGAAGCCATTTTAATGTAAATCAGTTCATTCGTTCCAAAGGTGCTAGTATTTCCTTACATAAACGTTGTTATTCTATCGTTTGAAGACTTGAAGGCTAGGTTGTGATAGAAACCTAAAGGGTATACTAGTATTCCTTTACATAAAAGTTGTGATTATATATTTCGAGGACTTGAAAACAGGGTTATTTCGAAGACTTCAAGGTCAAGTTTGCTATAGAAATCTAAAGCGTTTGCTAGTAATAAAATACATTTACTTTCAGAAAATGAGTTAATTTAAATTTTCAGACATTTATATTTATATAAGCTATTTACATAGCCATGTAAAAACGCACTAGACTAAGTATAAAACCTTCTTATGAATATACGTTGTTAAACATACATTTTTCTAACTATGAAGTATGTAGTGAAAAACATTCAAACTGATTTACTCCTGAACCACCATACTTATATACAACAGTCTGGTGCAGTTCAGAAATAATCACTAATCAACACCCACCCTTGGCAGGTTAGCCATTTAGTGGTGTGCTGACCAGTAGTGGCTAGAAATCTTCTTGTATTTATCTTCTTCTTCGACTACAGGGTTGAAGTCCAGACATCAGGGTAGGTGGCCTACATACATCCAGCCTGCTAAATCATACAGGCTGCTTCTCACGTACACCATACATTGCAGATGGACTGCCAGGTAGTCGTGGTAAAGTGGTAGTTCAGGAGGCAGCTACTACTACATCTCTAGTTAAGATTCAAGGTATGGGTGAGGTATCAGCTTAGTACAACTCTTCCCTTTGCTTTCTCGTGTGTTGCCGTGTCCTGGCCAAGTTGTTTACTGCTTGAATAATTGATGTCTTTGCTGAAGAATGGGACTAAGCGCTAGGTAACTGCTGGAGAGCAGTGCAGTTTTTTAAGACAACTTCGGCATTTTTATTCCATTCCTGACCAACATTACTTGTTACCAACTGCAGGTATATGGTCCAACCACCTTCTAATAAGTTGCAGAGTCTCAATCGGCATGCAGTTTTGTTCTGGCAATTGGTGTACTTGCTGTTTTTGAGCGCAATTATGAAATCCTGGCACTCTATCAAAAATACAGCTTTCTCGTTCTTTTCCATGTTTTCATGCCTATTAGCTACCTCATGAATTTCAACAAACTCCCTGTCATAAATAATGAGAGGCGTCTCACGAATAATGTCTAATATTATTCTTTCATAATTTACATAAGCCAATGTCTTATTTAAAATAGCATTCTTACTCACCGTTATTGATTTTACTTTCTTCATCATGGTAATCAAAATTCAATGAAATTTGAGTTATTTTCCACTAGTGCTACTCCCTTATATTGATAGTTATAGATGCAGCTATGAAACTTGTTTTCACTATGTTTTGAAACACGCAGGATCATTTTTCGTATTCAATCTGAAATTATTTAGAAAAAGTTATTACACATTGTAATAGTGAGTAAGAATCATATTTTTAAAAGTAAAATATTGATTTTGAATGTATCGCAGTTATTGTTATACAAAATATATTCCCACATCTTATTAATTTGATGCATTTATTTTCAGAAAATATGTTAATTTAAATTGTATCAGTCATTTACATTTATATAAGCAATTTTCATAGGCATGTGAAAACTCACTAGACTATGTATAAAAAGTTGTTATGATTATACGTTGTTAAACATATATTTTTTTAACTATGAAGTATGTACTGTAAAACATTTAATCTGATTTACTCTTGAACCACCATACTTATATACAACAGTCTGGGGCAGTTCAGAAATACTTACTAGTCAATGCCCACCCTTGGCAGGTTAGCCATTTGGTGGTGTGCTGACCAGTAGAGGCTGGAAATCTTCTTATATTCATCCTCTTCTTAGACTACAGGGTTGTATTTCATACATCAGGGTAGGTGGCCTACATACATCCAGTTTTCTGCTAAATCGTACAGGCATCTTCTCACGTACACCATTCATTGCAGATGGACTGCCAGGTAGTCGTGGTAAAGTGGTAGTTCTGGAGGCAGCTACTACTACATCTCTAGGTAAGATTCAAGGTATGGGTGAGGTATCAGCTTAGTCCAACTCTTCCCTTTGCTTTCTCGTGTGTTGCTGTGTCCTGGCCAAGTTGTTTACTGCTTGAATAATTGATGTCTTTGCTGAAGAATGGGACTAAGCGCTAGGTAACTGCTGGAGAGCAGTGCAGTTTTTTAAGACAACTTCGGCATTTTTATTCCATTCCTGACCAACATTACTTGTTACCAACTGCAGGTATGTGGTCCAACCACCTTCTAATAAGTTGCAGTGTCTCAATCGGCATGCAGTTTTGTTCTGGCAATTGGTGTACTTGCTGTTTTTGAGCGCAATTATGAAATCCTGGCACTCTATCAAAAATACAGCTTTTTCGTTCTTTTCCATGTTTTCATGTCTATTTGCTACCTCATGAATTTCAACAAACTCCCTGTCATAAATAATGAGAGGCGTCTCACGAATAATGTCTAATATTATTCCTTAATAATTTACATAAGCCAATATCTTATTTAAAATAGCATTCTTACTCACCGTTATTGATTTTACTTTCTTCATCATGGTAAGCAAAATTCAATGAAATTTGAGTTATTTTCCACTAGTGCTACTCCCTTATATTAATAGGTATAGATGCAGCTATGAAACTTGTTTTCACTATGTTTTCAAACACGCAGGATCATTTTTCGTATTCAATCTGAAATTATTTAGAAAAAGTTATTACACATTGTAATAGTGAGTAAGAACCATATTTTTAAAAGTAAAATATTGTTTTTGAATGTATCGCAGATATTGTTATAAAAAATATATTCCCACATCTTATTAATTTGATGCATTTATTTTCAGAAAATATGTTACTTTAAATTGTATCAGTCATTTACATTTATATAAGCAATTTCCATAGGCATGTGAAAACTCACTAGACTATGTGTTAAATATTTTGCCATATAACGGCAACATTGATTTCCGGAGGACCTTAAATAATTAAATGAATGAAATTGACGTTTTGTACATACCTCACTGGGCGAAGTACCACCACTTGACGGACAGTTATTCGGGTGCACCCTTTCTCGCACTTATAAGTCCTTGCTGTGTCTTGAGCTGAACAACTCGCACCACACCGTCTGTGCCAGGGAACACTTGTGTCACTTTTGCCAATGGCCAAGAGAGAGGCGGAGTAGGTTGATGCACTAGCACTAGGTCGCCCACACGAAGGTTATCTGTCGTTTCCGTCCATTTTTCCGCTGCTGTAGAGTGTGAAGATATTCCAGCTGCCACCTTTTCCACACGCGTTGGTGAAAAGCATGGACGAGGTGCCAATGCTTAAGTCGATTAGTAGGGACTTCAGCCAGATTTCTTTCGGGTACGGCGACGAGTGGAGCTCCAATTAAAAAGTGTCCTGGGGTCAGAGCAGTGAGATCGGAAGGATCGTTAGACAAAGGTGTGAGTGGTCGAGAGTTGAGGATTGACTCGACTTGAGTTGTCAGAGTCATGAATTCGGAGAGAGTTAGAACGTGTTTACCTATGACGCGACGCAAGTGATGTTTAGCGCTTTTAATTGCGCTTTCCCATAGCCCTCCTTGATGAGGTGCAGCAGGAGGATTGAAGTGAAAATTAACTCCACGTTGAAATGAAAATTCACAAACGAGATTTTGTCCTGAGGTCCTGTTTAGAGATCGCAGAGCATTGTCAGCTCCCACAAAGTTTGTTCCGCAGTCGGAATAGATGTGTTGACAAAGACCTCGTCTAGACACAAATCGAGTCAATGCTGCGATGAACGCGTCCGTCGAGAGATCAGTGACCACCTCAATGTGAACAGCTTTGGTGACAAGGCAAACAAAGACACAGATATATGCCTTGATGGTTCGAATAGAGCGTAGATTATGTACTTTCAGAGTGAAAGGACCACCATAATCAATGCCTGTGTTGAGAAATGGGCGAGTAGGGGTCAGTCGAGGTTGAGGTAAGTTTCCCATAAGAGGATTTTTATTTTTAGGTCGGTGCTTAAAGCACACAGTACACTTGAAGACGCGTGCACGGATTACATTCCGAGCACACAATATCCACACCTCTTGTGCGAGAAGTGATTGAGTGTGTTGAACTCCAGAATGAAGGTACTTCCGATGATATAGGTCAATCAAGGAGTCAACCACAGGGTGTTTCTTCGGCAAAATCACCGGATGTTGTGTCTCATAACGAATCTGTGCTGCTTCGAGTCGTCCACCAACTCGCAGGACGCCATCGCTATCGAGAAATGGTGTTAATCGTCGAAGCCTAGAAGATACCCTGTTAGGAGGGGTGTGTCCTAATGCCTTTAAATCTTCCATGAAGAGGATGCCTGAAGTAATTTGATTATTCGGATTCTGGCTGAGTTCAACTCCTCCGTAGTGAGAGGTCCAACAGTTCTTCTTAAGTGACGAGAGTTGTGTATGAGACGATGCAGTCGACTAAAGCTAGAATATTTCCGCAGCAAGTCCCATTCTGAGTGAACAGTGGAGAGAAGAGATATGGGTGAAATAGGTTTATATTCCCCTGTGTCAATGAGTTTTGCAGGCTCAAAATGAGAGATAGGCCAGTTATCATGCGACTGTTGTAACCAAGAGGGTCCGTACCACCATAATTTATGTTGAGGTAGGTCTGAAGGAAGTAATCCACGTGACGCGCAGTCAGCGGGATTGTGTTCACTCGGTACGTGCCTCCAATAATGAGAAGGCAATAATTCTTGAACCTGCGCTACCCGATTGGCGACAAAGGTTTTGAGTCGATAAGGAGGTGTTTGTATCCATGTCAATGTTACTGACGAATCGCACCATAGAAAAACTGAGGAAAATTCCATTTTTTTGTTATAAAGAGATATAATATATGCCACTAATTGAGCGAGTAAATGAGCAGCACTTAGCTCCAAGCGAGGTACAGTGAGTTTTTTCAGTGGGGCTACCCGAGTCTTCGATAATAGCTGCCGAATTACCACCGAGTTGTCACTAATCTGACATCTTAAGTAAATGACAGCAGCGTATCCACTCTCAGAAGCATCTGAGAAACCGTGTAACTCAATGTTAGGCGAGTGACTCAAGCGTAAAGCCCGCGGAATTACAATATTTTTTAAACAATTAGAAGTCTTTGCAAATGTTTGCCACTGAGTTAGAAGTTCAGGTGGTAGGGATTGGTCCCAGTCTAACCCTTTTGTCCAGAGGAGCTGCATAAAACATTTCGCCCACATGACAACAGGCGAAAGGAAACCACAAGGGTCATAAATTTGAGCGATAACGCTGAGCACTTGGCGTTTAGTTTTAGAGTTTCGAGGAAAATTCAAATGGTAAGTAAAAGCGTCCGAAGAGGATGACCAATGAAGTCCGAGAATATTATAATGAGGTTGTGCGGTATCCTGAAGAAACGTGGGTGTCTCTAGGTGTTCGTCTGGAAGATCCTGTAATAGTTGATAAGCGTTAGTAGTCCATTTCCGCAATTCGAAGCCACCTCGAAGTAAAAGAGAAATGAGCTGAGTTTTCAAATGAGAGGCCTCATCAATGGAATCACCACCCGCAATAATGTCGTCGACAAACGTTTGTGTGCGGAGTACTTCGGCAGCCTGAGGGAATGAAGCACCTTCATCGGAGGCGAGCTGATGAAGAGTTCTTATCGCCAGGTAAGGTGAACAACTAAGTCCATAGGTTACTGTGGTCAATTGATAAGTGGAAATAGGTTGATCGACATGGTCCCTCCATAGGATCAGCTGATAAGGTTGATCATCAGGGTGGACTTTGATCTGACGATACATCTGACGTATATCGCAAGTAAAAACCACATTATGATAGCGAAACATGAGTAACAGATCACAAATGTTGGTCTGCATTTTCTGTCCTGTCCACAGGGTGCCGTTGAGAGAGAAACCGTTGGATGTTTTTGCACTGGCATCAAAGACTGTTCGAAGGCGAGTAGTGGTGCTGGATTCCTTTAGAACCCTATGATGGGGTAAAAAGTAGTGAGGTGAACTGAGCTGAGTGTTTTGGGCAAGTATCATGTGTCCAGAAGTCAAATAGTCAGACATGAATTCTGCATAAAGTTGCTTGAAGCGAGGCTTAGAGTTGAACTTTTGTTCGAAAGATTTTAATCGTACTTCCGCGTTCCCGCGAGAAGTTCCGAGAGGAGGTTTATCTTGTTTGAAAGGAAGTCGGACACAGTAATGACCTGAAATGTCGCGTGTATGAGTAGCGACATAATGAGCTTCACATGCTTGATCATGTGGTGAGAGTTTTGAGGTGAAGGGCACTTCTTCATGTTGCCAGAATGTTTGTAGAGAATTGTGCAGTTCCAAGTCATTCACCGTGAGTAATGTGGTGGACATACTAGCACTAGATTCCCTTTCACAGGTAGGCAGACATGGAGCTTCTCCCATAACCATGAATCCAAAGTGAGTGCCTATCAGGCACGGCATATTAGAGCCGAGAGAATGCGTAGTTGGAGTCAATATTAAAGGAAAAAGAGCTCCGCCCAGAAGAATATCAATGCTACTTGGCAAATGAAAAGTAAGGTCGGCAAGTGTATAAGATTGTACCTTATTTAGTATTTTAACGTCAATGTGAGTACGAGGTAAATCGACGCAAATTTTGTCGAGAATGAGAAAATTATATTTGGCAGCTATTACTGTGCCATCGAGAGTGTGCACCCCTAAAGAGGTCATGCCCCTTGAGCGAGTAAGGGTTTGAGAAAGTCCAACAATGTTGTGATTACTTCTTGTTCGAGTTACACACATTAGTTGAGCTACTTGCTCTGAAATAAATGAGGATTGGCTTCCTGAGTCCACCAGAGCCCGGAAAACATAAGTCGTCCCGGTAGGAGAGGAGAGTTTTACTAAAAGTGTGCCCAGGAGCACAGTTGTACTTTGAGAGATAGGATTAGTCGCCTGAGAAGTCATACTAATAGGTGACTGAACAACTTCTGTTACACCTTGGTCCTGGAAAAGAGAGGACTTTAATGGTGTATGCTGAGGCAGGTGATCGTTGTCGAAATGGAGAAGAGTGTGATGTTTCCTTTTACATTGAAAACAAGTCGAATTGGATTTACAAAACTTTACACCGTGAGCGCCCAAACATGAAATACATCTACTATACGACTTCGCGATCTTCAAACGCTCTGTCGGAGATTTGGCCTTAAACTTAAGGCAGGAATAGATTTTATGGTCTGTTCCTTTACACAGAAAACATAAAGGATGCTTTGTCTCAGACACTGTGTCATTGACAGAGTTACAAGTCACCAGCGAAGTCCCCTTTCGGTTAACCTGAGTCTTATACACTAACTGTTTTCCCTTTGAAATTTGAGACGAGTTTGAAGGTAATGAGTTAGGGTTGAGAGTTGAAGAGGAATGTAGTGTCGCGTGTTCAAGTTCACTACATTTTTGTGAAAGGAAGTTGATAATTTCCGCAGGTGTTGCCAGGGTCGACATGTTATCCCGTGATTGTTCAAGCTTCTTCAGTATAGTAGAATCCAGCTTGCGTAAAATCATCGCTGACAATAAGGGATTGTTACTCGTGATATCAATTTGTAGCCCCTTCAAGGCTTGGGTGTTCTCTGTGTAACTTGTAACAAAGTTACGCATTTGGTTAGAAGTGTAATTGATATTCGGTATTCGGCAAGTCGAGAATTCTATTGAGATGAATTGACATTAATCGTCTTGGAGAATGATATCTCTCCATAAGAAGGTCATACGCGACTTGATAATTAACTTCCGAAATAGGTAAAGAGTTAATTAATTTTAATGGTTCACCTGAGAGTACACTGGGCAAATACTGTAGTTTGGTGACAGCATTGAGAGATGTATTTTTATGTATGGTAGAGTCAAAGAGATTTTTGAAAGAAATCCATTCAAATGGATCACCCGTGAAATGTTTGAGTTCCAATTTTGGAAGTCGCAGTGGGATTTGTGACGAGAGTGAAGAGCTAGCTTCGGTTTTTTGCCTAGCAGCTTGTTTCGCTTCTATTGAAGCAACAGTGTAATTTATGCGAGAAACAAGATCATTAACCACAGCCGAAGTTGAGAAATTGGGAATAAAATCGTTATCTTTTTCCAACGAGAGTTCATTGAATAAGTCCAATGTGACTAAAAATTCTTGTTTAATGATAGCGACAGAGGGAGCTCGGATCATTAATTCCTGCATGATCGCTTTATCAGAAATCTTTTGCGTGAGATCATAAATAGATTGGATCTGGGAAAATAGAGCTTCCTTCTTAGCAGTGATTACCCTTAGTGATTTGACCATTTTAAAGAATTGAATTATATCTACAATAACAATAAGGCTCTTTAAATACACTAACAAAATATGCTATACTAATAGCAAGAGCGATAGAGAAAGCATAAACTAGTTTCTCACAAAGAAATGTAAATATTGAATGTTTGAACTTATGAACGGACGTAAACAGTTGAAGTAAACAAATGTCTCTTATTCAAGGTTACAATAACAAGATATCTTCCAATAATTGCAATAAGAAAAATGTTCAATACAAATTATGAAAAAATGTAAATATTTTAAAAGGAAATATTACAATTACATTGGACAGCATGTAACTGAATGATCTGCTTCAAAACAATAAGCATTAATAAATATAAATTTGCAATTTATAAGCACTGAAATCATAGGTGACTTCTTTTACCATACTAAATAGTTAGCAGAAAATATTTATAAATATATTAGCCTATTAACATTAGCATGAGTGGGCAACATACATTTTGAATCATACGAATTGTTTACAAATAGACAAGCGTAATGAATTATAAAGATATGCTTTCAGAGAGGGTTTGTTATAATCTACTGTATTTGAACAGCTGATAGATAAGAAATTGAGTGAGGTAAGCCTTGTAACAAGGACAAGATATTGCGTGCGGTTGGAAATATGTACGTCACACTTGTGGACATGTTTTAACATAGGACCTTTTCAAAAGATCCGGGCCGAAGGACCAAAAATGTTAAATATTTTGCCATATAACGGCAACATTGATTTCCGGAGGACCTTAAATAATTAAATGAATGAAATTGACGTTTTGTACATACCTCACTGGGCGAAGTACCACCACTTGACGGACAGTTATTCGGGTGCACCCTTTCCCGCACTTATCAATTACCTGTTGAACTTAAAGAAATCACTTATATTCAAAATGTCACTATTAATGTTAAGAGTACCTTCGCCACACGACAGGAGAAACAAAGAGAGAGAAATGGTCTAAACCGAGCCTCGTTTAGAACACACAAAAACTACGTCACGTCGAGAGTGACGGGAGAGATGTCGTTTAACCGACGATTCGAAAGGAACTGGGGCCGTACCGAACCTTGTAAGAGACAAAGGTTGGCCTATAAGGAGTCCCTCTCTGAAGCATTTACACTGTCTTTTAAATTATCTATAATTTAAAGAAAAGTACTTAACACTATGTATAAAAAGTTGTTATGATTATACGTTGTTAAACATACATTTTTTTAACTATGAAGTATGTACTGTAAAACATTTAATCTGATTTACTCCTGAACCACCATACTTATATACAACAGTCTGGTGCAGTTCAGAAATACTTACTAGACAATGCCCACCCTTGGCAGGTTAGCCATTTGGTGGTGTGCTGACCAGTAGAGGCTGGAAATCTTCTTATATTCATCCTCTTCTTAGACTACAGGGTTGTATTTCATACATCAGGGTAGGTGGCCTACATACATCCAGTTTTCTGCTAAATCGTACTGGCATCTTCTCACGTACACCATTCATTGCAGATGGACTGCCAGGTAGTCGTGGTAAAGTGGTAGTACTGGAGGCAGCTACTACTACATCTCTAGGTAAGATTCAAGGTATGGGTGAGGTATCAGCTTAGTCCAACTCTTCCCTTTGCTTTCTCGTGTGTTGCCGTGTCCTGGCCAAGTTGTTTACTGCTTGAATAATTGATGTCTTTGCTGAAGAATGGGACTAAGCGCTAGGTAACTGCTGGAGAGCAGTGCAGTTTTTTAAGAGCACTTCGGACTTTTTATTCCATTCCTGACCAACATTACTTGTTACCAACTGCAGGTAAATGGTCCAACCACCTTCTAATAAGTTGCAGAGTCTCAATCGGCATGCGGTTTTGTTCTGGCAATTGGTGTACTTGCTGTTTTTGAGCGCAATTATCAAATCCTGGAACTCTATCAAAAATACAGCTTTTTGGTTCGGTTCCATGTTTTCATGCCGATTTGCTGCCTCGTGAATTTCAACAAACTCCCTGTCATAAATAGTGAGAGGCGTCTCACGAATAATGTCTAATATTATTCCTTAATAATTTACATAAGCCAATATCTTATTTAAAATAGCATTCTTACTCACCGTTATTGATTTTACTTTCTTCATCATGGTAATCAAAATTCAATGAAATTTGAGTTATTTTCCACTAGTGCTACTGCCTTATATTGATAGTTATAGATGCAGCTATGAAACTTGTTTTCACTATGTTTTGAAACACGCAGGATCATTTTTCGTATTCAATCTGAAATTATTTAGAAAAAGGTTATTACACATTGTAATAGTGAGTAAGAACCATATTTTTTAAAGTAAAATATTGTTTTTGAATGTATCGCAATTATTGTTTAAAAAATATATTCCCAAATCTTATTAATTTGATGCATTTATTTTCAGAAAATATGTTAATTTAAATTGTATCAGTCATTTACATTTATATAAGCAATTTCCATAGGCATGTGAAAACTCACTAGACTATGTATAAAAAGTTGTTATGATTATACGTTGTTAAACATACATTTTTTTAACTATGAAGTATGTACTGTAAAACATTTAATCTGATTTACTCCTGAACCACCATACTTATATACAACAGTCTGGTGAAGTTCAAAATACTTACTAGTCAATGCCCACCCTTGGCAGGTTAGCCATTTGGTGGTGTGCTGACCAGTAGAGGCTGGAAATCTTCTTATATTCATCCTCTTCTTAGACTACAGGGTTGTATTTCATACATCAGGGTAGGTGGCCTACATACATCCAGTTTTGCTGCTAAATCGTACAGGCATCTTCTCACGTACACCATTCATTGCAGATGGACTGCCAGGTAGTCGTGGTAAAGTGGTAGTTCTGGAGGCAGCTACTACTACATCTCTAGGTAAGATTCAAGGTATGGGTGAGGTATCAGCTTAGTCCAACTCTTCCCTTTGCTTTCTCGTGTGTTGCTGTGTCCTGGCCAAGTTGTTTACTGCTTGAATAATTGATGTCTTTGCTGAAGAATGGGACTAAGCGCTAGGTAACTGCTGGAGAGCAGTGCAGTTTTTTAAGAGCACTTCGGCCTTTTTATTCCATTCCTGACCAACATTACTTGTTACCAACTGCAGGTATGTGGTCCAACCACCTTCTAATAAGTTGCAGAGTCTCAATCGGCATGCAGTTTTGTTTTTGCAATTGTTGTACTTGCTGTTTTTGAGCGCAATTATCAAATCCTGGAACTCTATCAAAAATACCGATTTTTGGTTCTGTTCAATGTTTTCATAACTATTTGCTGCCTCATGAATTTCAGCAAACTCCCTGTCATAAATAGTGAGAGGCGTCTCACGAATAATGTCTAATATTATCCCTTCATAATTTACATAAGCCAATATCTTATTTAAAATATCATTCTTACTCATCGTTGTTGATTTTACTTTCTTCATCATGGTAATCAAAATTCAATGAAATTTGAGTTATTTTCCACTAGTGCTACTCCCTTATATTGATAGGTATAGATGCAGCTATGAAACTTTGTTTTCACTATGTTTTTAAACACGCATGATCATTTTTCGTATTCAATCTGAAATTATTTAGAAAAAGTTATTACACAATGTAATAGTGAGTAAGGACCATATTTTTAAAAGAAAAATATTGTTTTTGAATGTATCGCAATTATTGTTTAAAAAATATATTCCCAAATCTTATTAATTTGATGCATTTATTTTCAGAAAATATGTTAATTTAAATTGTATCAGTCATTTACATTTATATAAGCAATTTCCATAGGCATGTGAAAACTCACTAGACTATGTATAAAAAGTTGTTATGATTATACGTTGTTAAACATACATTTTTTTAACTATGAAGTATGTACTGTAAAACATTTAATCTGATTTACTCCTGAACCACCATACTTATATACAACAGTCTGGTGAAGTTCAAAATACTTACTAGTCAATGCCCACCCTTGGCAGGTTAGCCATTTGGTGGTGTGCTGACCAGTAGAGGCTGGAAATCTTCTTATATTCATCCTCTTCTTAGACTACAGGGTTGTATTTCATACATCTGGGTAGGTGGCCCACATAAATCCAATTTTGCTACTAAATCGTACAGGCTGCTTCTCACGTACACCATTCATTGCAGATGGACTGCCAGGTAGTGGTGGTAAAGTGGTAGTTCTGGAGGCAGCTACTACTACATCTCTAGGTAAGATTCAAGGTATGGGTGAGATATCAGCTTAGTCCAACTCTTCCCTTTGCTTTCTCGTGTGTTGCCGTGTCCTGGCCAAGATGTTTACTGCTTGAATAACTGATGTCTTTGCTGAAGAATGGGACTAAGCGCTAGGTAAATGCTGGAGGGCAGTGCAGTTTCTTTAAGAGAACTTCAGACTTTTTATTCCCTTCCACACCAACATGACTTGTTACCAACTGCAGGTATATGGTCCAACCACCTTCTATTAAGTTGCAGAGTCTCAATCGGCATGCAGTTTTGTTTTGGCAATTGATGTACTTGCTTTTATTGAGCACAATTATCAAATCCTGGAACTCTATCAAAAATATAGATTTTTGGTTCTATTCCATATTTTCATGCCTATTTCCTGCCTCATGAATTTCAACAAACTCCTTGTCATAAATAGTGAGAAGCGTCTCACGAATAATGTCTAATATTATTCCTTCATAATTTATATAAGCCAATATCTTATTTATAATATCATTATTACTCACCGTTATTGATTTTACTTTCTTCATCATGGTAATCAAAATTCAATGAAATTTGAGTTATTTTCCACTAGTGCTACTCCTTTATATTGATATTTTTAGATGCAGCTATGAAACTTGTTTTCACTATGTTTTCAAACACGCAGGATCATTTTTCGTATTCAATCTGAAATTATTTAGAAAAAGTTATTACACATTGTAATAGTGAGTAAGAACCATATTTTTAAAAGTAAAATATTGTTTTTGAATGTATCCCAGTTATTGTTATAAAAAATATATTCCCACATCTTAGCATTTATTTACAGAAAATATGTTATTTTAAATTGTATCAGTCATTTACATTTATATAAGCAATTTCCATAGGCATGTGAAAACTCACTAGACTATGTATAAAAAGTTGTTATGATTATACGTTGTTAAACATACATTTTTCTAACTTTGAAGTATGTACTCTACAACATTCAATCTGATTTACTCCTGAACCACCATACTTATATACAACAGTCTGGTGCAGTTCAGAAATACTTACTAGTCACTGCCTACCCTTGGCAGGTTAGCCATTTGGTGGTGTGCTGACCAGTAGAGGCTTGAAATCTTCTTGTATTCATCTTCTTCTTAGACTACAGGGTTGAATTCCAGACATCAGGGTAGGTGGCCCACATAAATCCAATTTTGCTACTAAATCGAACAGGCTGCTTCTCACGTTCAACATTCCTTGCAGATGGGCTGCCAGGTAGTCGTGGTAAAGTGGTAGTTCTGGAGGCAGCTATTACTACATCTCTAGGTAAGATTCAAGGTATGGGTGCAGTATCAGCTCAGTCCAACTCTTCCTTTTGCTTTCTCGTGTGTTGCCGTGTCCTGGCCAAGTTGTTTACTGCTTGAATAATTGATGTCTTTGCTGAAGAATGGGACTAAGCGCTAGGTAACTGCTGGGGAGCAGTGCAGTTTTTTAAGAGAACTTTGGACTTTTTATTCCCTCCACACCAACATGACTTGTTACCAACTGCTGGTGAATGGTCCAACCTCCTTCTATTAAGTTGCAGTCTCAATCGGCATGCAGTTTTATTCTAGCAAATCATGTACTTGCTGTTTTTGAGCGTAATTATCAACTCCTGGCACTCTATAAAAAATACAGCTTTTTGGCTCTGTTCCATGATTTCATGCCTATTTGCTGCCTCGTGAATTTCGACAAACTCCCTGTCATAAATAGTTAGAGGCGTCTCACGAATAAAGTCTAATATTATTCCTTCATAGTTTACATAAGCCAATATCTTATTTAAAATATCATTCTTACTCACCGTTGTTGATTTTACTTTCTTTATCATGGTAATCAAAATTGAATGAAATTTGAGTTATTTTCCACTAGTGCTACTGCCTTATATTGATAGGTATAGATGCAGCTATGAAACTTATTTCACTATGTTTTCAAACACGCAGGATCATTTTTCGTATTCAATCTGAAATTATTTAGAAAAAGGTATTACACATTGTAATAGTGAGTAAGAACCATATTTTTAAAAGTAAAATATTGTTTTTGAATGTATCAGAGTTATTGTTATAAAAAATATATTCCCACATCTTATTAATTAGATGCATTTATTTTCAGAAAATATGTTATTTAAATTGTATCAGTCATTTACATTTATATAAGCAATTTCCATAGGCATGTGAAAACTCACTAGACTCTGTATAAAAAGATGTTATGATTATACGTTGTTAAACATACATTTTTCTAACTATGAAGTATGTACCGTAAAACATTCAATGTGATTTACTCCTGTACCACCGTACCCATGTACAACAGTCTGGTGCAGTGCAGAAATACTTACTAGTCAATGCCCACCCTTGGCAGGTTAGACATTTGGGCGATGTGCTGAACAGTAGAGGCTAGAAATCTTGTTGTATTCATCTTCTTCTTAGACTACAGGGTTGAGGTCCAGACATCGAGGTAGGTGGCCTGCATACATCCTGTTATGCTGCTACATCGTACAAGCTGCTTCTCACGTACTCCATTCGTTGGAGATGGACTGTCAGGTAGTCGTTGTAAAGTGGAAGTTCTGAAGGCAGCTACTAATCCATCTCTAGGTAAGTTCACTGTATTTGTGGATGCACTCTGGTTCTGGATATTTAAAAATTTTTTCCTCTAGCACAGTCTGCCTTAGTTCGATGTCAGATGACAATGTCCATGTCTGGGGAACAATGTTGCTCGCATCAGTGGCTTTTGCAAAACAAATGTTCCCTGGTTAATCCTATTTAACCAACAGCGATTTGCAATAGGTTCACCGAACAGACATAGGCTACATGAAACTCCTAAAAGTTCATATTTGATAAGTGTGATATAATGTATTAAAATATGCATACATAAATACACTAAAAAAAAATTAGTATCATTTACATGTATCCAAATATACATACATAAAAACGTTAAGCAACTCTTAAAAACGATTAAGGTGATTACACATAGGTCCCTATACTCATGTAAACACATCCAGGTACAGTTCAGAAATGCTGTGCGTGATTTACATGTATCCAAATATACATACATAAAAACGTTAAGCAACTCTTAAAAACGATTAAGGTGATTACACATAGGTCCCTATACTCATGTAAACACACCCAGGTACAGTTCAGAAATGCTGTGCGTGATTTACATGTATCCAAATATACATACATAAAAACGTTAAGCAACTCTTAAAAACGATTAAGGTGATTACACATAGGTCCCTATACTCATGTAAACATACCCAGGTACAGTTAAGAAATGCTGTGCGTGATTTACATGTATCCAAATATACATACATAAAAACGTTAAGCAACTCTTAAAAACGATTAAGGTGATTACACATAGGTCCCTATACTCATGTAAACACACCCAGGTACAGTTCAGAAATGCTGTGCGTGATTTACATGTATCCAAATATACATACATAAAAACGTTAAGCAACTCTTAAAAACGATTAAGGTGATTACACATAGGTCCCTATACTCATGTAAACACACCCAAGTACAGTTCAGAAATGCTGTGCGTGATTTACATGTATCCAAATATACATACATAAAAACGTTAAGCAACTCTTAAAAACGATTAAGGTGATTACACATAGGTCCCTATACTCATGTAAACACATCCAGGTACAGTTAAGAAATGCTGTGCGTGATTTACATGTATCCAAAAATATACATACATAAAAACGTTAAGCAACTCTTAAAAACGATTAAGGTGATTACACATAGGTCCCTATACTCATGTAAACACATGCAGGTACAGTTAAGAAATGCTGTGCGTGATTTACATGTATCCAAATATACATACATAAAAACGTTAAGCAACTCTTAAAAACGATTAAGGTGATTACACATAGGTCCCTATACTCATGTAAACACACCCAGGTACAGTTCAGAAATGCTGTGCGTGATTTACATGTATCCAAATATACATACATAAAAACGTTAAGCAACTCTTAAAAACGATTAAGGTGATTACACATAGGTCCCTATACTCATGTAAACACACCCAGGTACAGTTCAGAAATGCTGTGCGTGATTTACATGTATCCAAATATACATACATAAAAACGTTAAGCAACTCTTAAAAACGATTAAGGTGATTACACATAGGTCCCTATACTCATGTATACACACCCAGGTACAGTTCAGAAATGCTGTGCGTGATTTACATGTATCCAAATATAAAAACATAAAAACGTTAAGCAACTCTTAAAAACGATTAAGGTGATTACACATAGGTCCCTATACTCATGTAAACACACCCAGGTACAGTTCAGAAATGCTGTGCGTGATTTACATGTATCCAAATATACATACATAAAAACGTTAAGCAACTCTTAAAAACGATTAAGGTGATTACACATAGGTCCCTATACTCATGTAAACACACCCAAGTACAGTTCAGAAATGCTGTGCGTGATTTACATGTATCCAAATATACATACATAAAAACGTTAAGCAACTCTTAAAAACGATTAAGGTGATTACACATAGGTCCCTATACTCATGTAAACACATCCAGGTACAGTTAAGAAATGCGGTGCGTGATTTACATGTATCCAAATATACATACATAAAAACGTTAAGCAACTCTTAAAAACGATTAAGGTGATTACACATAGGTCCCTATACTCATGTAAACACACCCAGGTACAGTTCAGAAATGCTGTGCGTGATTTACATGTATCCAAATATACATACATAAAAACGTTAAGCAACTCTTAAAAACGATTAAGGTGATTACACATAGGTCCCTATACTCATGTAAACACACCCAGGTACAGTTCAGAAATGCTGTGCGTGATTTACATGTATCCAAATATACATACATAAAAACGTTAAGCAACTCTTAAAAACGATTAAGGTGATTACACATAGGTCCCTATACTCATGTAAACACACCCAGGTACAGTTCAGAAATGCTGTGCGTGATTTACATGTATCCAAATATACATACATAAAAACGTTAAGCAACTCTTAAAAACGATTAAGGTGATTACACATAGGTCCCTATACTCATGTAAACACACCCAAGTACAGTTCAGAAATGCTGTGCGTGATTTACATGTATCCAAATATACATACATAAAAACGTTAAGCAACTCTTAAAAACGATTAAGGTGATTACACATAGGTCCCTATACTCATGTAAACACATCCAGGTACAGTTAAGAAATGCTGTGCGTGATTTACATGTATCCAAAAATATACATACATAAAAACGTTAAGCAACTCTTAAAAACGATTAAGGTGATTACACATAGGTCCCTATACTCATGTAAACACATCCAGGTACAGTTAAGAAATGCTGTGCGTGATTTACATGTATCCAAATATACATACATAAAAACGTTAAGCAACTCTTAAAAACGATTAAGGTGATTACACATAGGTCCCTATACTCATGTAAACACACCCAGGTACAGTTCAGAAATGCTGTGCGTGATTTACATGTATCCAAATATACATACATAAAAACGTTAAGCAACTCTTAAAAACGATTAAGGTGATTACACATAGGTCCCTATACTCATGTAAACACACCCAGGTACAGTTCAGAAATGCTGTGCGTGATTTACCAAGTATCCAAATATACATACATAAAAACGTTAAGCAACTCTTAAAAACGATTAAGGTGATTACACATAGGACCCTATATTCATGTAAACACATCCATGTACAGTTCAGAAATGCTGTGCGTGATCTACACAAATTCAAATATACTTAACTGCAATAACTTTCTGTTCTCAAAATCTCCAAATGTCATATACTTCTAAGCCACCATACTCATGTATAACAGTCCAGTGGGCTCAGAAATGATAAGTTTGCTTTATATGTGTACAAATATACATATATAAGACACTCAGCAACCTTTTACAAATCCTAGTCTTATTTACATTTCATTTAATATAGATTGCTTTAAAAGGCTTGTAGTTTTTGTAAAAAAGGGTAATTATTTTAATGTGTATAAATAGACTTCTGTAAGGCTCAGGTACTGTTCAAAAACTAAATACAATACTAAATAATTATTCTATGAGATTCTAACGGTCTAATATTATTCCTTCATAATTTACATGAGCCAATATTTTATTTACAAATACCATTCTTACTCACCATTATTGATTTTAGTTCCCTCATCATGGTAATCAAATTTCAATGACATTTGAATTATCTTCCACTACTGCTACTCCCATATATTGGTAGGTATTGATCTAGCTATGAAACCTGTTTTCATTATGTTTTCAAACACGCTGGATCATTTTTTATAATCAAACTGAAATTATTAAGAAAAAGTTATCACACATTGTAATAGTAAGAACATTTTTTAAAAGTAAAATATTGAATTGTGTTGTGTGGGGTGATTAGATGTATTATGTATGACAATATCGGTAGTTGTTGGTTTTCTGTATATTTTGAAATTATATCTGGTGTTATGTTTGGTGATGGTAAGGTGTAGAAAGTTTATTTTATTGTTTTCTTCTAATTCGAGGGTAAATGTGAGGTTTTGGTGTATGGTACTAATGTAATTGTGTAGTTGTTTCATTTTCCATTTGTTGTCGTTGTTTGATATTAAAATGTCATCTACATATCTATGGTAATAAACTATTTTGTGGGTGATTATTGTTCTGTAGAATGTATTGTTCTTCGATATTATGTAGGAATATTTCTGCTAGGATGTCTGACATGGGAGAACCCATAAGGAGGCCGTCTTTCTGTGTGTAGAATTTGTGTTGGTATGTGAAGTAGTTTTGTGATGTGATGAGTTTGGTGAGTGTGACGATTTCAAGTGTGAGTTTTTACGTGGAGTGTTGTTTGCTGTGAGCATATTTTGTAGTATGTGGAGTGTTTGTTCCATTGGCACATTAGTGTATAGGTTTGTTATGTTGAATGAGGCTATGGTGGAGTTGTGTGGTATGTGGATGTCTTGAATTTTGTGAATGAGGTCTATGTTATTGTGTATGGATGTGTGATTGTGAAAGTTTATGTTGTCTCTGATAAGTTTGTCTATGTATTTCGCTAGCTTACGTGATGGTGCATGAGTGTGACTGATTAGTGGACAGGTGGGTCTGTTTTCTTTGTGTATTTTAGGTAAAGCATTTAATGTGGTGGCTTTGGTTTTATTTGTTTGTAATATATCTTTTGTTCTCTTTTCATGATTTCAGTGCATTTAATTAGAAAATTTTTAATTTCTGTTTGAAATTATGGTGTGGGGTCTGATCGGAGTTCGTTTATTTTGTTTTCAGTTATGATATTGTTTACTTTCCTGTTGATGTCTTGTTGGTGCATTATTACGATGGAATTACCTTCTTCTGCTTTTAAAAATTTCAGGTTGGGTTTGTCGTGTTTTTGTATAATTGATTTAAGGGTTGAATGTTCATTATTTATGATAGGTTTATTGTTTAAGGTGTTAATGTTAAGCATTTTATATTTAATGTCTTGTCTAAAATATGCATGGTGTGTGGGGTCTGTGTATTGAATTACTATTTCAGTTTCCAAAAGGATGTTCAACATTTTATTGTGGTTGTATTTTTTGAGGTGTAGGTTATATTTTAGACTTTTATTTAATAATGTTAGTTCATTTGTACTGAAATTGATTTTTGTGGTGTTGATGGTGCCCCGCGCATGAAATTGGTGGTCGGTGTAGATAGTGATATTGTTTTGTGTTGCGAAGTTGTATAGCTTTAGATTTTGCTAGTCTCTAATGAATTGTAGTTGTTTATGTGTATAGTCATTAGTGTATTGAATTATTTCTTCAAGTTCCGTGTGGTGTAGCATTGTTGTGAGGGTTTGGTGTAATTTGTATAGAGTGTGATTAAGTTTGTCCTTCTTAGCGTATAATTGCTTGATGCTGTTTTTTATAAATATTAGCACCGCCTAATCAATATACCAATGCTACAGAAAGATTACGACGAACAACTTAATACCATAAAATACATCGCTCAACAAAACGGCTACCAACACACACTCATAGACAACATACTCAGGAAAATTAAACATAAACACCATCAAATAGCCACGCAGACAAACCAAATAAAAACAACAAATATCCCTCACCTACAACAACAAAAACACATAAAATAGCCTCCACATTCAAAAAACTCCATTACCAAATATCCTACAAAACAACAAACACTTTAAGACAGCACATACAACCTTTTCAAAAAGAAACCGACAAATACAAACTCTCAGGCATTTACATAATAACTTGTAATGATTGTCACATCGGCCAAACCGGTAGGTCATTCTATACACCCTTCGAAGAACACATTACCCAAAAAAACAAACAAGCCATAAATCCAGCTACGCAAAACACCTAAAAACACCAAACACACACTGACATACACACTAACTTTAATGTTTTACACACATTAAAACAAAGTCAAAAACTAACAACCTTAAGAAAAATATAAAAATATACAAACACTACGCGACAGATAAAGAAAATGTATTAAATGATCACATACATTTAGAAGCCAACATCAGAGCGATCGGAAATGTTCTGTCACAGAAAGTTTTTTACAAATTTACAAAATAAAATTAAAGTTCGGATAGTTATAAACTAATATAAAAGTGATAAAGTAATTGTAAACATATCATTCTCAAACTGTGTGGAACATTCTTCGGCATTTTAGATGAAAGTTTTTGTTCGTACTTACAATGACTTTAACGAATAAATAAGGGATTAATTCTAATTTTTCTTAGAATAAATTAATTCGGTTTTGTAAACAATATTTTAGATAGGACAAAGTTTGCAAAACTAAAGTCAGGATAAAGTTTTTACAGTAACTATGGTTTTTATTCCATTGTCAAGATTAACTTTTGTTAAAAGTTCAATTACAAGTTCATGTTTATATTTGTTATTTCCATCTTCACATGAGCTACTAGTTTTCACTAAACACTTTGTATATTTACAACCTACTTTGCACATTTGTACTTTTACAAACTTGCGTATAGTAGCACTTACTTATATTCGTTGAGGGCGGCTGTTTCAAAAGTGGTTTTGTATTAGTAAATTGCACACCCCAAAAATTTGAGTACTATTTCTATTTTAGGAATATATTTTTCATATTCAGATCACGTTTAAATTCATCCAAGTTTAGGCCAACTTATAAACATGTATTCTTCATTTTATTTTTATTATAAACCAATGTAAGGGTTTTTACATTTATGTTATGTTAGGTATAGAAATTCATTTGATAACATTAGTATTTCCACCCACCATATACAACACTGGCATGTTACAAGTCGCGCACTAGTTCCGGTAATACAGCAGCTCAGCTGTATTAACAGTCTGTGTACTAAGACTCCCATCCTCGTCAGACTGAGCCGTTTGATGAAATGATGAAAGTTAAACAATAATAATTTTAGTATCTATGTAAATTCAGGTAAACTGGATGTTTTTATGGGGAAAATGGCAAATTTCCTGTAGTTTTCAAGTACAAGGATAGCTTAAAATTTCATTGTCAAGCCTTTATTTTTGAAAGTTTTCCGCCCCAAACCACCCCATGTTTTCCCTACCATTCTGCCCCCCTGAAGTCTATCCTGGAGCTACTCTTGTTTGGGACAGCCTGAAGCATCCGCTTTAACCCTATTTAATTTCAGTGAATAATTTCTATGCAGCAAACATCATGATGAGACAAATATGTTCAGAAAGAATATTTAGCTCTAAGGCAAGGATGCCATCTGTTTTGTCCATCTTAAAGCTTTATCTTATCTTTGCTTTCTAAGACATTGTTGCAACAAATCTAGGGATATAAATCGAGGAGGAAAACATTGACCATATAGGTCTATGTAATATATTGACTGCATCATATATTTGGATCGAAAATTAGTGGAAGGTTTTGTGGAAAAATTAGGAAATTAATATGGAAAAACAGAAAATATATACCTGTAGGCTGTACTAGGCAAGATTCTAACAACTGTGAAAAAGAGATCAAGAATACAAATACCTAGGTGTAGCATTGGCTAGAAACAGAAACAAAATAAAAAATTGGCAGTTTTTGTTTTGTATATCTTGAGGTTTTTGTGTTGTACATCTGAGTCTTGTCCGTAATTCACAGTGTTGAATAATGCATTGATTTAGTGTGAAATACGTCTGCTGAAAAATATCAGTAAGTAGTAGTTTTTTGGCAAGTGATACCAATAGAATATATATTGCCAAATATTTTTCTTAGTGAAAAACCAATGAGGTTATTATTGTCATTATGTTGCAGAGAACACTCAATTGCAAATCGGTTTTTAATTCAATACTGTAGAACAGAAATGAATAAATATAACAAAAAGGCAGATATTTACATTAGAGAAATGTTGGTTGTAATCGCCTTGTTTTCACTGATTAAATCATAAGTAATTTAAAGAACTAAGTGAAAACTATTAATTTAGTTATACTAAGTTAATACTATTATGTACCATTTTTTTATACTGAGTAGGTGCAGGTTAGCTGCTCCATCAATGAAACGATGATTTAGAAACACCACAGGACAGCAAATTAATAGTTTTCACTTAGAAATTACTAATTGAAGGAAATTATAGTGGCTTGCGGCTGTGAAATATGAAGGCTCAGAAAAATAAAAAAAAGGAACAAAATTCCAACAGAAAACAATTTTTGGTGAAGATAGACTAATGATAGGCTTGAAATTCTAATATAACATAGAAGGTATAAAATTAGGAGAAATATTAATATAGAGACACCACTTACTTATACTGTAAAGAGAAATAGTTCCCCTTGTACAGTTTATCGGAGTAAAGACGGATAGATTGCTACTAATCAATTGCTAATGGATCTATAAGAGATGATAAAAACAAAACTAAAGAAATCATAGCCTACTAATGGGGGACTGATAGAGCTGAGTAATGGAAGTAGCGTTCAAATTGATAAAATAACCAAGAGTCCCTTAACATGGTGTCAATATAGGCATATCCGCATATATATTATTTTATAATAATGATGGTAGAAGGAAAACTTAGAGCAGTTTATAATTTAAAAGTCATTTCTTGTTTATGATATGCTTACAGCAATATATAATACTAGGGGCTTGTAGGGGCCTTATTGAAACAAATTGTAAACTTTTGTAACTCTTGTAAACTTTGGCAGGTTAGCCATTTGGTGGCATGCTGACCAGTAGAGGCGGGCAATCTTCTTGTATTCATCTTCTTCTTAGTCCACAGGGTTTAAGTCCAGACAATGGGGAAGGTGGCCTGCATACATCCTGAATTGCTGCTACATCGCACAGGCTGCTTCTCACGTACACCGTTCATTGCAGATGGACTGTCACGTAGTCTTGGTAAAGTGGTAGTTTTGAAGGCTGCTACTACTACATCTCTAGGTACGTTTCAAGGTATGGGTGAGTATATCAGCTCAGTCCAACTCTTTCCTTTGCTGTCTTGTATGTTGCGTGTTCTCGCCAAGTTGATTACTGCTTGCTTGATTGAGGTCTTTACTAAAAAATAGGACTAAGCGCATGGTAATTACTGGAGAGCAGTGCCATATTTTGTCAGAACTTCCATCTTTTTATTCTCTTCCCCACCAACATGGATTGATATCAGCTGCAGGTGCATGGTTCAACCACCTTCTAATTAGTTGGAGAGTCTCAATCAGCATGCAGTTTTGTTCTAGTAATCTGTGTACTTGCTCTTTTAGAATGCAATTATCAAATCCTGGCACTCTATTAGAAATACAGGTTTTTGGTTCTATTCCATGTATTCATGAATTTTTCCTGCTTCATGAATTTCACCGAACTCCTCGTCAAAATTCGTGAGAGGTGCATTCCGCCGCCAAGGAACCTTGGAAAACCTTAGAGACATCTTCAACGGTGGTATTTTCTGTGATAATTGAATGGTCACTGTATATGTGGATGCACTCTGGTTCTGAATATTTAAAGTTGATCCCCTCTAGCACAGCCTGCATTAGTTCGATTAGATGACAATGTCTAATTTCTAGGGAACAATGTTGCTCGCATTAATGGTCTTCACAAAACAAATGTTCCCTGGTTAACAATAATTGACCAACAGTGATTTGCAATAGATCCACCAAAACAGACATAGGCTACATGCAAACTTCTAAAAGTTCAGATTTGATGAGTGTAATATTTTGTATTAAAATACACATACATAAAAACGCTCAGCAACTCTTAAAAACGATGAATGTGAATTACACATAGATCCTTACTCATGTAAGCACACACCCAGGTATAGTTAGGAAATGATGTGTGTGATTTACACATATTCAAATATATCTAACTCCAATATGTATCTCTTCTAAATATCCTCCAATGAGATATACTTCTAAGCCACCATACTCGTATATAACAGTTCGGTGTATTGCGAAATGATGAGTGTGGATTATATGAATACAAATATACATATATAAAAACACTCAGCAAGTCTTACAAACGATGAATTTTATTTACACAAGTCCTTATATTCATGTAAACACACCCAATTACAGGTAAGAAAGGGTGAGCGTTATTTACAGTACAGTATTTGAGATGTATTCAATTATACATATAACTAATAAGTATCTTTTCTAAAAATCCCGCAATGCGATTTACCTCTATGCCACTATACTTATGTGAAACAGTCAGGTGCAGTTTAGAAACTTTAAATGGGATTTTTATGTATTCAAATATACATATATAAAAACACTCAGTAACTTTAAAAAATGATGAAACCCAGGTACAGGTAAGAAAGGCTGACTGTGATTTACAAGTGTTCAAATATACATATAACCATTAAGTATCTCATCTAAAAATCCAACAATGTAATTTACTTTTAAGCCACCATTCTCATGTTAAAAGTCTGGTGGAGATCTGAAATGATGAGTGAGATTTATATGTATCATATATACATATATAAAAACATTCAGCAGTTCTTAAAATACGAAAAAAGTGATTTATGCGTATTCAAATATACATATAGCCATTAAGTATCTCATCTAAAAATCCAACAATGTAATTAACTTTTTAGCCATCTCACTCATGTAAAATAGCCCGGTATAGTTCTGAAATGATGAGTGTGAATAATATGTATCTAAATATACATATACAATATAAAAAGACTCGGTAATTCCTAAAACAAATTCATTATGATTCACTCATAACTCCTTATACTCATGTAAGAACTTCCAGGTACAGTTTTATGAAAGGCTGTGTATGATTTACACGTAATATGTCTTCTAAAATAGCCTAATGGGATTATTCCTATGCCACTAAACTCATTAAAAGATTGTTTTTGTTCAAAAATGATGATTGTGATTCATAATCATTTTAATATACATATATAAGTCACCTCAGGAACTGATCAAAAAAAAAAAAAAAAATTAAATACTCATGGACACTCATTTACATTTTAGCAAATCTGAGTGTGATTTATGTTTTGCAAATATACGTATGTAAAATCACTTAGGTACTTTTCAAATTAGCTAATTCACTTTTCTTAAATACACAGACTCAGTTAGTTTAACCTTAGTGCCTTTAACTCAATGCTCATACGTTGGTAAATACACTCTCAACTACCTTTTACAAATCCTAATGGGATTTACATTTTATTAAATAATCATTTTAGTTAAAGAGTTTAGTATTGTTTGAAGAAACGGTGTTTTAATTACATGTATATGGAAAGGTTTCTAAAAGACACAGATAACTAAATACAAAAATCAATAAATATTTCATAAGATTCTAACATCTACCAAACGTCTTCTAAAAATAACTATCTTACTCACCAATAATGTTTTTTCATCATGGTAGTCAAATATCTATGGGTTTTCTTTTATTTTCCATTAGTGCTACACCCATGTCAAACTGGAATGACTCTCTTCAATATAACTATTCTTTGAGCTTAGCTTGTGAAGTTATGTTAAAACAAATAAAAGACATACACAAAACTCACAAATTAATCATTTATTGACTCATACGCATTTCAATGACAAAGTCATCATCATCAGTGAGTGTTGCTACTACAAACTCCAACTTACAACTGAGTTGTAGGTTAGAGTTTGTAATAGCAATACTCACTGATGATGATTAATTTGTCATTGAAATGCGTATGAGTCTATTAAATGATTAATTTGTGAGTTTTGTGTGTCTTTTGTCTGTTTTTCTTTTCACTATGTTTATAATCTTGCTGGATCGATTTTTGTAATCAGTCTGAAATTATTTAGAAAGTGTTATTACACAATGTAATAGTGAGTAAGAACTATATTTTTTAAAATAAACTTTGAATAAGACTTAATACCATTTATTATTACAAAAATTATTTTCCAATATACTATTAAATAAATGCATTTATTAGCATAAATGGTTCAATTTAAAAATACCTTTGTTAAATATAATTTATATATCATTAAGATTTTGTAAAACTAAATAACAAAAATCATCACCAAAATAATATTTTTTATTTTTATCTGATAATATTATCTTTTTTTATTTTTATTATAATATTCAATTATAATATTTTGTATAGGGAAGTGTGTGTGTGTGAATGTAAAATTACTTTCGCTTCATTCAAAAACACTGTCAGATTTTATTTTCTGCAAATATACATAAGTATAAACATTCTAGCCCCATTCTAAAAGCTAACTATGATTTCTGTCTATGGAAATATACATATGTAAAACACCAACATTCTATTAAAAATCTGATTTTGATTTAAGGTTATGCAAATGTACATATATAAATCACTTAGTAACTCTTAAAAAAAGCTGAATGTGATTTAATTCTAAGCCATATACTCATGTAAATCACTCAGGTATAGTTCAAACATGATGAATCTAATTTATATGTATTTAAATACACATATATAACCACACTGCATCTTTATACAAAAGATGAAAGTCACTTTGATTTCAAGTTTTATACTCAAGTGAAAACAGGGTATAAAACTACAAATCATCTCCAGTTTGGTAAATCAGAGTGTGATTTACTCTTATGCATATACGAGTATACAAGTGTTAAAACCCACAGATACTGTTCAATTAAGCTGAGTGTGATTTATTGTTATACACATAAACTGCACTATATTGATGTAAAACATTCAGATATATATCAGTATTGCTGAGTGTAATTTCCTTTTATGCAAATACACTATGTATATATAAAAATAACCACTAAATAACTCTTTGAAAAAATGTCAGTGTGATTTATTGTTAAGCCATGATACTCATGTAAAAAACTATTCTATATAGCCAGAGCTATTCTGAATAATTGATAATTTCATGTCTCCTCAAAGCACCAAGGTGGCACAGCAAACGCTAAATACTGATACATTTTTAAAAAATGCAGTCAATCAGAGATAAGCCTAGTCACAAATTTGCATAAGATGGTATGAGATTGACTTTCAGTGATTGGAAATAACTGACTTTAATTTACTTTTCAAGTTGTATTAGTTTTTTTTTTTGTTTTGTAAATGGAGCTTTTATTAATTTATAAACAGTGAGATTTTTAATGGAAATTTTATTTTAAATCATTACAGGATTCGAAATATCCATTCTATTTAACAAACTCTTTACCTGAAAATGTCGAATTACCTCTCACTACCGATGGTTCTTGATTATATAACATGTTCTACCTGTTTATTAAAAGAAGTAATTACGGAATAAAAGTAGTTGAATTTATCTTAATTTTGTTATTCAGTACATGATAAATGTGTTTTGTTATCCATGTTGATAATTTTTATGATGAAACTGAGAAATACTAAGATATGCACCAGAAAACGATCTATAGCTGAGTTTTCTTGAAAATTTATTTTAATTATTGTCCGTCCAAGGATATATTTTAATATATGTCCATGCAAGTCAAAACATTACTACGTTCCAATGTTAATATTTGACTTAGAGAGAAGTGAGATTTTATCTCAAGATAACATCGAGAGTCGACTCCAGAGATATAAAGTCTGCATGAAGAATTGTCTAAAGCTTGATGATATATGTGCAAGTAGAAATAGCATCACAGAATAGTCATTAGTCTATCACAAATCTAGTATTACGAACTTGAACATACTTTTGTAGTACTTGAAGTCCAGATGAGGGGGTTTGCCTCGAGATAAGCTCCAGACAATTGCTTATTTTTTTCTTTTATAAGACATGTGATTGACTTTTGCGCCAATTCATACAATTAATTGTTATTTTGATCAAGTTTGAATTGATATTGCTTAGTTTCAATGTTTGCAATAGTCAACTGACAGGAAAAGGCAGCTAGATCACTAGAGAGTATTATCATCTTTATCTATAAAAAATAAGCATATTAACTACAAAGTTTTGCCTATAGCTAATAAAATCATGATTACAAAGGTCAAAAATGTCAACTGTTAAGTAAACTATGTTGAAGTGAGGCTTGTGAACAAGCTGTGAGAACAGAGGACATATAAATTACAATCGATGAAGCGAAATTTTAGAAGCAGATGAAAAGTTATATACTTATAGAACTAAACATTAAATGCATGATGACTTAATGTACAACTAACTTTAATTAATATAAATTACACATTACGACAAACAAGAGTGTGCATAAGGTAGTTGCAATGAGTAATAAAAACAACAAAAAAAAAACTAGACTGTACTGCAAGATTGTGCTATATATAACTTATGGTTTATGTTGTTAATTAAAATCGGAAAATTGAAAATTAATCCCAAAGAATTTGAGAACTGAGTAAAATAGTTCCAGTTATCAAGAATTGATACATTTAAAGCGAGAGAAATACAAAGAGAATTAAAGTAGGCGAGAAACAGCTAAAATTTACATTACTTTAAATTAATTTAACTAAACACATTCTGTTATATGTGTAGCTTAAAATTATTAAATATCTTTATAGAAATATAAGTAATTTTAAAGTTCTATTTTGTTGTCCACAATGATCGGTGAAACTTGTACATTTTTACTAGGTAAACAACACAAAAGTTGTACATTTTCCACAGAAATCAACACTACTCTCATTTAACAAATACAAATACTAAACAAATAATTTTACAACATAAACATCCTGAAATCCCAACTCTTAAAGAACAATATTTCACAAACCCATGTTGTTGAAATCCTGAACATCCTTCAAACCATTAAAGAAAATTGCACCTTTAACTCCAAATTCAATTTACTTTCGATGGCCTACACATCAGCAGCACTTCCAGTAAAATATGGAGAGTACAGCACACTTAAAACTCAAGTAATCCCATCATAATTTCAGTATCTACAGAATACAAACAACAAACACACTCATCCACATACATTTTAAAACACCAGATCCAAAAAAGCATTTTGACTTTCGATTTAAGCTTCATATGTTGAAAGAAAAACGATGTCCACTAAAACGTACCTACAAAATGAAGTTACAACACGACATCAACAACAAAGATAAACTACAAGTACTGGGCATATACAAATTAAACTGTACAAACTGCAACAAATTCTACATTGGGCAAACAGGTTGGAGCTTCCAACAAAGAGTCGAGTAACACACAAAATCACTTAAACAGAACACCAACCTAGCATTCTCCAATTACCTAAAAGAAATAGGACACAAATACACAGACATTTACCATAACCTAGAAATCTTACACATCACCAAAAAAGGACCACATCTCAATACACTATAAAATTACGAAATTTTAAAAAAACACAAAATACAAACATATTAAACGAACAAACCCAATACATATTACACATACTCTTTGATACTATTGAAAACCTGCCTTTAAAACCGTCCCCACTTAACCTAACAACATCTCCAATCGGAAAATTTGGACACTGAGAAAGATCACCACGGAGCGATCGGAAATGTTCTGTCACAGAAAGTTTTTACAAATTTACAAAATAAAATTAAAGTTCGGATAGTTATAAACTAATATAAAAGTGAAAAAGTAATTTTAAACATATCATTCTCAAACTGTGTGTGGACATTCTTCGGCGTTTTAGATGAAAGTTTTTGTTCGTACTTACAATGACTTTTAACGAATAAGCAAGAGATTAATTCCAATTTTTCTTAGAATAAATTTATTCGGTTTTATAAAAAATATTTTAGATAGAACAAAGTTTTCCAAAGATGTTTACAGTAACTATGGTTTTTATTCCATTGTTAAGTTTAACTTTTGTTAAAAGTTTAATTACAAGTTTATGTTTGTGACTGAAAAAAAAATTTCATTATTATTAAATATAAATAAAAACCAAGTATTAAATGTTGTAGGCCTGTGTAGAAATTATCAACACTCATTGCAATGGCTTCCACAATACCCTATGGCAAGATTTTAACAGATAAAATGTAAAATGAGTTTTTAGAATAGAAGGTTAGAAGTGGTGTTGTATTGGTAAATCGGTAATTTATTTTTCCTAAAAATTGTGTTAGTTGATTTAAATATTATACATTTATTGTGTGTAAGTTTAGAGTATGTAAATTTGTTTCAATTTATTTTTGAAACTCTTATGTACCTTTTGCGATTTCAAACAATAGGGTGTTTGGAGTATTTCCTTATTTGATAATTCATTTTTACGATTTTAATTTTCATTTTCTTCATTAAGTAATTTGTGTTTATACACAGAGAAATGTTATAAAAATATAACTAATTTCCAAGAAACTTCATGAGTACCAAAGTTTCTTCTTCTTCAATACATAAATTGTCATTCGTAATTTTAGAAATATATAATTAAATATGTTAAGATGTAAGCATAGATAAGAATTCAAGCAGACCTAATACTTATATTTAATTGGGAATGGGACGTTTCGCCGCTAGCCCGTTTCCCCACGAGCCAATTTTTTGCTAAACGTTTCTTCCTCAAAATTGGAATACCGTTAGAAGTTACAAAAAAAATTTCAACCTAAAATACTTATAATTTTTCCACGCTTAGTTATAGTTTAGCTTAGCAGTATTACCTGATTGTTATTTCTGTTTTGTATATAAGTTCTTTGTCACACATTTCATAAAAAACATTAACCGTTGAGTAAATTAATTCTCCGAATTTAATTATCAAGTACTAATCCGGTGGTTACTTTCGACTGTGGAATCTCATTATTTTATTACTATTCACAACAAAATACTAAGTACTTGCATAACGGTAAATGACCGACAGCGGGTGATTAAGGCTCATTATCGGATAAATACTTTCTTTTGATAAATTGTTTGTTGCCGAATGAAATTTCCCAAAATTTATCCAGATAATGATGAATAATGGACTAAAGACTAAACGAGTAGAAAATTTTGAAAAGATACCATTAATAATTTACCTGGAAGATATTAGTTTTATGCAACTGGTTTATCAATAACTAGGGGTAATTATTTGTTTCTGGTGACCTCAAAATTTTAGTAAGAAAGTTGGGATTATAGTTTACCTATAGGCTATAAAGGGTAGTATATATAAATAAAATTCATAACTAATTTGCAAACCCTAAAGTGAATACGCATTAGCTTAGTGGTATTAGTAAACAATGGAACGAGTAGTTCTTGAATCTAAGCGTGGTCAGCAGAAGTTTGCTGATGATGGGTTTCTATACGTATTTGATAGAATGTAAAGTGATGGATTAGTGCAGTTTTGGCGATGTGAAAGAAGAAACGAGTGTAAAGCCAGAATTCACGTTGACAATGGCAACGTCACAAAACATATTAATGTTCATGCGCACAGTGCCAATCCAGAAAAAATTTAAGCAGTAGAGCGGATTGTTAATATGAAGAGGAGAGCTGAAGAAACAATGGAATCAACATCGCAAGTAATAAATAGCTGTATCCAGAATATCAGTGAAGCATCCCAAGGAGCTCTTCCTACTACTTCAGCTTTGCGAAAAGAAATAAGAAGAAAAAAAATGATGTATCATCTGCTCCGCCGAGTCCTATGGCATTGGAAACCGTAGAAATTCCAGAAGAATACAGGAGGTACAGCATCAGAGAAGGTGAGTTCGAAAATTTCCTTTTACACGATAGCGGACCAAATGAAGACAGGATTTTAATTTTTGGACGACAAAGTAACTTGGCAGCGTTTACAGCGTGTAGCGCATTGTTTGTGTACTTTCAAAGTCTCTCCGAATCTGTTTTTCCAGCTATACACTATTTCCGGATTGAAATATGGTAGAGTTCTTCCTATTGTTTACGCCCTTCTTCCCAATAAGAAGAAAACAACATATGATAGACTTTTCCAGCAATTTTGAATACTGATGCCTGATCTACAACCACGCAGCGTAAATTTTGACTTCGAGTTGGCAGCATTTCAAAGTGTATCTGAAAACTTACCTATTACACGCATTCGTAGCTGTTTTTTCCATTTAGCTCAGAACCTTAAAAACATTTATCATCTGGAGGACTTTTAAATTCCTACAATAACGACGCTACTTTTGCGCTTCAAGCCCTAATGATTAGGTGTTTGGCTTTTGTTCCTATGGACGACTTGGAGCAAGCTCTTGAGGAACTAGGAAATACAATGCCAGTAGAACTACAACCCATTCTTGATTGGTTCGAAGATAACTATATTGGGAGAAGGAATCGCCGTGGAAATGGACTTCGCCAACCCACTTTTCCCCATTGAATGTGGAACGTTTACGAGACAACACTTCAAGGTGAAGACAGGACTAATAATCACGCTGAAGCGGCTCATAGACGATTACAAGTAGAACTTGGGATGACAAGCCCCAAGACTTGGAAATTTATCGAAAGTCTGCGAAAAGTGCAACATGAAAGAGATCTTACCACGAACATCTTGTCGCAGGAAGAAATCCACCGCAAAAATTAAAAAAGTATAGGGATGCAGATGAGAGAATTCGACGGATTGTTGAAACATACAACAATAGAAATATGGTGGAGTTTCTTCGTGGATTAGTTTACAATTTTGAGATGGTATGAAACAAGATATTGTTATCAAAAATATGGAATGAAAGATATATTAAAAAACAAAATAAATATTAAAAAATAAAAAAACAAAAAAATTAAGAAAACAAAATATTTAAAAAACAAAAAAAACTTTTAAACACGCCAGCAAATTGCTGCCAGTCCTAAGCCTCGAAAAAAGTGTGAAGGGAAGTTTTTTCCGTATTTTTCTTTTGACATAGAAAATTATTAGAAGTGAAAATTCAATATCAATCCGTACATGTATTAATTATAACTATCAAACCTTCCTGTATGTGTGAGGATTACATAAGTAGTCGTCTCTTCAATTAATAAGTAAGGTTCTCGAGGCGAAACAGGCTTGCGGCGAAACGTCCTAGATCCTATTTAATTGTATGCTACACATTTCCATATGGAGGTCCACATTAATTTTGAAATATGGCGCCACTAGCTACCTTAACTGCATGGCCCCTCTCAATCTATTGACTACGATCTGACCGCAGACAACACAGACTGGTACCAGAGGTTGTGGCATCAAGCCCCCAGTCTCGGGCCTGGTGCTGGTCATCAGTGCGGGATTCACGAGTTTAAGGTTGGATTCATAGAGGTATGGTTTCAATATGCTGGATTGGATACTCTCCTCACTAAGCAATTACTTTGTGTTCCTTGACAAGGATAGGTAGGAAGGCAGGTACTCCTGGTATCTATTCTTATCTTCACTGTCTTTCATCTTTAACAGAACACACTAGCTAAATGTGTGGCGACCTGTTGCTACTGTCGGTACGCTAGTACACTGAACATTGTTTGAGCTTTGCCATCCCCGACCTGACACCGTGAAACGACAACCTAACGTTATTAGGATAAAGAAACGTTCTATAATATTGGAAAATAATCTTTTCCATTAAAAAAAAATAAATTAAAAAGGCAAATCGGTGAAGCCGTTTATTTGTTATAAAAATCATGACTTATATTTTGTTTAAAATGAACCCCTCGTTAGCGAACGTGCACTATGCTTCTCTCTTTCTTACTCCAATAGCAAGATAGGTTATGCCTCTTTCGGTTACTAGAACAGCTTATTTATCTTTTTGATTTGATATACCTGGTTGGATTTAGGGACAATAGTAAAACTTACACTATTTTACTAAATATTTTTATTAACACAACAGTTATAAAACCTCATTTAATAAAATATTCTCTTTTGTGGCAGATTTGTTATTGTTCGGATAAACCTCTCACAGCGCTCACTAATCAGAGCAGTAAGGATCGCTAACCAAGAAAGACACTCAAAGATAGTAAATGCTTTATCACTCATTATAGCTAATGTCATGACTCAAAGATTATGCGCTTTTTAACTGTTTAACCTGCAATCGGTCGTGCCATTAGGGGAGCCCTAACAAAAAATGTTAGTGTCAAGGAAATTTTTTTATTTATTTGCACTACAGTTTAGATGAGCTAGTTATGTGCCGTTGACTTTATGTGGCACATTTTTTTGGCGTTAATCCGATGAATAAACGTTCTACAACGTGGGGTGAGGGTAAAGTGTCGCGCCACTGTTCAGTCAGTTTGTCCTAATTGTTCACTTAGGGCAGTTCTAACAGCGCTACAGTTTTTGTCACAGTTTTTAGCAGTATATTTGGTTTTTGGTTCAATCATAATCAAACACTTTTGGTTTTATAAGTTACAAAAAAAACAAAATGTCATGATGTTATCCACATTACATTCAGACTATGAAATCGATCACGAAACATGAGATTCATTCAAACCAGAGGTGATTTCGTTCTATAACATATCAAAGGAAAGAGTTGATAGAATGAAGGAGGAATACTCAGTAAAAAGAGAGAGTAACAAAGATGGCCAATGACTATATTCAATGGATTATTGAATTTGGCAACAATCAACGCTCAGATCATATATAATGAAAACACTGGGTCAAAAATTGATAGAAGAATATTCATCGTTGAGTTATAGAATTCAATTGCGTCTCATCTTTTGAAAAGAGCTTCAATTGAAAATTTGTTGATACCGTTCAAGCAAAGTATGAAAAATATAACTGGTCAGGAATGTTTTATCAGAAATTAAAATTCACGTAAGTTTGTTATCAAATTATGAAACGTTTTTATATATAAAACAAAATATTATTTTCTATTATAAATTATTGTTTAAAAGTTTATTGATAAAAACACTTTATGGAAATTCAAGAACTAAACTACTTATACAAAATGTAATTGTTTCAAACGGAACTTACACAGAATTTGGTTTCATTCTAGAAAATCTAAGAGGAGAGGCCCCACTGTCAATTAAGGAAGAACCGTTATACGAAACAGAGGGATCATGAATCTAACAGATCAATCCGTCGAGACCATACTATATTGCAAGTCTCAATTTGCACGATGTTCCAAGAAGGAACTTAAAATGACACCTAGTTTACTAGGCATCGCGTCGTTACAATTCCCTCATATAAACATTTCCTGTAAATTCGTTTTAAATATTTTCTTACTACTAAATTGTTCTAAACTAGGTGTCGAGAACAAAGTTCTAAATTTAACTTTGTAGATTACATATATTTCTTAACAATTTTGTACCTAAAAATTTAGTTTTATATGAAAACGTTTGCTATATATATTGAGTTTGTAAATGTTAGGGGTTTCAATACGCTCGAACATTTACGTTACAATACAGGTTGCGACCGAACGAAGGTTAAATATAGCTTCATATTTTTAGCGCTACCTGTTGCAAAATGACCATAAATATATTTTCCCACACATACGTTTTAGATATCGGGCTAATCTAGGCGCTTAAAAAACTTGGAATCTCAGTAGTACGGCACAGCTTTCGCTAGTTATAGCACACAATCTAGAGAGAAACCACTGGTTATGCCTAAAGTATGATGAAACTGCACTTAATAAGTTTAATAAAAACACCAAACCTATGAAAATATTTAGTTAACAGTTCTATCGAAAAGAAACGGCGCCAGGTATGCAAACGTAATACAGATAATGTTGAGAGCAGTTACCTTCAGAAATATGCCAGACAAATACATACAAATATTTAATTGTTACGAACATACTTGTTCAAATTTCAGAATCCAAGATTACAAAAAGATTACTCAAAGGGTCAGCTAATATTTCAAATCTTTTGTCAATATTTTAACTTTTTTAAGTTGTAAAATAAAAAGAAGATCCACCACTCTACGGTGGTGGAACTAAAACCTGTTTCTAAAACATAGGCACTAAATATTCATTTATTCTTGTTTGTGGATTAAAGGCGAGGTTTAGCATTAAAATAAAAACACGAATCTTATTACAGCTAACTGGAGCTGAATACATAATCACTCGTTTAAAGCCAAGACCTATCCTTTTAAAATTTTAAATTTCTTTTAACCTTATGTTAAAAATTAATCGTTTATAATTCCGTCAATATTGAACACACGTCACAGACAACGATTTAGACAAACTTAACTTACATTTTACTGAATGTAGTTGTATAAAACTGAATAAACGCGTCTATTTAAATTCTAAAATTCATATTTTCTAGAGAAACTAAAAAACCAATGAAACTTTAGAGACGAACAAAAGATTCTGATAAGTTTGAATGCAAGGGGAGGTCAAGGCAAAGCTGACCGTCGACGAGTGAAGTGAACTGGCACCAGTTATTAGTGGAGTCAAGACGAAGAAGTATGTTAAGTTATTTCACTCAATCTAACCTGCTTTACACTTGTTTGGACGGTTATGCTAATGTACTGAAGGACGCTTTACTTGTATAGTCACTTTATTGATCAAGACGTTATTTTAATTAATTTAACTCGTGGTAACCTCATTGTTTTATGTCCCTGTTTACATGATTGATTATATTCCTTACAAAAGCAAATATGTCTAATATATTTTGTATTACAGTACTTGTTTTTAAAAATACATTCGCAGGTGTTACGTCTTGTAAATATTTGTAACAAAAGTTGTAAAAGTGTATAATGTAAATTTACGGTTCAACTAAGCGAAAATAAGTAATGTTTCAAAACAAATTAATAAAGTTTTCGGAAACATTTTCACACTATATTTGAATAAAAGTTTTCTGTTTAAAAAGAGGAAACAATACATATAAAATGATAATATTCGGCGCTGAAAAATGGCCTTACCATTTAAAATATTTATCAGTTATTGAATTTCGTCTCTTCAGCTGTTTTACTTGAAATAGAAAATATCTAGGTCTTATATTGAGTCTGTAATTATAAATTTTTATCTCACAAAGTATAAGTATTACTTGAACATTCTGCATACTAAAGAGTGGAGAAAGGTTTAAGGTTTTTAATTGCTGGTTATAAAGTTTCCAAGGCTTATTTAATACAGGTTTGGTGGTCAACGATGAAGGTCAAAGGTTTGGTCAATATATATACATTGGGAATGTTCTGGATCTGTTGTACTGTGGCAGGCCACTTATTGTGCCAGGATTAGCATACACCTACAGTATAAAATATGACGAGAAAGTTTTATGGTGTTTAAATATATTTCACTTATTTGCTACATATGGAAAATTATAAAATACTGAAAATGCTTCCTGCTGAACAGAAATACATCTAACCAAGGCAAACACGATTGTAAGAAAAACTGTCACTTTAATATTTAGACTTGTTTGAGGGAATAACTTGACTTTAAGTAGATTAATATCTATAACAATAAATTAACATCTGTAAAATATTCCGTCTGAATACAAAAGGTTTTAAATTATGCTATTAGTAAATTAAAAGTATTATAGTCTTAAAACCAATTATCAGTTAAATAATTGAGGTTAGGTTGAGTGAAGCGATATATTACTTTTATACTTGGCTAGGCTCAAAGAGAGCAGCACTCTTTCCCATCTTTATAAATAGTGTCAGTTTATTTCGCTTCTATCGACGACTCCTTGAGAATCGCCTTTGTTGTGGTCTTTTTCTCCATTGAATCATATCAATCTCATTTGTTCCTTCATGGAGGTTTATTTTGATTTATCGTTTCTTTTGTACGAAACAGATTTACAGCTTCGCCTTGAACTAATATTTGTCTTTTAAGTCTAGAAATAATACATTTAATGTTGTGGGCAATGATCCAAAGATGTTTTAAGTACAATGTTCTGATAATAGGAAGAACGCCATGAACAATTAGCGTTGGAAAATAAAACAAGGACTAGCTATAAACAAATTACAGTATTAAAAGTTTTAGGAAACAAAAGTAGTTATTTTGCAACGGAAGCAATATTGCAAGTAAAGGCTAAGCTATAGGAGAATAATTTTGAAATGAAGTTACCAAAATAGAATGAATAAACCTGACCAGAATCCAGTTATTACTGATACACAACCAGTAGGCCTATGCACTATAGTAAGTAGCTTGGTTAAATGACTATCACGTGTTCAGTTTAATTTTATTCTCTGAGATGTATCAGGGGCTGCAGATCCTTGTATGTCGAACACGAACCAACCTGTGCCTCTCTTGGACAACCAGAAGGAAGAAATCTTTAAAAATGTATAGCTGAAGTATACATATACATACATACATACATATACACATATATATATATATATATATATATATATATATATATATATATATATATATGAAAGAATCACAATATTAAATGGCAAAATATAAAGCGAATTTCCTTGCAATTTTCCATTTTCCGTTTTATACAATATATGGTGTTGGACTATGATTTTTGTTTGTTACTATATATTTTCATTCTTTTTTCCTTTATAATTTAGGAAGGTAATAGTTGTCTATAACCTCAGATTCTATCCACCTCTTGTAATGCTTCATTATGGAAAAGAACCCTTTTTTTGAAATTTCTTAAATGCAGTTTTTAACTTTGGGAAAGTTAGCACAGTGGTAAAATTGCTAGTTTTCAAACATGTAAATACACAGTTCGAATCCGACCGGGACATCAAATTTTAAATTTAAATTAATAAATAAATATTTGAAAAAAAACTGTAGGCTAATAATATCAATTGTCATCCACTAAATTTATTTTACTAACGATTGAAAATTTGTACAATATATATACATATATATTTATATATATATATATATATATATATATATATATATATATATATATATATATATATATATCACTTTCACTTATGTACTTAAACAAGAATCTTACTTGGTATTTATGCAAGCGCTTTCAGAAGCTAGCGAGTGCTTCCATCATCTGGCATACTAAACGTATTTTGAACTGCGGGCTGCGTGGAATCCGCCGTTGACCTTGATGTACCGTTAACTTCTATTTTTGGTTCCACTGCACTGTGCGAGTTTTTAGCATTTGTCTTGGGGTTTATACTGTCTATTAGATTGAATAATTTGTCGTTTTTTGATTTTATTTGTATCTGTTCGTTGATGATGTTATTTTTATTTTTATAAATTTCTAGTTGTTCCCAGATTGTCATTTTGAGGCCTTTTTGAACTTTTTTTATTAGGTGTATGTTTTCTAATGTGGGGAATGTGTGTTTGTTTTTGATTGCGTGTGTGGCTAAGTTTGAATTATAAATTTCCGGTTTGATGTATGCATTGAGGTGTTCTTGATATCTATCTTTTAATTTCTTTTTTTTTTGGCCTATGTATATTTTATTACAGTCTGGGCATTCGATTTTGTATATTCCGTTACTAAGTGTGGGACATATTTCTTCTGGTTGGTTTATTTTGTTGATTATGTTTCCTGTGTTTTTGTAGGCTATGTTAATATTATTGTTTTTTAGTGTTTTAGTTATTCCTTTTATGTTGTATCCTGTGTATGTGAATGTAGCCCATTTTGTTGTTTGTGGTTCGATTTTAGGTTGATTTAATTTTTTTAATATTTTAAATTCTAATTTATCTATAGTTTTTTTATTGTATCCATTTTTTTGGGCTATTTGATATATTATTTGTTTTTCTTTTGTTTTTTCTTCATTTTTTAGAGGCAATTTTAGCATTCTGTATAAAAGTGAGTTATATGCGGCCATTTTATGTTGTGGGGGATGGTTGGAGTGGTTTGGTATTGTATTAATGGTTTGTGTGGGTTTTCTATAAATGGAATATTCAATGTTATTTGTATTTCTGGTCATTGTTAGGTCTAGATAGTTTATTTTATTGCTTATTTCTTCCTCCATGGTGAATTGTATGTTAGGGTGTAAGTTATATAATAAAATAAAATATATAAACAAACAGACGGCTTAGCAATGGGATCACCACTTTCAAGTATAATATCAGAAATTTACCTCCAAAAACTTGACGAATTAATCACACAAACCATAAAAACACACGACCCCAACGGACATTGGATACGATATGTCGATGACGGATTATACATTTCACAAAATAAAGCAATAAATAATAACATCATTCTAAATGAAATCAATAACTTACACCCTAACATACAATTCACCATGGAGGAAGAAATAAGCAATAAAATAAACTATCTAGACCTAACAATGACCAGAAATACAAATAACATTGAATATTCCATTTATAGAAAACCCACACAAACCATTAATACAATACCAAACCACTCCAACCATCCCCCACAACATAAAATGGCCGCATATAACTCACTTTTATACAGAATGCTAAAATTGCCTCTAAAAAATGAAGAAAAAACAAAAGAAAAACAAATAATATATCAAATAGCCCAAAAAAATGGATACAATAAAAAAAACTATAGATAAATTAGAATTTAAAATATTAAAAAAATTAAATCAACCTAAAATCGAACCACAAACAACAAAATGGGCTACATTCACATACACAGGATACAACATAAAAGGAATAACTAAAACACTAAAAAACAATAATATTAACATAGCCTACAAAAACACAGGAAACATAATCAACAAAATAAACCAACCAGAAGAAATATGTCCCACACTTAGTAACGGAATATACAAAATCGAATGCCCAGACTGTAATAAAATATACATAGGCCAAACAAAAAAGAAATTAAAAGATAGATATCAAGAACACCTCAATGCATACATCAAACCGGAAATTTATAATTCAAACTTAGCCACACACGCAATCAAAAACAAACACACATTCCCCACATTAGAAAACATACACCTAATAAAAAAAGTTCAAAAAGGCCTCAAAATGACAATCTGGGAACAACTAGAAATTTATAAAAATAAAAATAACATCATCAACGAACAGATACAAATAAAATCAAAAAACGACAAATTATTCAATCTAATAGACAGTATAAACCCCAAGACAAATGCTAAAAACTCGCACAGTGCAGTGGAACCAAAAATAGAAGTTAACGGTACATCAAGGTCAACGGCGGATTCCACGCAGCCCGCAGTTCAAAATACGTTTAGTATGCCAGATGATGGAAGCACTCGCTAGCTTCTGAAAGCGCTTGCATAAATACCAAGTAAGATTCTTGTTTAAGTACATAAGTGAAAGTGATAAGTGTATACAAGAAAACAGTGTTGCATAATCTACAAATATATATATATATATATATATATAAAGAGAGAGTGAGCTAATAGAAAGAATTTAATAACATTTGATCTAGAACTTTTATTGTCACACATTTCTTGGTCAACTACTATAAGTTCAGCTATTATTATGTTAATAAAATACTAAATTAAATTCAGCTAATGTTAACACATTATTTACCATTCATTTACTTTTAGGTGGTACATCGCGTATTAAATTGTAACAATATATATATACATATATATACAATATATATTGTACATGTATTTGTACAATATATATACATATATATTTATATATATATATATATATATATATATATATATATATATATATATAAAGAGAGAGTGAGCTAATAGAAAGAATTTAATAACATTTGATCTAGAACTTTTATTGTCACACATTTCTTGGTCAACTACTATAAGTTCAGCTATTATTATGTTAATAAAATACTAAATTAAATTCAGCTAATGTTAACACATTATTTACCATTCATTTACTTTTAGGTGGTACATCGCGTATTAAATTGTAACAATATATATATACATATATATACAATATATATTGTACATGTATTTGTACAATATATATACATATATATTTATATATATATATATATAAAGAGAGAGTGAGCTAATAGAAAGAATTTAATAACATTTGATCTAGAACTTTTATTGTCACACATTTCTTGGTCAACTACTATAAGTTCAGCTATTATTATGTTAATAAAATACTAAATTAAATTCAGCTAATGTTAACACATTATTTACCATTCATTTACTTTTAGGTGGTACATCGCGTATTAAATTGTAATAACCTCAATTTATCCTAGCACGATCGCAATCTATATATTTTCTAAAACACTTGTTCTCGTTATGGTGTTATTTTATGACTCTTTCTACGACAACCAAAATACGTTCCTAAGTTTTTTTCTTTTTTTGGAATTGATCACTATGTTAGTAAATGATTCTTTCGGTGTCTTCCTTACATATTTTGCATCCAGGATTTCAAAATTCTTTTTCTCTAAAGAAATACAAATTTTCTACTAAATGTTTTTGTAGTTACCACTCGAATAATTTACATTTGCCTTCTTACTTGTATCAAAATCAGAAACGATACTCTCGTATATTTCTGATTTAAAAACGTTAAACATTTTGCACTAAACAAACTTACAATAAATGATTTCAAAAACAGCATTGTTAAAAGCTTGGGGAAAGTAATTTCCCTCGTGACAAAATGTGAATATTATAAGGCCAAGAGGCTAATTTATAAGTGACAAAAGGTCATTGTCTGCCGTGACGAGCGAAAATCTGTCCAAAATATTTTCCAGGAGAAATAAGAAAATATTTTTCACAGATATTTAAGCAAACTGAAGTGTTTGTAGTTAACAAAGTTAAAGACTTTGTTCGTAACAAATGCAGAAATAATTTAGTATAATTTTCTTCGTCTCAGAACATGTGATATCATTGAATTACTTAATGGTAAAAAATATATTTGAACTAAGATTGAGTTTTGTCAAGTTGTAACCGATAGACTAATTTATAAAAGTTGAACAATTTGATATTTTACTTCATCTTAAATACCAAATCAATTTCAAAGTATATATATTGATTCAGAACAGTTGAATGTCTATCATTTCTAGTTAAAACCTGATGCACAGAGTGATGTGACAGAATGAAGATGGGAAGTGGGAAATTTGTGCATTGATTGCCTTGTGTGGATCTCACCAAGATGGTTGTACGAAACAGTGGATAAGAACTATAACATATAGTTATATATTTGGATATATGTTTATAAACATATTTAAATACATTTGTGCACAAGGAAACAAAGAGTCCTGTCAATCCATATATCTCAAGAGCCACATACTGACAGGGCAGTGAGAGCGGGGCTGGCAGTGGCGGGTTCTATCTAATCCGTCTGTGTTTACGTTCGTGTGGGACGGGACTAAATACAAATGAATACTTTATAGATAGTTTAAAACATGGACAACTGTATAAAATTATTAAATTATTAAACAAGAAAACGTATTTTATTTATGTATAAGTTATGTAAACGATTCATGTATACCTTTCATAATAAAATGCGTGCTAGGAAATTTCCTGCTTACGCATATTTTGTATTATATAGGTGGTGAGAACAGATGCAGTGTGTAACTCTCCTCTGTATCGAACAAACGTCTTCCACTCCAATTGAGTGCATATCAATTGAATTGTTTTATTAAGTAATTTATGTAACAGTTTTCTAAAATAATTGTTTAGTAAATTCAATAAAGGTTTATAAAAATAAAAATCATTTTTAAAAACCTTTTCAGCTTAATATAACACGTAACTCATATATATATGTATATATATAAATATGTATATATATGTATATAAATATGTATATATAAATATGTATATATATATATATATATATATATATATATATATATATATATATCCCTCTTACTAACTAGATAACTTTAAATATATGAAACCCAATAAGGTACAATAACAATTATTATTTAAGTACTGATCAAAATAAATTCTCTCTAACAGCCTCTTTTTGAAAGCATATGGCCCTGTAAAGCGTCAGGCTGTAACGATTTTACGTTTTCTTAATATTTTAATAAGATTTTAATAAAGTACTAGGGTCGTATCAGCAATCATTTTGGAGAAACGATAATACTAAAGTACAGCTTTGTTTATCATCGTATGCAGACATAGATACTCTTATAGTATCAGATATCAGTAAGCAGAAACGACAATATCAAATCTTATGGTGTTTTTGATCGTGATATATATATATATATATATTTTAAAACAACACAGGTTATTCAAATACAAGAATATTTATTGATTATTGTAATTTTCATTCCTGATGATGTTGGTACTGTTTGCCAACGAAAAGCTTTGGATATAAAATAATAAATATTCTTGTATTTGAATAACCTGTGTTGTTTTAAATTATTAAACAAGAAAACGTATTTTATATTTATATATATATATATATATATATATATTTGTAGTTTTTAACTCAAACTTAGCCACACACGCCATCAAAAACAAACACACATTCCCCACATTAAAAAACGTACACCTAGTAAAAAAGGTTCAAAAAGGCCTCAAAATGACAATCTGGGAACAACTAGAAATTTATAAAAATAAAAATAATAGACTATCATTAACGAACAAATACAAATAAAATCAAAAAACGATAAATTATTCAATCTAATAGACAATATTAACCCCAAAACAAACTTTAAAAACTCCCACAGTGCAGTGAATCTAAAAATAGAATATAAAGGTACACCAAGGTCAACGGGAAATCCACTCAGCTCGCAGTCTACAACAACCCTGTTCAGTATGCCCGAGGATGACGGCACAGCCAGCCATTGAAAGTTAGCTCACATAAATACCAAGTAAGATTCTTGTTTAAGTACATAAGTGAAAGTGATATATATATAGAAAGAAAGAGAGAGCGAGAGAGAGAAATTAATTTTTGTATCTATGAACCATACACATTATTAAACCACTGATACGACCGCCATGAAACTTTGAGAAATTGTTGGTTACATTCCTGAGAAGTTAAGTGGAACTTCCTACAGCCATTTTTGGTACTATTATGTCTACCATCAGTTTTCGTTATTTTTCAACATAGTATTCTGTCTACATCGTCATTTGTTTTACTTTTCATTGAACTTATTCCAAACATTTTATTGCTATGTAACGACCAACAATCAATATATTGTCAAAATGTAGGCGAAAATCGAAACTGAACTACTTCTCTACATTCGTTTAAATCAAACGAAGTTGCGTTCAGAATAATATATTCATTTACTTCATGCAATTTTTAATGATGGCTATGCGAATACCAACGAATTGGGGAAAATTGCCATTCTGTCGGTTACCTTTACGGTAAGCCAACGACACTCTCAAGATGCAGTTACACCAAATCTAATTGATCAGAAATACCAGATGTCTACAATGATCCAGACTTACTTGAAGATGTATTAAAAACATGATTCATGGTCCATGAGGTAGGGGCCAAGTTGGTCGCGCCCACATCATACTTTAAGCTATACGTGTCCTCTGTTTAGTGTTAAAAGACCAGCAGTTGATTGAGAATGCAAACCAAACAGAATGTCAGCATTGTCTATATTGGAAGGCTAGGCGGAGAATGGCAGAGATGCCAAGATCTGGCATTGGATAAAGTAAAGTAAAGTAAGTGGCCTATGAGGTATACTTAACAATTCACCATGTATGTCTGATGGGAAATGCACGAAACGATATCCAATAGTTTTAGTAGCCGAAACGTTCACTGGAATTGACGGATACCACTATATCGTCGACGGTCAAATGAACGTGACAGCAAATCCGTTATTTTCGTAGACGTTCAAAGCACACATCAATGTCGAGTATTACAATTGAGTGAAATCGATCAAGTACATTTGCAAATATGTCAGCAAAGGAAGTGATGTGGCAGTTTTTGGTATGGAACAACTGGTTCCATCGATGAAATCAACCAATAAAAACTGGGACGCTACAACATTAGTAATGAAGCTGTATGGTGCAGTTTGTCATTTCCCGTACACGAAAGACATCCAAATTTTGTTCATTTGGGTGTGCATTTTGAAATCTACCAACGTGTGTACTTCACGGCTGAAAATGCACATGCTAGAGCATTGTCACTATCATCAACACCGTTAACTGCATTTTTCTCATTGCGTACAGAAGATATGTTTGCAAAAATGTTACTGTACAATGAGGTGCTAACATATTACACATGGACCAGCACCGTACGAAGAATTACGGACAAAAGAAAGAACGGTCATGTTGGTGCCACACATCGTAAAAAGCTTGCCAGGTATTCGATCTACTTGAAAACAATACACATTGGGAAACTCCACTCGCCGACTCATCAATTACTATTCCACCACATCAAATACGCACTTTGTGTAATGTGTGTGTGTATAGAGAGAGAGAAAGAGAGACAAGGAGGGGAGAGCCTGCAACAAACCTATATCAATAACAATATTATAGTTGTTATAAATAATTTATTTAAAAATCGGTTTGTTAATCGCGTTTTCGTAAAAACTCGTTTTCATTTTATTCAGGCTTTGTTTAACTTAAGTCTGGGCCCCTGCAACCCGTCGAGCCCTCTTGCTAGGCTCTATACTGTTTAAATATTTTTACTAGCTATTTAGTATGCCAAACTCTCATGGCCGTTTGTCCACAAGGCTTTTGCTACCACATGAATCTATTTTTAAAGTGCACGTATGGTATTGATATAAGTTTAAATACTAATACCTGACGCTATTTGGTATACTTACTCTTTATTACGACCTCCTATAAATTACGTGAGTTTTAAGTTGTATCTTTCACGGTTTTGACACACAACCCATGATCTCGAATTCTTTTTCTGCTATAAATATTCAAACATATCCAACAATCTTTTTAATAAGTAAACAAATTTGAAACATGTCTCTCTACACGGAATATTGTTATTCAAAATTAAATTTCATATTTAGAGTTTTTCATCTTCAGGAAGACATGAATAAAATAAATTCTCATTGTTAGGGAAGCCAATAAGAACCTAAGTCAGTAGGTTAGCGTTACTTACTGGTAATTAATCTTTCTGATCTTATTTTACATATTTATTTTTTAATTATTTGTACTTAAAACCTTTAAAAATTTACAGTCTTATCATTATAGTCCTATGTTTGACTTCGTTTCAAGGCAACATTTAGAGTTAGGACAACAATTTACAAATCCAGGAACAAATACCTAATAATAAACTTAGTTATGCCTATGTTGTCTGATATGAACCACTAATATTTTATAGCCTACTTAATATTGTAATATGAAACTGTAATATAGATAAAAAGAGATATAATTACATACATAGACTACGGAGTTAGTTGCATTGCTAAAGGGTCGTCCTTGGTAGTTTATTTTGATTTTGGGGCTTTAACAGACATTTTTGAAAGCTAAACGATTGTATTGTTGGAAACTACTTCCATGATGCTTAACTTGGGCAATGTTTCGAGTTTACTCATCTAGAAGAGAAATGAAGTGATTCAAGACTATCTTTCGAAAAAATCGTAGAGAGCTTAGTTTATCATCATTACCTCGTTTAATTTTATGTCTTTATATTGCAAAAAGTCTATTTAAATGCAGACACATAAATATGAATTTGTAATTTTAACACATTGATATGAAATTAGTTTTCAAACCCATTTCGAAACATTGATTTTGTTTAATCGAATAATGATAAATAAACTAATTGGAGAAATGATAATTTCTCTGCTCTCTTCTGACTCTCACAACATTTATGCATACCAGCGATGATTGTAATGTTACTTCCTCATGAAATTTACATACCTTTCTCACACATTATTTAATGATTTCCTTGAAAAAGTAATGAGTTTACAATCATCGTCTCTGTCGTTGTGTTTGTTGAGGTTGCCACACTCCTTGTAACACAACTTATACATTCAGAAGGGCGTCTTCTTTTCCTGTTTCTAATACTTAAACGTTAAATTATGGCTTGTTCAAACGAGCTAAACACGAAACACATTCATTATTTCTTCCATATCAGAGCACATCATAACATAAGGAAACCTTCACAAAGGGGTGGAAACTGTTTGAAATATTAAAAACAAAAAATGTACATATTTTAAAATATATATTAATTTTTGTACAGAAATAAACATGCGGTTGATCGCTGACAAATCCATCTCCCGAAATAGACGGAAATGTCAGCTTCACTTAATACATGATATCTGGTTTTTCCAAAATATACAAGTCCTCAGCATTCACTGAACAAAATGAATGGTATGCTCACGTTCTAGTACACTGCACAGGTGACAGAGACGTATGGTAAAATGTGTAACGCTTCCTGTTGCTGGTGAACTACTCTATAGTCAGAATCCTTAAGCCATTAGAGCTACTTGATGTAATTTTGTAGAACATATCTAAACAGTAAAATCATCAATTCGCACTTAAATAAAGGGGTACAATAATGGGGAAAATATGAAAGCTACGGTATAATCTTCTTTATCGCCCATTATTGTATCTGATCTATATGGCAAGAGTTCGCTCCATATGGGTATTTAGGATCTTTAGGTCTAATCGTTTCTAATGAAAGGGTCTGTGATTATAGGAATTACGATGAAGCGGATTGTATCATTATATTATATAGGGATAAACATTGTTACATTATCTGTAAATACAATTTAGAAATGATTTACTTTATATTGTATATTCCATTGAAATCTTCCAAAAATATTACAAATAAGAAAATTCAATCCGTTCGAAATTAAGAAAAGTTATTTTGCTCATTCATCGTGGATCTACAAACTTCAACTAGTCAAGTTCAAATAAGAGGGATTCTTCCTGCTCCCTTAATGATAGTAATTCTCCGTTAGATCTCACCTATCTATAACCTTTAGGCGTACTGCTAAAATAAGATGATTAGTTTTTGCTGGTAAAGAAGAGCAAACTATCAGAAGGTATTTCTATTATAAAGGCAAAATTATTTAGAAATTGGTACTGAGACATGGGAACTTTAACTTTTAACCTCAACATGGTATTATAAACGTAATTTTCGAACCTACAAAATATTCTAAGTTTTATTCGTCAAGGAAGCCAAAACTTTAATTCTTTAATGAAAAAATTGAAATATTTATTTTTAGAAAAAGAAACTGCAACCTCATCTCTTTCCTCTGCCGTCAGCTTCTCTTACACATCGTTTACCAGCTCTTTGTATCATTCCACAATCTGCAAAAATAATCATTTCAAAATTGACACCACCCGTTTTCATTGTTGCGATCAAATGCTTCTTGTAATGCAATGTTTTAGTTAATACTCTGTAATAAAGTTTGTGTAGACCAGACCAGGAAAAAATCGGCCCCAGACGTACAGTAGGCATACATATCTCACATATATAACATCTTATACCAGAAAAATCAGGTGTAGCTATACATATAATTGACACAACTCATAATTTAAAAAATAATAATTTAGTTAAATGTTGTAAATGATTTGTACTGTTGAGAATATTTGTATTGATTTAATTTGTATTTGTATCTGGGTTGAATTTAATTTACTGAAATTAAATCCCAATAAATTTATGAACCTATAGTTTTTAAACCTACCGTTAAGGGAGTTTCCAAGGCCAGTGCCCTAACGAAATTTCTAAATAAAAATAGGCCTGTGTGAAAACCAGGGGCCATAAGAATGTCCTTGTAAATTTTCAGGTATTTATTTCCACTACGTGTTCGATAGAGAAAAATTATATCGGGCGACGCAAAAAGTCATCATGGATAAAAAAAAATAAAAAATAAAAACTCTTTCCCAGGGAAATAATTAAAATTTTTATCAAATTAAAGTTGATTAAAAAATTCATTGTTGAGAAGGAGTCATCATGGATACAAAAAAAAAGAAAACTCTTACCCAGGGAAATAATTAAAAATTTTATCAAATTAAAGTTGGGTAAAAAATTCATTGTTGAGTACGAAGAAGTACTACGTCCGAGTATCAACGGCGCGCCGTACTACGTATACATTTATTTAAATATAAGCCTATACAATACTATATACCTATATTAAAATATACCTGTAAAGTATCAGGTATACTTTATACGACCAAATCAGGATATTTTATACAACATTACCTAATTAAACGTCTACTTCCGCAAAGTAATACTTCGTCACGTGATCTCTATTATAGCCTTACATCTATGCATTTGGTTAAACGTATAAACTTACAACCAAATCAATCCTGACAGGATACTTTATTGGGATATAAAGTTAACCTTCCGTGGCAATAACAGACAATCATTGTTATTATAGCTTCAGAACACATTTTTGATTAATTTAATGTGAATTGTATTGGGGGTTGGGCAATGGGCATTTTTACCAGCACTATTAGCACCACGATTGAGGGGGAATTAATTTTTTCCAAAATTGTAAACTTTTGGGGCAGAAAAACTTCTGCTTGTAACATAACATTTGTAAAGTAAACTAACTAAAGTAACTAAGATGAATAACGATCCATTACAATCAGCTGTTTAAATGTGTTTAAAAGAGATTGTTTCAGGTGATTATCAGCTGATTAAATCAAGTTAAGTATTAAGTTGAATATAGAAAATTGAGTATTAAGGTGGTTTTCAAGGCCCGTGGGATAGTGCACTGACAGAATTTCTGAAAAATATTTGCCTGTTTTTTAACTAGTGACCGTAAGAATATCTATGTAAAATCTCAGCTCAATGGGTGAAGTAATTTTTACGTGATTGAGGAAATACACACACACACACACACACACACACACACACACACACACACACACACACACAGACACACACACACACACACACACACACCATTAGATTTGTATATATTAGTATAGATATATATAAATGTATCATTAAAAATATAAAGAATAATGAAAAAGGGCCTATTCTTATTTCATCTTTGTATATTTTAAATAATTGGGAATGTAATTCTATTTATGTATAAGTTTTGACTCGGTGGTGAATTGAATCATAATTCTTCAAAAATAGCTTGCATTCGATTTTAATTTCTGTGGGTTAACAGCTGAGTTGTTTGTATTAATTTCTTTGGACTAGATCAGCTGTTTTATTGCTTAATTTTTTGTGGATTGTTTGCTTTCATTTCGTGTGAAAAAAAATCTTCTGAAGTAGATTACTATGTAGTTGAAATGTACATAAGGTAGTTGTAGTAAACAAAGTTTTATATGTTGTAATTAAGGGGTTTTTATTCATTTAGTTGAACTTTATCGGTCGCGCGCTGGTTTGTAACTTGAATTGTCGCGCATATTGGGAACCGTTAACATTTACAAACTCATTATTTATTGCAAACATTTTCTTTAAAACTGAATTTTTAGGTACAAAATGTTAAGATATATACAATTTACAAATTTTAGAACAATGTAATACTAAGAAAATATTTAAAATTATTTACAGGAAATGTTGGGAATTGAAACGACGCGACGACTATTAAACTAGCCGTTATTTTAATTCCCTTTATTGTACATCAAGCGGATTAAAATCTGCGATCTAGTATGCTCTAGAGAGATTGAACTGTTACATTAATGAAACCTCTGTTTCGTATAAGGGTTCTTCCTTATTTGACAGTACGCATATCGTTAGCCTCTCTTCCAAGATTTTCTAAAATGAAACCAAAATCTTTGTAGTTCCGTTTCAAACAATTTAATTTTATATAAGTAGTTTAGTTGTTGAATTTTTACCAGTGATTTTATCAATAAATTTTGAAACAATAATTTATACTAGTTACGTATTTTTTAACGTTTCAAAATTTGATAACAAATTTGTTGTTATTTAGTGTAGTTAGGAACTAAACACGATAAAATATTTAGCTCACAAAAATGGATATGACAATTATTTAATAGACAAACTACACAGAAAAATACTCAATAAGAAAAGTAACAACAACACAAACAACAAAAACACAAACACAAATAAATTCATCACCCTCACATATATAAACAAACTCACAAATAAAATAGCACACCAATTCAAAAAAGCAGGATACAATGTAGCTTACAGAACAACAAATAAAAGCCAAACAGCTATCAGACACAGCATTACAACAATACCAACACATACAATAACCCAGGAGTATACAAACTAAAATGCAACAACTGCAATAAGTTCTCTATTGGACAAACAGGCAGATCTTTCGCTGAAAGATATAAAGAACACGAATGCGCACTGCACACTACTATTGAATCCACCTTCGCAAATCACCTCATGGACACTAAACGTGCATGCAAAAGTATGGTAAATACATGAGCATCCTCCACACATGCAACAAAGGCCATAAATTAAACACATTAGAACAGTATGAAGTATATAGACATAGCAACACACATAAAAATGACATCTTAAATAAACAAACACGGCACAGATCACACATTCTCTTCGTTCACATCACTTCTAACTTTCAAAATAATAGTACCGAGGAAGCACAACTGCAGCAATCCTAGCGGCAAAAATACGAGACTGAAGAAGTCGTAAGACGAAAACGTTTCCTCCAAGTGTAAGTTAACAATTTAACAACTTTAGTTAACAAAAAGTCTGGTCGCAAGTAATAGCAAAGGTGTAATAAGTAATTTACAACCCGCTAGTCATGAAAAGCAACAAGATTTCGATATTTCATGTTTTCAGTAAAACTGATTTCATCCGTACAATAGTCATTGACGGTAAAGTTTTTATTAAATAAAATATATTCATTAGATATATAAAGACAATGATTTATAATTCCAAGACTTCAAAAAACATTTTAAAAAAATACGGTAGGGTTATTCAAAATTGTAAGCAAAAGAAGATTTCTAAAATTAAAAAATCCAAATAGGTAACTGCTAACAGCAAATATAGAGTAAAATAAGACATTTTCCTAACACCTGGTCTTTGAATTCACTCAAAAACTATATCTGGCAATTATACAGTATATATTCTAAATTTAAACATATGTTTTGATAATTGTTTGAATATGATCGAACAAATTCAAAAGAGTGTCCAAATAAGCGGGCAGTTCTTATCTTGACGGCTATATTAGCCTAGACGACGACGTTTTTTGAATTACTTAAAACAACAAATAGGTATACATGTTTTGCAAACACCTTCTCTGAGCTGTGGAAACCATGCACAGTATATTTTATTATTGGTTTCTTACTAAACTAAACTATTTCTTACACAGTACGAGATGTCATGAAGAAATCATTTTCGTAGTAATAAACTAGCACACAAATAATTTCTTTTTAATAACTTATTCCATTATTAAATAAACATCGATTATGTAAGAAAATTTTAAGGCATAATATTATACAAAAATTGTAATAAAACATCGTTTTATGGATTATAGTTATTGCCACCAAATATCTATTATTATATTAATTAAAACAACCTCTCACCACAAATTCAACAAATTTTATTTTAACCTTATGTACATTTCGACTACAGAGTAATCATCTTCAGAGGTATTTTTACAAATACCTCTGGTGGCAGCGGTGGGATCTGTTAGTTGTTATCTATTATTATATGTATATTTGATCGTTAATGACTGTAACGTATTGTTCACACTTTATCCCTAATCGTATATATATATATATATATATATATATATATATATATATATATATATATATAATGTATATATAGAACAACATTTTTGTTAATGTACAATTTATTTTAAATGAGCACACACAATTGATGTATATATATATATATATATATATATATATATATATATATATAAAATATGGTGATATATTTTCTTGTAATATAGTTAATAAATTAAAATATTTCAAAAACAAGAATACTTTTAATGAATATATTTATTCAAAGCTTTTCGAAGATAAAATAGTACCAGCATCTTCAGGAAAATAATTATCCAATAAAATATTTTTACAAAATTAAAATATTATTAAATACAAAATAGAATTTTTAATTCTGTAAAATTATTTTACTAGGTAATTATTTTTCTTAAGATGCTTGTACTATTTTATCGGCGAACAGCTTTGAATCAATATATTCATTAAAAGTATTCTTGTTTTTGAAATATTTTAATTTATTAATTATATATATATATATATATACATACATAGTATATATGTATATATATATATATATATATATATATATATATATATGTATATAGTAAAGTCAACATCTCTGTGGACAAAGCCTAGGAGACGCTTTAGGCAATGTATGTATAACGGTCGTAAGGACTAGTTACGTTTGTGAATAAGAGTTGTACCAGGTCTGTATTTATAATTAGTTTATTTCTAATTATATTCATAATGTTATATTCATAAAGTTATATTCATAAAGTTATATTCATAAAGTTATATTCATAATGTTATATTCATAAAGTTATATTCATAAAGTTATATTCATAAAGTTATATTCATAATGTTATATTCATAAAGTTATATTCATAAAGTTATATTCATAATGTTATATTCATAAAGTTATATTCATAAAGTTATATTCATAAAGTTATATTCATTAAGTTATATTCATAATGTTATATTCATAAAGTTATATTCATAAAGTTATATTCATAAAGTTTTATTCATAAAGTTATATTTTTACTTCAGAATTAACTTGACTTTTGTAAAAACCCATCTTCCGTAGGAAGCGACGTAACTGTTACTTCGGAAAGTTAGTAAATATAACTTTGTTGGTTTCAAGCGTTATCGGAGCGTAAGAAACAAAGAGAATAAGTGAACATTATTCAGTGTGTGAACGAAACGATTAAATGAATAATGTTAAGTGGAGTTTACAAGTGCATATCCAGTTACTTGGAATTCGTGTTACACATAATGAGCACAAAATTATGCATTTTGTAAGTAAATAATATTGTAAAGGAATATAATTATTTTATCATAATAATTATTTTAATTAATTATTTTATTTCAAAGAAGTGTATTAATTTCGTGCTTTACTAAATCACATAAAATAGTTGAATTTACATTAATTTTAAATAATACTTATAAAACATTTAATATAATTTCAGTTTTTATAGATTACTAATTAAATATAATAGAAAAATGGCAAGTCCAATTTTAAAGAATGAATTCTTAGATATGACTCCAGAATTTTCTGGAGAGCCTATATTACTTAATATATATTTAACAATATTTACTTAGAAATATATTACCTAATTTGTGATAAAATAGTAACTAAATTCTTTGTTGCTAATAATCCTGATGACCTTCAAAATGGATGATTGGAAAACTGAAGGGACAAGCTTTAGAGTTAGTTGTAAGTTCGAACAGTTATAACTGGTTAGGTATCAAGAAAACGTTTAACTAGTTTCCTAGATAAAAAGAGATTGCTTACAATTACTGTTGAAATGTCTGAGCTAAAACAAGAAACAGGTGAATCGCCTTTTTTAAATTTTATGAATGTTATTAAATTTACAAATAGCATATTTTATCAATAAAGATCCAGTTAATACTGTTGATACAATGTGTGATTATGTTTTAAAAAATTAGCATAGGAGTCTTGTTCAAAGGTCTTCAACAACCACTAAGGTCTCAAATGAGAACTAAAAACCTCACAACACTCGCAGGACCTATAAATTTACTAAATAACGATTTTCAGTTTAAAAATAATAAAATGTTTGCACAGCCTACAACAATCAGTTTCTTAGAAAAGTCAAAGAAATACTGTTTGAAAACCAAAACGCCTAGAGACTAACTATTACCAAATGCCTTAACAAACGTACCAACAGCCAAATCCTTTCTATAAACCATCTTTTGCTAGCCATGGCCAGCCTCAAAGCTGACAATTAATGAATAATAGTAAACCTCATTACCTTCAGAATAAGAGTTATCTACCCACCCCTATGAGCATATCCACTAGACAGACAGACAAGCCTTCTAGGCAAAGTACTAAACTTTATCAAATGACTGGGCTCAGAGCAGAAGACGGCGAATACTCAATGTAAAAAATTTAATGACCATGAAAAATTTACTTCTGACGAAAATTCCGGAAATGACGAATATTTCTCCGAGCACCAGAACTTACCTGAAGACTGCGAGGAAATTGACGAGACCATTCAAATCGATCAAAATAATTTTTGGGGTGTAAGAGCCTCGCAACCAATTTTCCGTAATGAATTTGCGGAGTGAATATAATGAATTGCCTTTTTATATATCATTCAAATACTAAATTAAAAATATTAATTCATAAAGGTAGCACTGATCGTTTATAAGAAAATCACTATAACGGAAACATTTTAAAACAAAATAACCGTCTGAAATAACAACTGCACTAGGCTCTTCAAAGGAAGATTTTGCTGAAAAATACCTCTGTTTTCTAAAGGTGCAATAAAATTTTATTTATTTGATTTTCATCAGAGTTTCGACCTATTATTGGAGTTGGATAGTATAAGAGATTTAGAAATTAAGTCTATATTTTGTATGTAATAAACTACTTCTCTGTGGTATAGAAATACATATTCAGTATTTCGAAACAGAAAAAAATGTGATACATATACAGAACGTCAGTAAAACAAGAACAGTTGAGTTATGTTCTACAAACCCGCACCAGCCATGTAGTTAGTGTTTAAGTAAAAAATATTAATAATGGAGAAATACTCCTATCATAAAAAAACATAAATGGGTAAGAAATTCCACAATGCATAGTTTCAGTGCAATACGCCTATTGTACTATGCAAAAGGCAAAGAAAAATATAAAATTAACAAAAAAATGCACCATTAAAATTAAAATATTTAAAAGATTACGACGATCTTGAAGCAAATGCGTTTTAAACAAACACAAATTGTAAAAGTTAGGTTATATAAAAACAAAAAGTAAAAAACTAGACTTGTCAAAATTCAGGGTAGAACATGAATTCAAAAGAAAAGCCCCCCATAACAAATGTAATAGAAGAGTATGCAGATATATTTTATATTGATGGAATTGACTTGACTTTTACTAATAAATAAAACATGTAATGAGGACTACAGAAGAAATTCCCGTATATTCTAGAAATTATAGATATCCAGAAATTTACAAACATGGAATTAATAAATAAACAGAAGACATGCGTAAGAAGAAAATCATTCAGCCTTCCCTTTCCCCATAAAACTTTCTGGTCTGGACTGTACAAAAAAAAAAAAAAAAAAAAAAAAAAAAAAAAAAAAAAAAAAAAAAAAAAAACAGGACGCTTCTGGGAAAATGAAATTTCGATTAGTGATAGATTTCAGAGGATTAAACTCAAATACAATCGATGATAAGTTTCCCTTACTAAACATAACTGACGTTTTATAGAAGTTAGAAAGATCTCAGTATTTCACAGCTTTAGACCAAGCCTCAGGATTTCATCCAAGTGTATTACTAGCCAGGATTTCTAAGAGATAGACAAAAAAGCGTAGAAAAAATCATTTACAACGGAAACGGGCCATTACGAATTTTTGAGAATGCCCTTTGGTCTAAAAAAAGCTCCCCTTCGTTTAAAACAATTATGATAAATATTCTGAGGGGAATTCAAAACGAAACGTGCCTAGTTTGTTTGGACGACATTATAATTTATTCAACCAGCCTTCATGAACATATTATCCTAAGAGAGTCTTAGGGAAGTTTTTGACAGGTTAAAGCCAACCTTAAAGTATAGCTCGGCAAAACAGAATTTCTTAGAAAAAATTGTTCCATATTTAGGTCATTTAGTAACGGAAGAAGCAGTCAACCCAAATCCAAAATAAGTATAGGCAAAAAAAACTATCCTATTCCAAAGACAATTAAAAAAATTAAAAGATTTTTAGATCCAATAGGTTATTGTAGGAAATTTATAAAGAATTTTGCTGATATAACTAAACCTTTTACCACCAAATGTTTAAAAAAGGCTGCCAAAATTAACATTGATAAACAAAATAACATAAGTTGCTTTGAAACTTGTAAACAAATACTACCTATGAAATGAACCTTTGATGTAATTCCCAGATTTGGAAAAGAATGTAATTTTACTTCTGACTCTAGTACCTTTGTAATTGGAGCCGTACTTGGCCAGACACAAAAGTGTGCAGATTTTATCTATACAGAAGAAATCTTAAAATCTTTTCTGAACACAAACCTTTACAATGACTGTTTTCTATTAAAGAACCAAATTCAAAACTTCTTCTTTGGAAGCTTAAGTTAAATAATATGACTACGAAACAGTGTACAAAAAGGGGGAATGAAATCAGAACGCTGACGCATTTTCGAAAATACAACTAAATGGTATTGATAATGACAATAGTGAAGATAAATCATCATATACAATTAATGAAGATATTTACCAAACGCTGAAGGGTTCTGTAAGCCAATACTTTCCAGAAATAGACAAAGACTCACAATCGATGATTGCTAATGACGATCGAAATGAAAATATTGCTTTGGGCCCGAAACAGCCGAAGACATAAATCTAACGATGCATTCTACTTACGAAGAAAACATAGTAGTTGGTATTACAATTTTAGATGAGCCAGTAAAATTTGGAAAAACCCAGGTCATATTGTCCTTTGGAAAATAAAAACCTGGAAGGGTAAAATAAAAAAATATATATATTTAACAACAGTAAGACCAGATTTATAGTAGAAATATCTGAAAATATTTTAACAATGTTATCGTAAATTTTGTAATAGAATATTTAGTATCATGTGTAAAATACACCCTTTATTTTGAAAATTATTTCTACGAGAGATTTGCAACTTGTAATGATATTAAATCCGCGTCGTGTCAGCATTCCAATGGACTTCAGGCGTGTTGATAAAGAGCGAGGACTGACTTCGGCTTACGCTAAAGAGCAGAGGATCATACGCCATTTTATTTGTAACTTCATAGATGATGATTTACCTACCCGCTTCTATATGAAAATGGAAATTAGGCTTAAATATTTAAAAAAGGCAAATGATGTTTCCTATTGGAAATTAAATAAATGAAAAATATAAGGACTTTTACTTTAGAACAACGGTTATAGAAAACAGATGATATATGATATCCTTAACATAAAGAGCGGGTAGTTTTATTTACGATTGTTTATTTATATTAGAAATGTGATTCGTAGAAATAGATTACCAAGAAGAAATAGTAATTAAAAATTGTCTTATCAATGTAAGTTGAAGAGGAAAGCGTTGAATATAAGTCTGTATAGGTACCTAATAATAATATCAATATCGATAAGTCGAAGATATATTGGAGGGAAATAAAGGGAGAAAGATATAAAGAGATCGAATGGGAGATTGCAAGAAAAGAAAAAAGAGGATGGGATAAAAAAATTGAAATAGAAGAAGAAAGGGAAAAAAAGAAGAAGGGGGATAGAAAGATAAGGAAAAGGAGAGGAAGGAATGGAACAGGAGAAGAAAGAGACAGAGAATTTTTATTATTTGGAACGGAAATATAAACCAAGAAAGAGAGAGGGAGAAAGAAAAAAAGGTATATTTCAAGGATAAGAAAAAAATGTTTCAATCCAAATGTTTTGATAGTTGGCTAACATAATATAATATGTAGTAGTTAACTTTAGTATAATATAGAAATGAGATACCGGAGAAGTGCCGTACACTTTAGGCAAACTTTTACGCACCCTATTATTTAAAAAAATAAATGTTAATAATATTCACACTAAAAGATTTGTATTATCATACATCTTGCTTTGAGATATTCTGTTTTATAATAGGAAAGATATAATAAATCGGGAACATTACCCATTACTACTTCTATAAGAAATAAATAATATCTGAAAGAATAGCCGTAGCAGCATTGCTTTATTCCGATACAATGTGGTGTGACATTTCTGCATTTCCTGTTTTTAGGTTACAAAAGTAATTTGCAAATGCAAAGCTTAGGAAACTAGTAACTATTGACGATAAACCAACTAATCTCTACATATTAAATAATTAGTAATTCGCATAGACCTTCGTTGCCAAATATTGAAACTGTAAATCGTTCTTCAACTAATTACAAATTAAGATTAATAAGGAAGCACCTGTAGATAAATTTTGCTGTCGATGTTACAAATATCATAGTCGCATGTTTCTACAGAATGATGATCTTCGAATACGTTAAAAATTGTCATGAATTAGGAACTAAAGAATGGTGTTCAAAATCATTACCTGAATTATGTGAGTTAATGAATTGCAATCACCTTTAACAACAACAGAGTTTCTTTGTTGATAATTCCAGGCATTTTATATTATCTTGTTACCATATAAACTCGCAAAGCGTGAATTAGGAAAATTAGTCTTTCCTTAATAAAGTCATCGCATTTCTCAATCCATCTTTCAGCACACAGAAACGCAATAGACTGTATATACTGAATAAGGTTACAATTTAATAAAATAAACAAATACGTCATTTAGTGGCATTTAGTTTCAAGATAACACTAACAGATATCACAGAAAGTAACATAAGCACTTGATGCTTAAAAGTTACTTAAAGTTAATTTGTATTTAAAAATATAAAACTTTTTTATCACAAAAAATATTTGGTAAGACTTAAACAATGGATTTATTCTTGTTAATAATTTCCCCTTAAGATGACTACTTTATAATTGAAATGTCCATACAAGTTTGTGTAAAAAGGTTTTTGGGTAAGGGTTTTATTTATTTAAAATAAATACCTCATAACAGTTTCTCCAAATTGGTATTAGGCCTACACAGTTCAGCTTTGGAATTAAATTCCGTCGTCGTTCCGTTAAATTAAAACTGAAACATTCATGAATCATTGCAGAAGTAGTTAAAATTTATGAACTCTGTTACTTACTTTAATACAGCACATAGTCAGTTGTAAGAGTTCAATGTTCCCTCTATATTATACTTAAACTAACGAAAATGGCTACATCATAAGGGCCATTCTAAAAACCTTTCAATAAAGTTTAACTTTGAAAAATGACCAACATTTCAGTATTATCGCTAAAACAATATGCAATCATGCAGAAAGAATAAATATAAATAGAATCGATAAAACCATATTGTAATCTATATAGCGGATATTCTACAACCTCTAAAGTTCTAGTTTTAACTAACCAATGACTCATCTTGTTACAGTCACGTGCTGCTTCAGCGCCAAGAAGAAGGAAAGAGAGGGTAATGTTTTTAATTTTATCTTAAAATTAACTATTCTGTTGTTTGTACTAAAGCATACGTATTTATAGATATAGTTTTAAAGCGTGTGTGAACGGTTTATACTCCCTTTTTCACTGACTTTCTACGAACAATCAGTTTCTCCTCCCTTTTTTGTTTTCCTAAAACATGTCCAACATTTAGGCCTCCTGTTCCAAAATATTTTGTGCCAATCTTAGATTCTTTGAGGTCTCTCTTCCCGTACTTTTATTTGAAGTCGAAAATAAATACATTTAAATAGAACATTAAAACCCAAGGCATGCATAATAAAGAGTAATGTAGAATATAAATCGAAATTACCATATGACTTATGAATAAGGTCCAGTAACATTATTAGCAGACTCAGGTCAGTAGTGCTTGAAGCAAAACCCCCTTCCTGAGGTTAGAAGCTTACGCCCCCTGTCAGAAGACTAACTAAACTTAGCATTGATTACTGTGTCTTAGAAATGTTTAACATTTTATTTAGATTTATATGCCTAACTGTAAGTTGTGAATGAGTATCTTTCTTACGTCTATCCTTACAATTGCTAGCCTTAGATTACCTTTATATTTTGGATTTATCTCTAGGGTTTAACCCAGATCACAAAGACAAATATTTCCCCCATCTTCCACTTTCCCTCCTCAATATTACCTTCTTTATCAGTTGACGTTGGATCTATTGAATTCGTCGCCTTGAAATACAATTGCAATAAAATGACTGCTAAAGAATTATACTATTTAAAACATTTGCCTAATTACAACTAATAGGACGTATGTTATTTATACCAAACATAGGATGGTTTGGCACTTGTTATTGTATCTCTATCACGACTTTTCGCTTGTTTGTTGTAGCTTAAAGGTTTAACCAGGTTTTATTTAATTTTTAAAAAACAAAAATTTCCCTATGTTTATACATGTGTCAAAGAGTATTAGAAATTCTCTTTGGTAATTGGTTGCTTTTTACTTACACTTTCTATTTAAATTCGTGTTAGTAACTGCTGAAACTTTGGTAACCTATTAATATTCTACCTAATAATTTTTATGTGCATTAGTGAAATAAAGAGGCGAGGCCCTTTGACAGCAAGTGTTTTTTTCTGAAGCCAGACGACTGTGTCCTGGAAACAACTGGATCTATTACAGTATGGTATTTTATGACTTGGATAAATGGTTTAGTTTTACAACTAAATACAGGGTAAGAGAGATGGACACCATGAATATAGTATTTTTAAAATAATCTAACTAAAGGCATTAGTTATTTTAATTTTCTAAGTTCCCTAAAAGGTCGTTTGTCTACGTACTGAAGAGCAAGATAAAATATACTACATATTAAAAATAACACTGTTAAACCGGTAAAAGCCCAGGATACTCAGTAGAACCTCTTGGTTTAACTAGTCAACTTTGAGGTGCTGCAGAAAACGTTCCAAACTGTTGGACATGACCTCTGACAGGTGCAATAGTATAATTGCCGATAACTTAGAAGCACTGGCAAGCTACATATATACAATGACAACGCCCAGGAAACTGGAATTCTTTGGCTTCAATCACATTTAAGGAGATATAGACATTAGATAAAGGAAAGGTAGAAGGAGCCAGCCGCAGGAGATAGAGGAAATGAAATGTGAGGAGGTTGAAAAAATATCTATAACTGACAACAATTCCTTCTGAGAAAGGCCTTTATAATAATTTAGACTGTATATGACCTTTCACGCCGATGAACAATCAACTAGGAGAACGATAGGTGGTTACATGGAAGATGTTCCCATTTTTCGGATAAGCGGTCTTATGTAGAAAAAAGGAAGTACAATTAAAGTAATTCACTCAAATTTATAAAAAGGAGTAGTGAAAGCGGAATCTATTTTTAAAATTGAAAGTTATTTTAATCTCCCTCAACTTTATTGAGACTATTGCTTAAATTTTTTGAATTACTTGTTGTTATTTAATTAATTACGATTATATTGTAAACATGTTTTTGTATTAAAAATATTTGTTTAATAAATTATAACACGTTACCTTTATAGTGTTGGTGGTTTATAAGTGATATATTGTCGTCCATAACCTCTATACCGAACGCACAGTCTATCCACACCATTAGAAGAGACAGCTCAAAAACACGTTTTTAAAAACATAGTTAAAAGTTAGTTTAAAAGGCCTTGACAAAGGTTTTGTAGCTTGAAATTGGATCGAAATGTTTCTAAATAAATTAGGCACACGTAATTAATGTTTAAATTCAATGTCATATAACCTAATGTGGTATTCTGTAATGGTGTGATGTCTTTTCGCTTTCCCTTACTAAAAACGTTGGCTCCCTAGCTCACAATGTATTTTCAGTCTCGTATAATTGATGATATATTATTATGCAAATTTAAAATATTAATAAGTAAAATTTAACTGCCTTTGACGTTTGATGGAAATTCATTAACTATATTTTTCAATAAAACAATTACTTCTGTTTATTAAAACGATTTGCCAATATGTAATAGGCTATTTAAGGTAAAAGTAAACAATATTCTTTTTTTATTAGGGGATTTTCTAGTATCCTTTTATTTTCATTCGATGCGTTTTATTATGCAGAAATGTAAAGCAATTCATTTTAAAATGTATCTGACAGCAAATATCCTAGATAATCGTAAACTTATGTATTGTTATTGAAATGGTGCAGATAGAACCAGTGTTGCTACTCTCTTACTAAATGTTAGAATGGAAACTTTGTGTCACTCACTACCTTATTAATAATTAAAACACACCTAAGCTATATACTCTTGTTTTCCTTTAACACATACATATATCTAAGGCTATGGTTCTTTGTTATTTAGTCACCGTAACCTTCATCATAACATCAGAAAATAATGAAATTATCCTTCCTCCCCTAAACCCCCCTATGGGGTCGCACTACATTTAACATTCTATAGTGTAATATACCACAACTCTCTTCCAGAGTTCGTCCCACTTGAAACAGCCAATAATCATTTATCCCTTATGATTACGTCACCATACCAGGCTAAATGGTCAGTTAGTTTTATCAATGCAGAATAATCTCGAATAAATTAAAATAACTAATCATCGCAAAATGACGTTTTCATATTTTATTTCAATGTCCTCTGGTAGATTCAAATTAAATTTAAAATTATATATATATATATCACAATATGTATTCTTGTGTATAATTAAAGAACTAAGTCAAAATACAAACACAAGAATTATAATTGAATTTACAATTCAAAGCTTTTCGTTGGCTAACAGTACCAACATCATCAGGAATATTGAACCAAATGTTTAATATTCCTGATGATGTTGGTACTGTTAGCCAACGAAAAGCTTTGAATTGTAAATTCAATTATAATTCTTGTATTTGTATTTGGACTTAGTTCTTTATATATATATATATATATATATATATATATATATATATATATATATATATATATATATATATACACGATCTACGTATATATACAGTAGAACCCCTCAAATTCGAACCCTAGAAATCCAAACCCCCGCGAAATCCGTACATGATTTGATGAAAACAAAATTTTAAAAAAGTATCTAAAACTTAATGAAGTATGTACCTTATACTTGTGTAAAACAAGATCGAGATATGTATCTCGTCTTTGTATATTGTATATTGGAATTAACACTGTAAATACACGATATAATTCGAAGGCCTATACTGTACTACTGTATCACTTCATTAACATAGAATTTATTGACAGTAAAAAAAAAATAAAAAAGACTTAGAAGCAAGACTTTCAGTGGGAAGGGCTTTAAAATTCAATCCCGTCCCGTCCGCATTATACACTTGCTGGGGCGAGTAATTTTCAGACGAATTCAAATCTGTGAATACGACTAAATATTCTTTTGCATCAAGATTATCAGCTGATAACTTCTCCACCTTTACCGTTAGCTGTCTAATTCCGTGTCTTCTCTTCCATCTATCCAATTATCTATTGCTAGCAGTAAATTCCAAATTACCGTTCATTATTTTTGTTTAACTGTAATGCCTTTCTTGTATTAATCTTTTCTGCCTCTCTTGTGTAAACTATAAAAATACAGCTTCGTCAATTTTTTCATTCACAGAAACTTTCGATTGATGACGTTGTTCTAAAGACTTTTCATTTGTAGCACTGCAAAACTGTTCAATGTTTGCACGATTCTTTTGCCATTCACTTATTGTAGAATTATCAACACTAAATTCAACAGCCAACTTTGTCAAACTTTCGTCTTTGTTTAGTCGCATTAACACTTCAAATTTGAAGACAAAATATTGTAAAAAGGTCTACAGTACAGTATTGATACAGAAATATGTAATGCATTCTCTAATATTGTTCGTTAAATATTAAAATACTTCAGCAAATCCGAACCTTTCCAAATCCGAACAGGCTACAGCGCCAATTAGTTCGGATTTAAAGGGTTCCATTGAAAACAGCGTCTGATTTTCATCCTATCCGGCCATATGTCAAGTAATAGAAGGGTATTTAGTGATCTCCGAGATTATGCAGCGTTTGTCTTCCGCGACAATGGCTGATAGTAGGGATATGGGAAGGGCAAGATTAGCATAGGACTGGAGCTGAGATGGGTTTCTAGCTTGATGATAGGAGGTTATTGGGGTTGGATGGAAGACAAAGTGATGTTATGCTGGGGGACTACGTTAATTTGAATTAGCTGGTGGACTGGCTGACTGTATAGGCCCTGAGAAGCCATGGGTAGTACATACATACTCGGATTGACGAGACCCAAATATATATGGCACTTAAATTTAGGCTCCGAAAAAACATCTTCATTACATTTTTAAGTGAAATCTGTATTAATTGCATGTAATTGAAAAAGATATTTCAAAAACAAAGATAATGACAAGGGAAGAAAACTATAAAAGGTACTGAGCTTTTGATTTTTCTACTGGAACATCAAAACCTTCAAAGACCTATAAACTACGTTAAATCTATTGTTCCATTTAATAAAAAGAATATGTAATGCTTAGAAAAATGTTTAGCGCACATATTACGTATTTACCTTGCTGTTGAAACAAGATAAATTATTCTCTAACAAGCCTGTTGTCCATCAAGATGTATAAAAATGAAATGTTTCAGAATTGAATTACATAGAAACGAAATATTGTGAATTACATGTTAAACAAATGGTCTAATAATAATCGATCTCAGGTTTTATCCATAATCCCACTCGAAAGATTTATCGAAGATAAAATATTAAAAGTAATATTAAAGTGAAAATAACTCGTTATGAATGGCTTATTAATGATTGCAGGTATTAATTTCGTGTAGTTGGTACCTGGAACTCAAATTCTTATTCCTTCGCCAAAGAACTGAAATATATTTAGCTTTGTGCGATTTGGCAAAGGTTAAATATCTACCTATATTCTAATGTTTTGTAGTTCCTACTGAAACATCAGAGTATGTGGAGACATTTCAACTAAGTAAAATCTAAAGTTCCATTTAATACAAGGAACAGATAAATGTACGAGGAAATATGTTTTTATTCCTGAGTTAGCTTACAGGAGTATTGCCTGTGCATGAGAGTTGACCATCAGGAATATTGTTGTTTATCCCTCGGTTAATCAAAAGGAATTGCAGGTTAATCAATTAGGTTTGCTTGAGAATAAACCTTCATGAATGTTGTCTTTACCCGTCAGTTAACCATCAGGAATATTGTTTTTATCCTTGGGTCAACTGAAATATATCCTTTATCCAGAAAGTAACGTTCAGTAATATTGCCTTTACCCCTCAGCTAACCATCAGGAAGATTTTCTTTACCCCTGAATTAACCATCAACAACATTACCTTTATCCCTTAGTTTTCTTTCTGGAATATTGATTTACCAGTGAGTTAACCCTCAGGAATATTGCCTCTGCCAAAGAGTTAACCTTCAGGAATATTGCTTTTACCATAGTGTTAGCTCTCAGGAATATTTTCTATACCCTTGAATTAAACATCAAGAATATTCCCTTAAAGCACTGTTCTAATTATCGGTATTAAACGCAACTAAAAAATCAACGATGTAAAAATAATAATAAGTGTCGCTTTCTGTTGATAATGAAATATTTTATAGTTCAATATAAATGATTCATATTTCAATAAATGATTTTCAATAAATAGTTTGAAATAAAAATAGCTTCTCTGTACAATAAAAAAATTATTTAATCTCTTTCTATTCATTTCCTATTTTTCCGATGCTGTGGACTGTTCACACAAGAGAGATCCATCACCTTTCTCAGTCCATTGGATTTTGACAATACCTGTGCTTTTACTTTAAATTTGCAAGTGCTGATACTACTTCATGTTAATTCTTTTCTGTATGACTTTCGTCCGTTATCGTTACGCTATTATATGTTCAGCTAGGCAGCTATACCGTGCATTATATTTTGATTTCACTTAGTGATGTGGCGAGCGGTGTAAATAATAATATTCATTGAACGTAGGAATTGGATATCTAAACTTGGCTTACCTCTGAGGGGTACCGCCTGCGTTCAGATTTTGGGTTTTCGGTGTTTCTAGATACTTCAATTAATTTGTTACTTTTTTCGCTACCTTTCCCACTTCCCTAGAGTGTGTAGGGAGGAATGTGAGGGTGGTTAAACTGGCCAACTTCAGACGTGTACCTTGTCCCAGTAAAACTGGATTCCACTAGACATATGTTCGCACTCTGACTAGATATAAGAAAAGATTTGCTTTTGACTTTAGAAAACAATGTTAGAATAATTACATTTCATTAGGGTTTATTTTTTTATCGACTATTTTATGATTATTGTTGTTTATGAAGAAAATAAATAGATCTTAAATTTAGGAAGAATTAAGGAAAACATTTTAATTCTTTTAATATGTAAGAGTGAACAACGTAATAAAACTTGATTTATTTTGTATTTTAATATGGTTTTGAGTACAACCCTTTATAAAAAAACCTTCCTACGTCTTACCAGGATGTCTCACCTGTTTACAGTGTAAAGATTTTTTTTACAAGGAATTTCTACAAATGGATAATAAATAAGAATTTGGAATGATACACAATAGCTATAAACAACTGGATATAACAGGAAGAAACCAGGATGCTTTCAGAACTCTCAGAAGAAATTAATGTAAAATAATTATATTAACAATCAATTGTTCATTTAAATCTTTTGATGGTTGTCGATCGTTAACGAAACTTTTCAAGACTTTAATTTAAAGAGATATTTTATTATATTTACCTCAAGAAAAAAACATTGAAAGATTTCCGCTTTTTCCCTGGGACACTGTATACCTTACACAGAGATGCCCTATAGAGAAGCGAGCATCCAACAGGTTTTGGATGCACATGTCATTGTTACTACAGATTGTACTTATGTCACTACAATATTTAGTAAATAAAAAATGCAAGTATCAGTGCAAATCTAATATAGGCTTTCTTTTCACTTACAATATATTTAATTGTTCCATTTTAATATTGTGAAAATTAAAAGCAAGATTTTGAACATTCTGTTATGTAACTACAAAACTATATGTTTATATTTTTTTTTATATCTGTCCGTGTTAGCTATGTTATTTCGATTCCCAAACTGTTAAAGTGCAAATTGACCCACAGTATTAAAAACATATTCGGAACTACATTTATAGATTTACTTGCAAATGGGTACGTTATTTAGCCTGTAAAGTAGCTACTCATGGAACATGAGCAATTACTGTATAATAATAATTACTGTATATTACAACGTAATAATTTGTTGTATATTAAAATATCCCATATTTATACGATTGAGGACAGGTGTGCAAAATATTGAATATAAAACATGAATTGTTCAATTTCTGCTAGATATACACAATTTATAATCCCATATACCTACTAAACTAGTGAATAAAATAATACTTATATTATTACATAATCGATGTCATTAAGTACCGTAGGGAGCCGACAAATGAGACTATAAATTGTAATTGAAAGATTAAGAGTAGAAAACTGATTTGGATTCATGCAGCTTAAGTCAGAATTTAACTGAACTTAGTTTTTATGGAACCTAATAATAAAGCCATTATGATTTGGTAAAGTTATAAATGTGATAAAAGTTATAAGCAATTACAGCAATTACAGGAGTAATTAAAGAATAAAAATGTGGTACAACTCACAAATATACAATTTTTTATTTCAAACGCGTTTCAACGACTAATTTGTCGTCATCCTCAGTGAAAATACACAAATGAAATTAACTAATATATATATATATATATATATATATATATATATATATATATATTAAACATAACCTATAAAGTTTTAGCAAAAGACTTTTGTGTTTACTTTTGCTAAAACTTTATAGGTTATGTTTAATATATAATAAACATAACCTATAAAGTTTTAGCAAAAGGCTTTTGTTTTTACTTTTGCTAAAATTTTATAGGTTATGTTTAATATATATATATATATATATATATATATATATATATATATATATATATTTTAGTTAATTTCATTTGTGTATTTTCGCTGAGGATGAAGACAAATTAGTCGTTGAAAAGCGTTTGAAATAAAAAATTGTATATTTGTGAGTTGTACCATATTTTTATTCTTTAAATATAACTTTCACTCACAAGCCAGCTCGATTATTATTTATAATTACAGGAGTCTTCAAACTGTGATGTAATACGATTTAAAATCTATAGACCTGTAAGATTCATTGTAAATTGTTGAATAAATTGTTGTCGATAGATTCTACTTTTTTAATTGTGTTTTTAATCATAAAAATACTTTCAATTCATAGAATGAATTCCTCATGGTAGTCTACTTTATTCAATGTTCTTTTTTAGTCCGATTTTTTAGTTCAATTTTCACAAGTCTGCACCTATTTGGTGGTACCTAGCATATTACTATATACTTTTATTACAATATGACCTAAAAAATCCAGTTGAGATAAATATCGTTACATAAAAATACAACATGTTAGTTTAGTATGTAAAATAAACCAGTATTTACATGAAATCCCTTGCCATAACTTAGGTATTTGAATAAATATTGAGTTTATAAATTATCAGTATTTCTCAGTTAAAAGGAATGATGAAATTCTCTACAATAGAGTTTTCTCATATTATTTGTATAAACTACCACAATTTTTGTAGTAATGACATTTTAATTTGACTTCCAAACGTGATAGGTACAGTGCTTGAGGTTTAACGGTGTCCCTCGTCTGCTCTAGCATTTGACTACTAGCCTAACTGAAAACATTATACAATACATATATCGTCTCTTTCTTAATCATGTCTCTTTCTTTGCAGAAGCAGAGCAAAACATTTAAAGAACATGTCTACATCAAACTATTACAGCATTATCATTTAGTTAATTAGAGCTATTCCGACTTTAGAGCTATTTTGACACTGATGTTTTCTTGTGTTGGGTTTTGACCCCGAACTGCAGCCCAGTCCACCCTAGCAATCTCAAGGTCAGAGACACAGTTAAACTTCACATACTGTACAGACTTGAAAATTTGGATGGAACCTTAGTTTGGATTGAAACTTTTGTAAATTTTTTAATTTTTAATTTTGCCCAAGAATAGATGTGGCTATTCACTTATTTAGGCGACCAACTGTTTCACATTCGGTAAATAATCATTGTTTGCAATAGATCAGCTTTAGCCTTTGTATTTCATAAGCTACATTTGATAGGTGTTTCAAATTCTGTGTAATGATGACAATAAATAAATATCTATCATAACTGTAAAATTTAACCTTTCAGCTATATTTTAATTATTTTTATTGATATCACTTGGCAAAAAAACCCACTACTTAGTGATATTATTCATGAGTGGCATTTCACACTAGATCAGTGCATTGTTTAACGCTATGAGTCACAGAAAAACGCAAGACATTAACAGAAATATTTTTTAAAAAAACCTCAAGATATATAACACAAAAACTGCAAGTTTTATTATTTATTTAATGGTGAACTTATTACTCATGCCATAGCCCCTATTGTGGGTGACAGTGCTTACCTTTTTAGATCTTTGTCTCACATGGTAGTTTTTAGACCTTTTTCTTTGTAGTTTTTTAATAATTATTGTGTTAAATACTGTTATTTTAAATTAGTATCATCAATATAAATAACCTCTAGATAGATCAAAATAAACCCTCATTAATTCATAACAAAAAACAGTCAACGCCTATTTTATCAAAAGTATGACTATGTTACTAATAAAAAAGTATAAAAAAAAAGAAATTTAGTGTTACTTTCTTTAAAAATAGTATAATTTGTATAAGTAAATACATCTACGTATACTAAATCTCAACAGAATTACAAGAATTAATTGCATGAAGTCTAGCTATTGGTTTTTTTTTAATTACCAAAGATACAAAAACAATTATAATAAAAAGAAAAAACTGTATTTCAAAAATGCAAATTAAAAATAAATACTAACAGGGGCCACAGGGGTACGTTTAAGCAAGGTTTTTAACCACAGTTTTAAAATTAGAAACTGAAAAATGTAAGAATTTCAGTTTTTAGCATACTAGTAATGGTTTGTAGCAAATTAGGCCCAAATAAATTTAAAAGTAATATTTAATGTAAAAACAGTGGGCAGTGTTTGGTTCAAAACTAGTTTTTACAACCGACCTATAAGGTAAAAGAAGAAAGTTTAAAGACACTGTCATTGATCGTCAAAATAAAAATGTTGCAGCCCACTTGAGGAATTTATAAAACTATGCTGGGAACACATCGAGGCTATTCTTAAAATTTTACTTTTTACCAACCGAGGAGGTGGTAGTTTGAAATCTAACCAAAGTGTTTAAAAATGCAAGGCTAGGCAAAGGCTCTAGCGCTTGCCACGATTAACATGAAGGACGTTTTCAATTAGATTCTCCATTGCTTTTCATCTGCCGGAACTACTAACATCTTTTCTGAAGGGGCGATTTCTTCCAGCCAGAATAGTAAAGGTCCAAAAGGAGATCCAAGACGATATGCTAAAGATAGAACTGATTACAAAAAACGCAAGTGAAGTGACAGAAATTCTTGACCGAATTTTTTATGAATAATAAAGGTTTTAATAGATTTTATCAAACGAATTTCAACATCACTATTCGACTTTACCTGTGATTTTTAAAGTCTATTAATTATTAAAGTTTTCACAAAGAATACAAGTAATTTTGAAATCTAAATTAATTAAAGTTTTGAAAAGTAATAATTACAGGTTGGTAAAAAAATAATTGCTTTAAGAATTTATTCGTTTGTATAAATTAAAAACATTTTAAGGAGATAAAGTTTTTGTTTAGTTTGTAAGTAAAATGTTGTCAGTCACAAAATCGAAAGATGTAGTTATTTCAGAAAATACTGTAAGTAAAAGTATATAAGGATAAACAAAAAAGGGTTAGTTTCCAATTTGTTTTTATAAGAGATCAAAGTTTGGGGAAATTACAAGTTTCGATTTTACATCGAATTCATAGCTTAGATCATTACCATTGCAGGGTCACACCAGTAAGTAACAGACAGGCTACGAAGGTAATATATTTACATGGACAACGCAGAAGCAATATATAAAAAGGTAAAATATAAACGGTTAATGTTTGGATGCCAAAGGCATCGAGGGACCTGTTCGAAAATATCAAAAGATGGTAGTAAAGGAGAAACTATGTATATCAAAGGCATCAAGGGAGCTATTTCAAAATAGCACAGAAAAGGAAGACAGATCTAGGAGTAAGATTAAGGTTAAAAATCCACCTAAATGAATCCATAAAAATAAATTAACTTACCGAAATATAAATATGTTACCATAAATAATTTGTAAATTATATCACAATCATTATAAAATCTATTCCAAGAGGATAACTAAATTTGTAGCTAGGCCTATATAGCAATATAGATGCCTATAGTACTCTGTTTATACAGTTTTTTATCTTGGTGCATTAAGGTTGTTTTAAGTTGAATTTTAATTGAATTTGTACCACTATTTATGGAGTTCAACATATAAAATAATTTGTCTCTTGTTTAAAGTAAACAGTCTTATTTTTCCGGTCTGACTTTTGGTGAGTGGCGAGTGTTTATATTTTTAACTTAATAGATAACAGGATGATAGTTATGGACTAAAGTGCTGATGAATGGTCTTAATTTAAGTTTTCAATTGATGGTTGAAATTTGTTATCAATTCTGACTTGGTTTTAGATTACAATTCCTGTAATGGTGTCGTACTAGGCAAAGTGGCCACTAAATATTGCGGGCAAAGTGCCCCATGTATAACTTTGTATATATTTGTTCAACTGTTTATCTTTTAATGAATTCTTGATTTTAGTTTATTCATTTTCTAAGTTTAATAAATATGTATTCAATTTAAATCCTTTTATAATGTTCTCGTTGTGTCCTATTTCTTGTATTTGGAAATGTTACAGACCATATCAAGATGGCATACAAATGCAGTAGAAAATCGACACAATTATGGAGTTCAGATCCGATGAAAGGGTTATATTAGCTGTAAAAAGAGACAAGATGCCATTTTCAATGGCGGAAAAACAGTCAACAATTTGTCAAAGCAGTGGCATAATTTGTCGAAAAATACTCTCAGACGAAGAGTTCTAGAGAAGAATCAAGATGCAATTGATGAGAAGAAAATCGTTGGTAATACAGAAAGATCTTCACTGATGAACAGGAAGAATAACTTTGTCACCATATTATTGATATGGAAAAACAATTCCATGGTATCACTTATAAGGTCTTACGATACATAGCATACAGTTTCGTAATAAGAAAACAATATTCTTAACACTTTTAATGTTGAGAAAAATGGGGGACAAGGAGTGAGTAGAAGAGCTTAAAAGGAGACATCATAACATCACTCTGAGAAGCCCAGAAGCTACTTATCTAATAAGAACGCGAAGATTCAACAAAACCAATGTAACAACATTTTTTGATATCTTAAAAACAGTTGTAGAAAGCCCTAAGTATTCAGCTCATAATATCTATAATTGTGATGCAACTTGTTTATTAACAGTACAAAGTAGGGAATCAAAACTATTTACTTTGGAAGGAAGAAGGTAGGTCGGTGCGATAAAATCGGGAGATAGTAACTTACTTTCGACATTTAAAGTGTAATTGTCGGCTGGGGGGAGCTTTACAGCAACCATCACGGGAAGCTCATATAAAAAAAAATTGGCAGCAGAAATGCAAAAGTGACAGAAGAGAAAGAGGACAGATATAAACACCCCAATTATTTTAAACTAAAAAGTATGAAAATTCATTGAAACTATAATGTTTTGACAAAATCCCTTACATCTCATAATAATTTTGAACAAGTGTTTCTAACTCATTCCCTTACCTGTGACAAACCTTGGCCCCTTTACCCCACATATGAGGGCAAAGTGGCCATTTTGTACTTTATTAAAAATTCTGTTTATTTAAGTTTGAAACTTAAAAAGTCTAAACAACAATATATTATCCAAAGCACAAGATTTTGTAGTTGATGTTGTGCAGCGGCCAGAATGACCGATGCAAATAAATGTGGTATTAGTACAGAATAATGTAACTAAGGCTAGAATAGTTAAATAGATAATTCAACTAATATTCAAATTATCTCAAAGTAGTATAATAAAAAGGTTAAATATAGGGAAAATCAATGTAAACTGAGGTAATTAGAACTAAATAGACAAACTGGGAATTTTAGAATAAATTATAAACCAACATAACTGTATAGTTTGGTAGCAAAACTAAAGAAAGAAATAGATAAATTCTTAAAAGAGCAAGAGGGTAATTCCAAATTGTAAGAGGTTACACAGTAAAGTCCGGAAGACCACCCCAATAATTTCTATAGCAGTATGAGGTCTGCTTTACTAATAAAAAACACTGAAGTTAGGTTTAACACTAAACGTTAATTAAAAGAAATAATTCAAGTTTATGAGTGGAGTTAAGTCTACGCCACTTACCAATCCAAATGTATGCGGTGCTAGTGAAGTGATGAATCGTTGGTCGTCCCAGTCCTGGGTGAAGTCCTGAAGGGATGAAACGTAGATCTCGAATAGTGGCATTAACTAGAACTCATTTAATTCAATTTAAAGTGAAGTCACTTCAATCGTCACAATAGAAAATCTTTAGTTAACAAATGATAGTTCACTCACGAGGTTAAATAGTTAATGGTCTGCTGTATAATGAAAGCACACGAGGTTAACCTAAGAAAATGGCACTTTAACATATAAAGCGGTTTAAGTTAGTTTTATTACTGTTGACGTCAATAATTTATAGTCAGAACGCATTTAAGACATTAACTGAATGTATTCAACAAGTGGGGTAACAAGTGGTTATAACCCATGCGAACGGCTAAAAGCACTTGGCTAGAAACTTGCGTGCCTCACTAACAAAACCAGCCAAATTGGAAGAGAGAGGAAAAATACCTGGCGCGACTAAGGCACAAAGAAAGTCAGAACGGCCCTGCGCAACTAACGCAAAAGTGACGTCTAGCAGCTGTTTACTAGATTGAAACTAAGTAGATCTAGTCCAAATCATAGATGCATAGGATCAATGCGTCTGGTAACTGGATCGCAAAACTATTTCTTTGCAGTAAAAGGAGCCTAGATTCTAGCCGGCATTGAATATCTAGTAGGCGGTTGAAACTGAACTGTGGGTAAAGAACACCAGCTGTTCCTAGGTTATACGAAAGCAGGTTACAAATAACGTAAGTTACTGAAAGATAGGTTATCCTGTACTTGTCATACCGCCAACCAAAACGAATGTTTTAGAAATAAAGAAGATGAGTAGTAGAGGGGCGAAGAACCAGAAAGAAAAGTCCAGGAGGTCAGCGGATAGCTAAGAGATGGATGGATGTCCAAGAGTTGGTAACAGAAGTGTAGACTATCTGGTCTTCCTTAAGTGGATTGAAGTCCTTAATCCTTTGGGGGGGGGGGGTATTGCGCAAGTAAGTAAGAGGTGGACCATGACTGACAGAAGCGGTTAGATATCTGCTGAAGAAGTGGCGGATGCTAAATGATCGATGGTTTCTTGGACCACTGGGTAGGACGATTCAGTAGCGGGTGACCAATTAAACATTTAGGGGTAAGAAGAATGAGGATTCGCTAGGGGGAAGAAAGAAAGAATTTGGGCTGCGGTTGAGAATAGGTTAGATTTGCTAAATGGGTTGATTTCGTGGAGGCTGATAAACTCCACCGCCCACCATGAGCAGACCGGAGGCGTCGACTAGAGGGCGAAGAGACTCGGTGATATGGTTGACTGGCTGAACTCTTCTAACGGAGCCACTGGTGGTGGTAACCTTGCGTAAGTCCTTGTAGCGTTGAGTGTCTTTATTGGTGCGGATGACTTTTTTGCTCTCCGTTGATCGACGTGCAGAGTCGTAGCGTGCGGCTAATCTTGCAATGAGGGCGTGAGGTTGACGACATAGATGGTCGGGAAGCGAACCCGAGAAAATCCATCCGAAAAAGGTGTTCAGGGCAGCAGGTTGACCCTTGATAATGGTCTGTGGTTCATTGCTAACACTGCGGCGGTTAAATACGTCAGATCCTAGTATTAAGTCAATTTGGGCAGGAGTGTCAATGTGAGGGCCACCTAGTGGGAGATAGCTGTAATGTACGTGTATACTGGGTAAAAGTGCGGTTGATGGAAGAGGGTCAGTGATGTGAGGTAGCACTGCAGCTTCTAGATCGAGTTTGAAATTTGAGGCATATCTAGAAGAGATTCGTAGGGACACATATTCTGATATATGTGTGGTTTGAAAAGTATCACTATTCATTAATACTATTCATTATACAGCAGACCATTAACTATTTAACCTCGTGAGTGAACTATCATTTTGTTAATTAAAGATTTTCTATTGTGACGATTGAAGTGACTTTACTTTAAATTGAATTAAATGAGTTCTAGTTAATGCCACTCTTCGAAATCTACGTTTCATCCCTTCAGGACTTCACCCAGGCCTGGGACGACCAACGATTCATCACTTCACTAGCACCGCATACATTTGTATTGGTAAGGGGCGTAGACTTAACTCCACTCATAAACTTGAATTATTTCTTTTAATTAACGTTTAGTGTTAAACCTAATTTCAGTGTTTTTTATTAGTAAAGCAGACCTCATACTGCTATAGAATTTATTGGGGTGGTCTTCCGGACTTTACTGTGTAACCTCTTACAATTTGGAATTACCCTCTTGCTCTTTTAAGAATTTATCTATTTCTTTCTTTAGTTTTGCTACCAAACTATACAGTTATGTTGGTTTATAATTTATTCTAAAATTCCCAGTTTGTCTATTTAGTTCTAATTACCTCAGTTTACATTGATTTTCCCTATATTTAACCTTTTTATTATACTACTTTGAAATAATTTGAATATTAGTTGAATTATCTATTTAACTATTCTAGGCTTAGTTACATTATTCTGTACTAATACCACATTTATTTGCATCGGTCATTCTGGCCGCTGCACAACATCAACTACAAAATCTTGTGCTTTAGATAATATATTGTTGTTTAGACTTTTTAAGTTTCAAACTTAAATAAACAGAATTTTTAATAAAGTACAAAATGGCCACTTTGCCCTCATATGTGGGGTAAAGGGGCCAAGGTTTGTCACAGGTAAGGGAATGAGTTAGAAACACTTGTTCAAAATTATTATGAGATGTAAGGGATTTTGTCAAAACATTATAGTTTCAATGAATTTTCATACTTTTTAGTTTAAAATAATTGGGGTGTTTATATCTGTCCTCTTTCTCTTCTGTCACTTTTGCATTTCTGCTGCCAATTTTTTTTTATATGAGCTTCCCGTGATGGTTGCTGTAAAGCTCCCCCCAGCCGACAATCACACTTTAAATGTCGAAAGTAAGTCACTATCTCCCGATTTTATCGCACCGACCTACCTTCTTCCTTCCAAAGTAAATAGTTTTGATTCCCTACTTTGTACTGTTAATAAACAAGTTGCATCACAATTATAGATATTATGAGCTGAATACTTATGGCTTTCTACAACTTTTTTAAGATATCAAAAAATGTTGTTACATTGGTTTTGTTGAATCTTCGCGTTCTTATTAGATAAGTAGCTTCTGGGCTTCTCAGAGTGATGTTATGATGTCTCCTTTTAAGCTCTTCTACTCACTCCTTGTCTCCCATTTTTCTCAACATTAAAAGTGTTAAGAATATTGTTTTCTTATTACGAAACTGTATGCTATGTATCGTAAGACCTTATAAGTGATACCATGGAATTGTTTTTCCATATCAATAATATGGTGACAAAGTTATTCTTCCTGTTCATCAGTGAAGATCTTTCTGTATTACCAACGATTTTCTTCTCATCAATTGCATCTTGATTCTTCTCTAGAACTCTTCGTCTGAGAGTATTTTTCGACAAATTATGCCACTGCTTTGACAAATTGTTGACTGTTTTTCCGCCATTGAAAATGGCATCTTGTCTCTTTTTACAGCTAATATAACCCTTTCATCGGATCTGAACTCCATAATTGTGTCGATTTTCTACTGCATTTGTATGCCATCTTGATATGGTCTGTAACATTTCCAAATACAAGAAATAGGACACAACGAGAACATTATAAAAGGATTTAAATTGAATACATATTTATTAAACTTAGAAAATGAATAAACTAAAATCAAGAATTCATTAAAAGATAAACAGTTGAACAAATATATACAAAGTTATACATGGGGCACTTTGCCCGCAATATTTAGTGGCCACTTTGACTAGTACGACACCATTACAGGAATTGTAATCTAAAACCTAGCCAGAATTGATAACAAATTTCAACCATCAATTGAAAACTTAAATTAAGACCATTCATCAGCACTTTAGTCCATAACTATCATCCTGTTATCTATTAAGTTAAAAATATAAACACTCGCCACTCACCAAAAGTCAGACCGGAAAAATAAGACTGTCTACTTTAAACAAGAGACAAATTATTTTATATGTTGAACTCCATAAATAGTGGTACAAATTCAATTAAAATTCAACTTAAAACAACCTTAATGCACCAAGACAAAGAACTGTATAAACAGAGTACTATAGGCATCTATATTGCTATATAGGCCTAGCTACAAGTTTAGTTATCCTGTTGGAATAGATTTTATAATGATTGTGATATAATTTACAAATTATTTATGGTAACATATTTATATTTCGGTAAGTTAATTTATTTTTATTTATTCATTTAGGTGGATTTTTAACCTTAATCTTACTCCTAGATCTGTCTTCCTTTTCTGTGCTATTTTGAAATAGCTCCCTTGATGCCTTTGATATACATAGTTTCTCCTTTACTACCATCTTTTGATATTTTCGAACAGGTCCCTCGATGCCTTTGGCATCCAAACATTAACCGTTTATATTTTACCTTTTTATATATTGCTTCTGCGTTGTCCATGTAAATATATTACCTTCGTAGCCTGTCTGTTACTTACTGGTGTGACCCTGCAATGGTAATGATCTAAGCTATGAATTCGATGTAAAATCGAAACTTGTAATTTCCCCAAACTTTGATCTCTTATAAACACAAATTGGAAACTAACCATTTTTGTTTATCCTTATATACTTTTACTTACAGTATTTTCTGAAATAACTACATCTTTCGATTTTGTGACTGACAACATTTTAATTACAAACTAAACAAAAACTTTATCTGCTTAAAATGTTTTTAATTTATACAAACGAATAAATTCTTAAAGCAATTATTTTTTTACCAACCTGTAATTATTACTTTTCAAAACTTTAATTAATTTAGATTTCAAAATTACTTGTATTCTTTGTGAAAACTTTAATAATTAATAGACTTTAAAAATCACAGGTAAAGACGAATAGTGATGTTGAAATTCGTTTGATAAAATCTATTAAAACCTTTATTATTCATTAAAAATTCGGTCAAGAATTACTGTCACTTCACTTGCGTTTTTTGTAATCAGTTCTATCTTTAGCATATCGTCTTGGATCTCCTTTTGGACCTTTACTATTCTGGCTGGAAGAAATCGCCCCTTCAGAAAAGATGTTAGTAGTTCCGGCAGATGAAAAGCAATGGAGAATCTAATTGAAAACGTCCTTCATGTTAATCGTGGCAAGCGCTAGAGCCTTTGCCTAGCCTTGCATTTTTAAACACTTTGGTTAGATTTCAAACTACCACCTCCTCGGTTGGTAAAAAGTAAAATTTTAAGAATAGCCTCGATGTGTTCCCAGCATAGTTTTATAAATTCCTCAAGTGGGCTGCAACATTTTTATTTTGACGATCAATGACAGTGTCTTTAAACTTTCTTCTTTTGCCTTATAGGTCGGTTGTGAAAACTAGTTTTGAACCAAACTCTGCCCACTGTTTTTACATTAAATATTACTTTTAAATTTATTTGGGCCTAATTTGCTACAAACCATTACTAGTATGCTAAAAACTGAAATTCTTACATTTTTCAGTTTCTAATTTTAAAACTGTGGTTAAAAACCTTGCTTAAACGTACCCCTGTGGCCCCTGTTAGTATTTATTTTTAATTTGCATTTTTGAAATACAGTTTTTTCTTTTTATTATAATTGTTTTTGTATCTTTGGTAATTAAATAAAAACCAATAGCTAGACTTCATACAGTTAATTCTTGTAATTCTGTTGAGATTTAGTATACGTAGATGCATTTACTTATACAAATTATACTATTTTTAAAGAAAGTAACACTAAATTTCTTTTTTTTATACTTTTTTATTAGTAACATAGTCATACTTTTGATAAAATAGGCGTTGACTGTTTTTTGTTATGAATTAATGTGGGTTTATTTTGATCTATCTAGAGGTTATTTATATTGATGATACTAATTTAAAATAACAGTATTTAACACAATAATTATTAAAAAACTACAAAGAAAAAGGTCTAAAAACTACCATGTGAGACAAAGATCTAAAAAGGTAAGCACTGTCACCCACAATAGGGGCTATGGCATGAGTATTAAGTTCACCATTAAATAAATAATAAAACTTGCAGTTTTTGTGTTATATATCTGGAGGTTTTTTTAAAAAATATTTCTGTTAATGTCTTGCGTTTTTTCTGTGACTCATAGCGTTAAACAATGCACTGATCTAGTGTGAAATGCCACTCATGAATAATATCACTAAGTAGTGGGTTTTTTTGCCAAGTGATATCAATAAAAATAATTAAAATATAGCTGAAAGGTTAAATTTTACAGTTATGATAGATATTTATTTATTGTCATCATTACACAGAATTTGAAACACCTATCAAATGTAGCTTATGAAATACAAAGGCTAAAGCTGATCTATTGCAAACAATGATTATTTACCGAATGTGAAACAGTTGGTCGCTTAAATAAGTGAATAGCCACATCTATTCTTGGGCAAAATTAAAAATTAAAAAATTTACAAAAGTTTCAATCCAAACTAAGGTTCCATCCAAATTTTCAAGTCTGTACAGTATGTGAAGTTTAACTGTGTCTCTGACCTTGAGATTGCTAGGGTGGACTGGGCTGCAGTTCGGGGTCAAAACCCAACACAAGAAAACATCAGTGTCAAAATAGCTCTAAAGTCGGAATAGCTCTAATTAACTAAATGATAATGCTGTAATAGTTTGATGTAGACATGCTCTTTAAATGTTTTGCTCTGCTTCTGCAAAGAAAGAGACATGATTAAGAAAGAGACGATATATGTATTGTATAATATTTTCAGTTAGGCTAGTAGTCAAATGCTAGAGCAGACGAGGGACACCGTTAAACCTCAAGCACTGTACCTATCAAGTTTGGAAGTCAAATTAAAATGTCATTACTACAAAAATTGTGGTAGTTTATACAAATAATATGATTTTTATGATTAAAAACACAATTAAAAAAGTAGAATCTATCGACAACAATTTATTCAACAATTTACAATGAATCTTACAGGTCTATAGATTTTAAATCGTATTACATCACAGTTTGAAGACTCCTGTAATTATAAATAATAATCGAGCTGGCTTGTGAGTGAAAGTTATATTTAAAGAATAAAAATATGGTACAACTCATAAATATACAATTTTTTATTTCAAATGCTTTTCAACGACTAATTTGTCTTCATCCTCAGCGAAAATACACAAATGAAATTAACTAAAATATATATATATATATTAAACATAACCTATAAAGTTTTAGCAAAAGTAAACACAAAAGTCTTTTGCTAAAACTTTATAGGTTATGTTTAATTTATATATATATATATATATATATATATATATATATATATATATATTAGTTAATTTCATTTGTGTATTTTCACTGAGGATGACGACAAATTAGTCGTTGAAACGCGTTTGAAATAAAAAATTGTATATTTGTGAGTTGTACCATATTTTTATTCTTTAATTACTCCTGTAATTGCTGTAATTGCTTATAACTTTTATCACATTTATAACTTTACCAAATCATAATGGCTTTATTATTAGGTTCCATAAAAACTAAGTTCAGTTAAATTCTGACTTAAGCTGCATGAATCCAAATCAGTTTTCTACTCTTAATCTTTCAATTACAATTTATAGTCTCATTTGTCGGCTCCCTACGGTACTTAATGACATCGATTATGTAATAATATAAGTATTATTTTATTCACTAGTTTAGTAGGTATATGGGATTATAAATTGTGTATATCTAGCAGAAATTGAACAATTCATGTTTTATATTCAATATTTTGCACACCTGTCCTCAATCGTATAAATATGGGATATTTTAATATACAACAAATTATTACGTTGTAATATACAGTAATTATTATTATACAGTAATTGCTCATGTTCCATGAGTAGCTACTTTACAGGCTAAATAACGTAGCCATTTGCAAGTAAATCTATAAATGTAGTTCCGAATATGTTTTTAATACTGTGGGTCAATTTGCACTTTAACAGTTTGGGAATCAAAATAACATAGCTAACACGGACAGATATAAAAAAAAATATAAACATATAGTTTTGTAGTTACATAACAGAATGTTCAAAATCTTGCTTTTAATTTTCACAATATTAAAATGGAACAATTAAATATATTGTAAGTGAAAAGAAAGCCTATATTAGATTTGCAATGATACGTGCATTTTTTATTTACTAAATATTGTAGTGACATAAGTACAATCTGTAGTAACAATGACATGTGCATCCAAAACCTGTTGGATGCTCGCTTCTCTATAGGGCATCTCTGTGTAAGGTATACAGTGTCCCAGGGAAAAAGCGGAAATCTTTCAATGTTTTTTTCTTGAAGTAAATTAATAAAATATCTCGTTAAATTAAAGTCTTGAAAAGTTTCGTTAACGATCGACAACCATCAAAAGATTTAAATGAACAATTGATTGTTAATATAATTATTTTACATTAATTTCTTCTGAGAGTTCTGATAGCATCCTGGTTTCTTCCTGTTATATCCAGTTGTTTATAGCTATTGTGTATCATTCCAAATTCTTATTTATTATCCATTTGTAGAAATTCCTTGTAAAAAAAATCTTTACACTGTAAACAGGTGAGACATCCTGGTAAGACGTGGGAAGGTTTTTTATAAAGGGTTGTACTCAAAACTATATTAAAATACAAAATAAATCAAGTTTTATTACGTTGTTCACTCTTACATATTAAAAGAAATAAAATGTTCTCCTTAATTCTTCCTAAATTTAAGATTTATTTATTTTCTTCATAAACAACAATCATCATAAAATAGTCGATAAAAAAATAAACCCTAATGAAATGTAATTATTCTGACATCGTTTTCTAAAGTCAAAAGCAAATCTTTTCTTATATCTAGTCATAGTGCGAACATATGTCTAGTGGAATCCAGTTTTACTGGGACAAGGTACACGTTTGAAGTTGGCCAGTTTAACCACCCTCACATTCCTCCCTACACACTGTAGGGAAGTGGGAAAGGTAGCGAAAAAAGTAACAAATTAATTGGAGTATCTAGAAACACCGAAAACCCAAATCTGAACGCAGGCGGTACCCCTCAGAGATAAGCCAAGTTTAGATATCCAATTCCTACGTTCAATGAATATTATTATTTACACCGCTCGCCACATCACTAAGTGAAATCAAAATATAATGCACGGTATAGCTGCCTAGCTGAACATATAATAGCGTAACGATAACGGACGAAAGTCATACAGAAAAAAATTAACATGAAGTAGTATCAGCACTTGCAAATTTAAAGTAAAAGCACAGGTATTGTCGAAATCCAATGGACTGAGAGAGGTGATGGATCTCTCTTGTGTGAACAGTCCACAGCATCGGAAAAATAGGAAATGAATAGAAAGAGATTAAATAATTTTTTTATTGTACAGACAAGCTATTTTTATTTCAAACTATTTATTGAAAATCATTTATTGAAATATGAATCATTTATATTGAACTATAAAATATTTCATTATCAACAGAAAGCGACACTTATTATTATTTTTACATCGATGATTTTTTAGTTGCGTTTAATACCGATAATTAGAACAGTGCTTTAAGGGAATATTCTTGATGTTTAATTCAAGGGTATAGAAAATATTCCTGAGAGCTAACACTATGGTAAAAGCAATATTCCTGAAGGTTAACTCTTTGGCAAAGGCAATATTCCTGAGGGTTAACTCACTGGTAAATCAATATTCCAGAAAGAAAACTAAGGGATAAAGGTAATGTTGTTGATGGTTAATTCAGGGGTAAAGAAAATCTTCCTGATGGTTAGCTGAGGGGTAAAGGCAATATTACTGAACGTTACTTTCTGGATAAAGGATATATTTCAGTTGACCCAAGGATAAAAACAATATTCCTGATGGTTAACTGACGGGTAAAGACAACATTCATGAAGGTTTATTCTCAAGCAAACCTAATTGATTAACCTGCAATTCCTTTTGATTACCCGAGGGATAAACAACAATATTCCTGATGGTCAACTCTCATGCACAGGCAATACTCCTGTAAGCTAACTCAGGAATAAAAACATATTTCCTCGTACATTTATCTGTTCCTTGTATTAAATGGAACTTTAGATTTTACTTAGTTGAAATGTCTCCACATACTCTGATGTTTCAGTAGGAACTACAAAACATTAGAATATAGGTAGATATTTAACCTTTGCCAAATCGCATAAAGCTAAATATATTTCAGTTCTTTGGCGAAGGAATAAGAATTTGAGTTCCAGGTACCAACTACACGAAATTAATACCTGCAATCATTAATAAGCCATTCATAACGAGTTATTTTCTATGTGATATTACTTTTAATATTTTATCTTCGATAAATCTTTCGAGTGGGATTATGGATAAAACCTGAGATCGATTATTATTAGACCATTTGTTTAACATGTAATTCACAATATTTCGTTTCTATGTAATTCAATTCTGAAACATTTCATTTTTATACATCTTGATGGACAACAGGCTTGTTAGAGAATAATTTATCTTGTTTCAACAGCAAGGTAAATACGTAATATGTGCGCTAAACATTTTTCGAAGCATTACATATTCTTTTTATTAAATGGAACAATAGATTTAACGTAGTTTATAGGTCTTTGAAGGTTTTGATGTTCCAGTAGAAAAATCAAAAGCTCAGTACCTTTTATAGTTTTCTTCCCTTGTCATTATCTTTGTTTTTGAAATATCTTTTTCAATTACATGCAATTAATACAGATTTCACTTAAAAATGTAATGAAGATGTTTTTTCGGAGCCTAAATTTAAGTGCCATATATATTTGGGTCTCGTCAATCCGAGTATGTATGTACTACCCATGGCTTCTCAGGGCCTATACAGTCAGCCAGTCCACCAGCTAATTCAAATTAACGTAGTCCCCCAGCATAACATCACTTTGTCTTCCATCCAACCCCAATAATCTCCTATCATCAAGCTAGAAACCCATCTCAGTTCCAGTCCTATGCTAATCTTGCCCTTCCCATATCCCTACTAACAGCCATTGTTGCGGAAGACAAACGCTGCAAATCTCGGAGATCACTAAATACCCTTCTATTACTTGACATATGGCCGGATAGGATGAAAATCAGACGCTGTTTTCAGTGGAACCCTTTAAATCCGAACTAATTGGCGCTGTAGCCTGTTCGGATTTGGAAAGGTTCGGATTTGCTGAAGTATTTTAATATTTAACGAACAATATTAGAGAATGCATTACATATTTCTGTATCAATACTGTACTGTAGACCTTTTTACAATATTTTGTCTTCAAATTTGAAGTGTTAATGCGACTAAACAAAGACGAAAGTTTGACAAAGTTGGCTGTTGAATTTAGTGTTGATAATTCTACAATAAGTGAATGGCAAAAGAATCGTGCAAACATTGAACAGTTTTGCAGTGCTACAAATGAAAAGTCTTTAGAACAACGTCATCAATCGAAAGTTTCTGTGAATGAAAAAATTGACGAAGCTGTATTTTTATAGTTTACACAAGAGAGGCAGAAAAGATTAATACAAGAAAGGCATTACAGTTAAACAAAAATAATGAACGGTAATTTGGAATTTACTGCTAGCAATAGATAATTGGATAGATGGAAGAGAAGACACGGAATTAGACCACTAACGGTAAATGGGGAGAAGTTATCAGCTGATAATCTTGATGCAAAAGAATATTTAGTCGTATTCACAGATTTGAATTCGTCTGAAAATTACTCGCCCCAGCAAGTGTATAATGCGGACGGGACGAGATTGAATTTTAAAGCCCTTCCCACTGAAAGTCTTGCTTCTAAGTCTTTTTTATTTTTATTTTACTGTCAATAAATTCTATGTTAATGAAGTGATACAGTAGTACAGTATAGGCCTTCGAATTATATCGTGTATTTACAGTGTTAATTCCAATATACAATATAAAAAGACGTGATACATATCTCGATCTTGTTTTACACAAGTATAAAGTACATACTTCATTAAGTTTTAGATACTTTTTTAAAATTTTGTTTTCATCAAATCATGTACGGATTTCGCTGGGGTTTGGATTTCTAGGGTTCGAATTTGAGGGGTTCTACTGTATATATACGTAGATCGTGTATATATATATATATATATATATATATATATATATATATATATATATATATAAAGAACTAAGTCCAAATACAAATACAAGAATTATAATTGAATTTACAATTCAAAGCTTTTCGTTGGCTAACAGTACCAACATCATCAGGAATATTAAACATTTGGTTCAATATTCCTGATGATGTTGGTACTGTTAGCCAACGAAAAGCTTTGAATTGTAAATTCAATTATAATTCTTGTGTTTGTATTTTGACTTAGTTCTTTAATTATACACAAGAATACATATTGTGATATATATATATATATATATATATATATATATATATATATATAATTTTAAATTTAATGTGAATCTACCAGAGGACATTGAAATAAAATATGAAAACGTCATTTTGCGATGATTAGTTATTTTAATTTATTCGAGATTATTCTGCATTGATAAAACTAACTGACCATTTAGCCTGGTATGGTGACGTAATCATAAGGGATAAATGATTATTGGCTGTTTCAAGTGGGACGAACTCTGGAAGAGAGTTGTGGTATATTACACTATAGAATGATAAATGTAGTGCGACCCCATAGGGGGGTTTAGGGGAGGAAGGATAATGTCATTATTTTCTGATGTTATGATGAAGGTTACGGTGACTAAATACGAAAGAACCATAGCCTTAGATATATGTATGTGTTAAAGGAAAACAAGAGTATATAGCTTAGGCGTGTTTTAATTATTAATAAGGTAGTGAGTGACACAAAGTTTCCATTCTAACATTTAGTAAGAGAGTAGCAACACTGGTTCTATCTGCACCATTTCAATAACAATACATAAGTTTACGAATATCTAGGATATTTGCTGTCAGATACATTTTAAAATGAATTGCTTTACATTTCTGCATAATAAAAAGCATCGAATGAAAATAAAAGGATACTAGAAAATTCCCTAATAAAAAAGAATATTGTTTACTTTTACCTTAAATAGCCTATTACATATTGGCAAATCGTTTTAATAAACAGAAATAATTGTTTTATTGAAATATATAGTTAATGAATTTCCATCAAACGTCAAAGGCAGTTAAATTTTACTTATTAATATTTTAAATTTGCATAGTAATATATCATCAATTATACGAGACTGAAAATACATTGTGAGCTAGGGAGTCAACGTTTTTAGTAAGGGAAAGGGAAAAGACATCACACCCTTACAGAATACCACATTAGGTTATATGACATTGAATTTAAACATTAATTACGTGTGCCTAATTTATTTAGAAACATTTCGATCCAATTTCAAGCTACAAAACCTTTGTCAAGGCCTTTTAAACTAACTTTTAACTATGTTTTTAAAAACGTGTTTTTGAGCTGTCTCTTCTAATGGTGTGGATAGACTGTGCGTTCGGTATAGAGGTTATGGACGACAATATATCACTTATAAACCACCAACACTATAAAGGTAACGTGTTATAATTTATTAAACAAATATTTTTAATACAAAAACATGTTTACAATATAATCGTAATTAATTAAATAACAACAAGTAATTCAAAAAATTTAAGCAATAGTCTCAATAAAGTTGAGGGAGATTAAAATAACTTTCAATTTTAAAAATAGATTCCGCTTTCACTACTCCTTTTTATAAATTTGAGTGAATTACTTTAATTGTACTTCCTTTTTTCTACATAAGACCGCTTATCCGAAAAATGGGAACATCTTCCATGTAACCACCTATCGTTCTCCTAGTTGATTGTTCATCGGCGTGAAAGGTCATATACAGTCTAAATTATTATAAAGGCCTTTCTCAGAAGGAATTGTTGTCAGTTATAGATATTTTTTCAACCTCCTCACATTTCATTTCCTCTATCTCCTGCGGCTGGCTCCTTCTACCTTTCCTTTATCTAATGTCTATATCTCCTTAAATGTGATTGAAGCCAAAGAATTCCAGTTTCCTGGGCGTTGTCATTGTATATATGTAGCTTGCCAGTGCTTCTAAGTTATCGGCAATTATACTATTGCACCTGTCAGAGGTCATGTCCAACAGTTTGGAACGTTTTCTGCAGCACCTCAAAGTTGACTAGTTAAACCAAGAGGTTCTACTGAGTATCCTGGGCTTTTACCGGTTTAACAGTGTTATTTTTAATATGTAGTATATTTTATCTTGCTCTTCAGTACGTAGACAAACGACCTTTTAGGGTACTTAGAAAATTAAAATAACTAATGCCTTTAGTTAGGTTGTTTTAAAAATACTATATTCATGGTGGCCATCTCTCTTACCCTGTATTTAGTTGTAAAACTAAACCATTTATCCAAGTCATAAAATACCATACTGTAATAGATCCAGTTGTTTCCAGGACACAGTCGTCTGGCTTCAGAATAAAACACTTGCTGTCAAAGGGCCTCGCCTCTTTATTTCACTAATGCACATAAAAATGATTAGGTAGAAGATTAATAGGTTACCAAAGTTTCAGCAGTTACCAACACGAATTTAAATAGAAAGTGTAAGTAAAAAGCAACCAATTACCAAAGAGAATTTCTAATACACTTTGACACATGTATAAACATAGGAAAATTTTTGTTTTTTTAAAAATTAAATAAAACCTGGTTAAACCTTTAAGCTACAACAAACAAGCGAAAAGTCGTGATAGAGATACAATAACAAGTGCCAAACCATCCTACGTTTGGTATAAATAACATACGTCCTATTAGTTGTAATTAGGCAAATGTTTTAAATAGTATAATTCTTTAGCAGCCATTTTATTGCAATTGAATTTCAAGGCGACGAATTCAATAGATCCAAAGTCAACTGATAAAGAAGGTAATATTGAGGAGGGAAAGTGGAAGATGGGGGAAATATTTGTCTTTGTGATCTGGGTTAAACCCTAGAGATAAATCCAAAATATAAAGGTAATCTAAGGCTAGCAATTGTAAGGATAGACGTAAGAAAGATACTCATTCACAACTTACAGTTAGGCATATAAATCTAAATAAAATGTTAAACATTTCTAAGACACAGTAATCAATGCTAAGTTTAGTTAGTCTTCTGACAGGGGGCGTAAGCTTCTAACCTCAGGAAGGGGGTTTTGCTTCAAGCACTACTGACCTGAGTCTGCTAATAATGTTACTGGACCTTATTCATAAGTCATATGGTAATTTCGATTTATATTCTACATTACTCTTTATTATGCATGCCTTGGGTTTTAATGTTCTATTTAAATGTATTTATTTTCGACTTCAAATAAAAGTACGGGAAGAGAGACCTCAAAGAATCTAAGATTGGCACAAAATATTTTGGAACAGGTAGCCTAAATGTTGGACAAGTTTTAGGAAAACAAAAAAGGGAGGAGAAACTGATTGTTCGTAGATAGTCAGTGAAATAGGGAGTATATACCGTTCACACACACTTTAAAACTATATCTATGAATACGTATGCTTTAGTACAAACAATAGAATAGTTAATTTTAAGATAAAATTAAAAACATTACCCTCTCTTTCCTTCTTCTTGTAGCTGAAGCAGCACGTGACTGTAACAAGATGAGTCATTGGTTAGTTAAAACTAGAACTTTAGAGGTTGTACAATATCCGTTATATAGATTAAAATATGGTTTTATGGATTCTATTTATATTTATTCTTTCTGCATGATTGCATATTGTTTAAAAATTTTTACGTCAATAATAGTTAAACATACACTCACAGACACAAAAAAAGGTAGCCAGAGAGATACTGAAAATTTCAATTTTCACTGTTTTTTTAACGTTTAGTTATTAGATAAAACCGTGCTGTTATGTTATATGTTTTATTTGATTAGGTAAAGTTATAGTCTAGGTATGTATTTATAACTTCTGCCCCCATGACTTTCTTCTGCAGCAGATCGTATTGTGACAGAGATGGAAAGGGAGGGAATAAAGAGAGAGGGAGAGTAGAACCGAGGCAGGGATAGAGATGGGTATGCAGAGAAAGAGGAGAGAGGAAGACAATTGAAAAGGGATATGGTATAATAGAGTAGATACCTATTCACCCGTCATGACTTATTTTTGCTTGTCGACAATTACACTTGCGACGGTAGGTATCGTAAAAAATCAAATATGCGATTTGTTAATAGCTTATTCTTAATATATTTTCCGGGGAATATCGACATTTTATAATTTTGGTCTTCCTGAGTAACATAGTGATAAAGAAGGACACAACGTTTTCATTTCAGAGATATGTAAGTCGAATATACGGTTGTCTAGGCATCACATTTTGTATAGGGCAATTATATATACATGGCACTCACATGTCTGTGCAAGGCAGCCTTTTATGAGACGAGGAACAGAACTAGTTAGATAGCTTTGCGTTGTTAATGTCTAAGTTGATGTTTTTATTATATTCATGTTTAGGGGCATAATTTGTGCAAAATAATATAGTAGTTAAATAAATATGTTAAAGTAAACTTACAAAGTCTCAAAAAAACTCTTTAGTATCATAGTTTTGCTTCTAATCGAAAACAATTTCAAGCAAAAGTGTCTTAATGAAATTATGGTAATGTAAATACAGTTTATTCTTTATTGTTGGTAATTTCTAAATTAATTGTTGTTAGTAGTTTTTTTTATATTAAAAAAAAATCCCGTTTAAAATTGGGTTTTACATAAAATATTATATATAATAAAATACCTATCCTTGTAGATAATATAGCACATGACTATGGGCGAAACCTTTAGATAATGTTATACTAATCATCGAGTTATAGAACTTATAATTTAGGTAAAATTGTGTAAAACGTACTAGGAAACCTTGTGGCAGTCCCCAATTCATATATGAAAAAAATTCAATGTTTAAACCGGTTTCCGAAAGTAACACTTGTTTGTTAAACAGGATTAGAGCAAAGTATTTAGAGATACTACAAATTAATAACCTGTAGCTTGTAGAAAGTTTTTCATCAATTTTAGGAAAAAATTTTACTCAATAATTCAACATGTTTTTAGGAAGGCGCTCACTTTGGACATTGCTCGATGATTAATTATTTTGTTTTTGCTACTTTTTCGACTCCTAAGAGATTTGTTACGAAATGGAGAATTAGTAATTTTGCTACAGATATTTTGTAAAAGCATATATGTATGCTTATATATATTTATTAGATTTCTACATATTTCAATAAGAAAACAAAAATTGAAGTAATAGTAATATTAAGGGACAATGTATCAAATGAAAACGTCAATTGAAGGCAGTTTCTCAACCAAAAATTACCTTTTGAGAAAGCTAAGAGCATCATGTATATTTATTTGAATTAATTATTTTTCAATAGTAAGAAAGATAAAGTAATAGTAAAGATAAATGTCTGAATGGTGAATTAGAAACGTAATAATTTGAAGCTTAGCTTTTAATTGAAACCTTGTTACAAATTATTACACTAATAAAATTACATAAGGTAGTGATTTGTGTGTGTGGATATGCTTGTTGATACGACTAAGCAAAATTTCTCCTAACATTTTATTTCCAATAATTAACTACAGCGCACTCTATTCTATTTACTCTAACATCACTCAGTTACCTATTTGTCCACATAGAATGCGCTTAGTGCGTACAACAGCGTAATTGTATATGTCCCAATCTGTCCAAATCAAATTAATACAAGTTTTTATATTAAATAATATATTAAACTTTAAAATTATTCCATATTGAATAATAAACCTGAAAATAAATAAACCTAATTAAAGATTTAACTAGCCTTAGGTTTCAAAGTTTTGTGTGTCTCTGTATTAAATGTACTTTCCTATGTATTCATGTAAATAAAGCTTACGTTTTCTTACCAGGAAATGCTTTAATAGAATTGTTTTATATTAGAAATATTAATTTGGTCTATGTTTACAAATTTATGTTAAAAAGTTGGTAAAACTTTGGCATTTTCATAAGTCGTAATGTACGATCACTGGGATTTCGTTCTTAAAAGTTTAAACATATTTTCTATTAATACCTTTTTTCTAAGCTAAATTGGGTTATAATATCGCAGTAAAAACACTATAAAGTCTTTGTGTATTTGGGAAATTTCATAATGCTCTTTATACCCATTATTACAAAGTGATATCGATAATGTTTCCAAGTAAATTAATAGTAATAGTTGCTTTTCATTAAAAACTTAACCAGTGTAGTAAGACTACTACCAGGTTATACCCCAAGGCATGCCCCTTAAATTTTGCTACTTTTTCTAACCTCCATCCAAAAGGAATATTTTCAAACAATTACTTTTTAAAAAGTTTTGTAACAAAATGGCGCTAAATATTTATAGGTGACATTAAATAGATAAATTATATAAATTTACAATAATTTAAATGTAAAATTTTATGTTTAGTTTTATTATTTTAATAGTTTATATTACGTTTATTGTTTGTTATCACATAATTACTCTTATAAGATGTAGTTAAATGGTTAAAGTGAGTTGAACGTTTTAATGACGTTGAGCGATATTCTATAGCTTCACGTTTATTTACTGGTATATTTCTTTAGAACTTAGCAATTGTATTTTACTAGGGTGTGAACTGAAGTTGCATATCTCTGGATTTAAATGATAAAATATTTATTTAATAAACACCTTTTATCCTCATCAGAAGATTATTTTTTTTAAATCCCGCCAGAAAGGTTGAGCCATACTGCTATTCATTGTACAAGAGAAATTTATGGTATTATCTACATTATGAATGGTGACGGCAGGCCCAGGAAAACAGCTGTCTGGAGCTTTAATTCACATTTTGTTCTCTAACAAACACACACACACACACGCACGCACATGTATATATATATAAATATATTTAAGTTGAAATTATTACAAAATTAGGCTTAACAAAATAACAACTGATGCGCATTCATTTGAAGTTAAGGCAACTGTTCTCTTCTAAGGATCGCTACACACTAACTTGATTATGGTCTGCAGGTGCACATTACAGATAACCTGCATCAGCAAAATTATTTCTAGATCATCTTAAAATAGTAGCTTAATCTACAGTATTTAGTTACATAACTCCTCTTTTCCTAAATAAAACTTTGGAGGGATGCAAAAAGTAACACAAACACACACACACACACACACACACTCACACTAACACACACACACACACACACACACACACACACTCATAATCGCTCTCACTTTCACCCTCAATCTCACTCATTGTCTCTCACTCTCTCTTTATCTCTCTCTCTCTCTCTCTCTCTCTCTCTCTCTCTCCCTCACACACACACACACTCACTTTCATTCTCGATCTCACTCATTGTCTCTCTCCTTCACACACAGACACACATACACACACACCTCACTCACATTCTCAATCATTTTCTATCTCAATCTCACTCATTGTCCTCTCTTTCACACACACACACACACACACACACACACACACACACACACACACACACACACACACACACACACACATACACTCACGCACGTACACCCACACACACACACACACACACACACACTCACACACACCTACACACACACACACACACACACACACACTCACACACACACACACACACACACACACACACACACACACACACACACACACACACACACACACACACACACACAGACAGACACACACACACACACACACTTACACACACACACACACACACACACACACACACACACAAACACACACACACACACACTCACACTAACACACACACACACACACACTCATAATCACTCTCACTTTCACTCTCAATCTCACTCATTGTCTCTCACTCTGTCTTTATCTCTCTATCTCTCTCTCCCTCACACACATACACACTCACTTTCATTCTCGATCTCACTCATTGTCTCTCTCTTTCACACACAGACACACATACACACATACCTCACTCACATTCTCAATCATTTTCTATCTCAATCTCACTCATTGTCTTCTCTTTCACACACACACACACACACACACACACTTACACACACACACACACACACACTCACACACACACACACACACACACACACACACACACATACACACAGACAGACACACACACACACACACACACTTACACACACACACACACACACACACACGCACTCACACTAACACACACACACACACTCATAATCACTCTCACTTTCACTCTCAATCTCACTCATTGTCTCTCACTCATTGTCTCTCACTCATTGTCTCTCACTCTGTCTTTATCGCTCTCTCTCTCTATCTATCTCTCTCTCCCTCACACACATACACACTCACTTTCATTCTCGATCTCACTCATTGTCTTCTCTTTCACACACACACAAACACACACACACACACACTAACTTAGAGCCACACAAAAACACACACAGACACACACACACACACACACACACACACACACACACACACACATACACACACAGACACACACACACACACACACACACACATCTATATATGTATATCCATTAGTAACATTATGCATTACCATATATGTATATACGGTTTAATCAAGGTTATTTTTTTAAATTCCTAAATGGTTATTGTGTAACGAGGATTGATTCTTCACAGGGTGTTACTCGTTGGGAAAAAAAATTTTGTGACACACGCCCGATATGCTGAGCCATATTGCTATAAACATTACAAGAGAAGTATATTGTGTTATCTTTATTATGGTGATAGTAGGTAATGCTAAAAACGCTGTTTGTAGTTGTTTTTCACATTTTGTTCGATCACACACTACACACACACACACACAGACAGACACACACACACACACACACAGACACACACACACACAGACACACACACACACACACACACACACACACTGCAGCGGAGAGCGCACCGCCACCGGCGCGGCCGCCTCAACCCATACCCCACCACAAGCTCAGAATTCTGACAGGGCCTATCCTAGCGAAACTATTATACTGTGCAATGACCCGCCAAAATCTGCCAGAGAACAGGTCACTGGACGTTATTATAAAAAAACGTAACTTGTAAAATTTAACCCTTTGGGTACGTATTTCCCGGGGGATGAGTTCTTTGAAGGCATCTTTTTGGCGAAATGATCCTTTGGTTTTAGGAGTGTGTAAGAAATCTGTTTTAAATAAAAACCCTTGTTTTGTTGGCAAGTTAGTAAAAATTACATTTTTATTTTACCCTTAAATTTGTACAGCACATTTTGCAATTTTCTTATTTTAACTAGCTCTTTAAAATATTAACAATTCATTTCTGTTTACTATTACCTTATCTCTTCTTTTATATTCTAAAATATACACATTTCAATGTCAGTGGTAACTCTTTACTCAGTTAACCCTTTCTTTTACCCTTCTACAAAATTCTATTTCTATACAAAATTTAAGTAAACTTCTTACTGAATTTATGTTAACACCAAAAGTTATAAGAAAAATAATTTTTAGTTATATTAACTGAAAAGTGTAATTTAATTATGTTTATTTACCCCTTCAATATTCAAAATCAAATTTGTTTCATTTTTTTAAAATAAAAATGCCTTTATCTTTGACAAAACCTTTTTCAAACCCTTTGAAATAAACAATCCTTTTATGTGATTTTGCAAATATTGAACATTTGATTTTAAACTCTTGTAAATAAAATTAGACAATGGGACTTTTAAAACTTGATTTCCTCAAAAAATAACTTTATCCCTTTTAATTTAAAAACTGATCCTTTGAAAAACATAAGTTATATCAATACACAATTTTATCCCATTTAAAAAAAACACATTTAACTTTTTAACAAACTTAAAATATATCAATACACAATTTTATCCCATTTAATACAATTAATATTTTGAAAAACATAATTTATATCAACCAACAATTTTTTCTACTTCTATAACTAATTAACAAACTTGAAATTCTTAGCCTAACAATTGATTTACTAGACCCACATAATCTTTGCTGATTATTTACTTCTTATTTTTATTGTCTACTTTAAATCAAAGAAATTGTTTCACGTTTTAGTTTTGTCCCCTTTTTTTATTTCACAACCCTTTTATTTTAATTCCAAATAATTTTGTAAACAATTAAACCCCTTTATATTTTAATTAAATCTGATTTATAAATGTTAATTAATTTTTCATTAATTAATTTTAATTTATTCCCATTATTAATGTTAACCCTTTCTCAATAATTAATTTTATTTGCTTAATATTTATTAATTTTAATTAATTTTTATTAATTAACTTAACTCCTTCTCATCTAATAATTTTACTTGATTATCATTTAATAATTTTAAATATTTAACGTTGGTCTAAAATACAAAAAAAAGAAACCTTTTCTGTTGAATCCTTTGTCTTATTTGACTTCTTTTGCACAAAACTTATAAGAAAATTACTTTACACCTGTTTACATTTTATTCATTTATCGCTAATTTTTTATATTTTAAAAAGCCTTTAATGTCTAACATTTACTTAATTAATTTCTTTCCAAAACAATTTATAACTTTCTCTATTTAAAAAAAATCCAATTTACTAACAATTTAATTCTATTTAATATTTATAAACTAGTTTGGAGGACTCCTCCATTTTGTGGTGGGAATTTCCCCCACTAACCACTACCCCCTCTAGTTCATGATTTAAACAAAGTCATTGTTTGAAATTCTTTAACTACAAAAGAGATTTTTTTTTTGAAATTGAATTATTTAAAATGTCAAATTTCCCCAAAAAGTGTTCAGTATAAAATTTTTGATTTAATTAAAACGAGAGAACTTAACCTGACCTTTATCGCAGGGTCACTCCTAAATCCTGATGGATTTTTCTTTCTTCTGCCTCGAGATCGTTTGTTTCTGGGGTTGGCCATCTTGGTATGCAATGTCACTGATCTTGACTGTTGGCGTGCCTGCTGTGATGCCGCCATAGAATTTTAATATCCCGATTTTGAAACTTATACAATTTTGCTCTCCCTTTTTCAGTTCTTAAGTTCTTATTGTTCAATTATTTATTTAATTATTTATTTTTCACTATTCATAATAAAAGTTTGATTTAAAAATTGACATTTAATTAAATTTGGATTTCATCACTGTTCACGGTTTTATATAAATTATGAAGCACTGTTCTTTATAAATTACCTCATTGACTCTAATAATTTTTCATATTGTTCACCTATAACACACACAAACTTCTTAAGAACGCCGCCACATAGATGTTAATCTTTGGAGACCACTTTTGGAGAAGTTACCTCCTCCAAAAGGGTTCCAAACCACACGCGACTACATTTTAGCGACGACCAGTCTCGCACTTAGCACGTCATTTTCATCGTCGTCATTTACAGATCACAAAATGAAACAAAGGCTTGTGACCTGGAGCGACCGAACCGACGTCCTCCCTTTTTGAAATCCCGAATAACGCTGTTTCTTTTAACCCCCGCTGGGCTTTCTCGTTCCCACGAGACGTATCGTACCATGTTTTGTCAACCAATGGGGTGGCTTCTAAAATCTACGTCACGACATCATACGACTTTTTCCCCCGTTGGCCTTCCGGTTTTTCACACAAAGCAAGAATTTATAATAATTATAAATTATAATTATTAAAACATATAAAATAACTTCGGTTTAATATATTACTAATTAAATATAAAAGAAAAATGGCTACTCCGATTTTAAAGAAAGAGTTCTTTGATATGATCCCAGAGTTTTCTGGAGAGTCTATAATGCATAATAGATTTTTCACAATTTGTGATAAAATAGTAACTAAATTCTTCGTTTCTAATAATCCTGATGCCTTTCAAAATGAATATTTGATGTCCTCAATTTTATTAAAACTAAAGAGACAAGCTTTAGAGTTAGTTAAAAGTTAAAACAGTTATAACTGGTTAGATGTTAGTAAAACTCTTTTAACTAGTTTACAAGATAAAAGGGATCGCTTTACATTAAATCTTGGAATGGTAGAGCTAAAACAAGAAGTAGGCAAATCTCCTTTTAAATTTTATGAAATGGTACAAAATCTGGTAAATTTATAAATAGCATATTATATTATTAAGGAATCAGTTAAGGATGTTGATACACTGTGTGATTACGTACAAATATTAGCATTAAGAGTTTTGTTAGGAGGTTTTCAAGAGCCACTAGGGTCTTTAATGAGAACTAAAAACCCCACAACACTCGCAGAAGCTATAAATATGCTAACTAAAGAATTTAAGTTTAATAATAATAAGATGTTTATACAACCGAACAAACAATAAGTTGTTCAGAAAGGTCAGAGTAATACCGTAAAAAATCCAATACACCAAGAGACTAATCATCACCAAATACCTAAACAAACTTACCAACAGCCAAATATTTTCTATATACAAGATTTGGCTAGCCATGGCCAACGTCAAGAGGACAGTTATTGAATAATAGTAAATCTCATTATCCTTAAAATAGGAATTATCAACCCACCCCTATGAGCATATCCACTAGACAGACTGTCAAGCATTCTGGACAAAATACTAAACTTTATCAAATGACGAGGCAAGAAGCAGAAGATGGCGAATATTCAATGTAAAAGAAAATAAACTAACAAGAAATATTCCCTTCTAACGAAAATTCAGAGAAGGTCAAGTGTTTCTCTGAGCGCCAAAACTTATTTGAAGAGTGGGATGAAAATAACGAGATTATTCAAACCGATCAAAATAATATTTTGGGGTGTATGAGCTTCGGAACCAATTTTCCATATTGAATTTGCGGAGTGAAAATAATGAATTACCTTTCAGATAGTACGCAAATACTATATTACAAATATTAATTGATACCGATAGTACTCGATCGAACAAACAGAAGACGTGTTTAAGCAGGGAAACATTTAGCCTTCTCGTTCTCCATGGAACTCTCCGTTCTGGATTGTACCAAAGAAACAGAACGTTTCTGGTAAAAGGAAATTTCCATTAGTGGTAGAATTTAGAGGCTTAAACAAAAAAAAACAATTGATGATAAATTTCCCTTGCCAAACATAACTAACATTTTAAGCAAATGGGAACGATCTTAGTAACTCGCAACTTTAGACCTAGCCTCAGGATTTTAACAAGTAGAGATAGAACCAAAAAGCGTAGAAAAAACAGCATTTTAAACGAAAACGGGATATTACAAATTTTTTAAAATGTCCTTTGGCCAAAAAAACAGCCTCCATACGTTCCAAAGTGTTATGAATAATATTCTGAGAGGAAATAAAAATGAAACGTGTAGTTTAATTGAACAACATTATATATTATTCAGCTAACTAATTAAAAGATATTTTAGTCTAGTAGGTTATAGGAAATTTATAAAGAATTTTGATATAACTAAACCTTTTAACAAATGTTTAAAAAAGGGTGCCAAAATGAACATTAAAATTTGTAATGTCCCTTTTCCGTTGAAAATGCTGTTTTTTCCAAGCTTTTTGGTTCTACCTCTACTTGATGAAATCCTGAGGCTAGGTCAAAAGTTGTAAATTACTGAGATCGTCCCAATTTGCCTAAACTGTCAGTTATATTTGGCAAGGGAAATTTATCATCAATTAGTTTTTTCTTGTTTAAGCGTCGAATATCTATCACTAATCGAAATTTCCTTTTACTAGAAGCGTCCTGTATTTTTTGTACAATCCAGACCACAGAGTTCCATGGATAACGAGAAGGCTGAATGATTCCCTGCTTAAACATGTCTTCTGTTTGTTTAATAATTTCATGTTTGTAAGTTTCTGGATATCTATAATTTCTAGAATATACGGGAATTTCGTCTGTAGTCCTAATTACATGTTTTATTTGATTTGTGAATGTCAAGTCATTGGCATTTTATGAAATATATCTGCATATTCTTCTACTAAATTTGTTATGACGTTTTTTTCTCTAAATGCATGTGTTCTACTCTGAATTTTGATAAGTCTAATTTTTTACCTCTTGATTTTTTATAACATAACATATTGAAAATAGTGTTTGTTTAAATCGCATTAGGTTCAAGAACATGGTAATATTTTATTGATTTTAATTTTAGTGGTGCATGTATTGTTATTTTTATACTTTCTTCTGTGTTGCTTACAACAGGGCAATAGGCTTAACCAACTATTTGGCTAGTGCGGGCTTGTATAACATAACTCCACTGTTCTTGTGTTAATGACGTGCTGTCTGTCTTATTACACTTTGCTTTTTCTGTATTACAATACTGAATAGGGACTTCTTTACCTCAAAGTAGTGGTTAATTGTTTACAAAATCTAATTTTATTCCTAAATCTTTTATATTATCCAGACCCAGTATAGGTCGAAACCCTGATGAAAATCAAATAAGTAAAACTTAATTGCCTTATTAGAGAACAGGGGTATTTTGCAGCAAAAGTCTTCCTTTGAAGTGCCGTGTGCAGTGGTTACTTCAAACGGCTGCTTTCTTACTCATGTTTTAAAAGTTTACCCCCTAGTGATTTTTGTATAAACGATCGAGTACTACCTGCATCAATTATTATTTGTAATATAGTATTTGCGTACTATATGAAAGGTAATTCATTATTTTCACTCCGCAAATTTAATATGGAAAATTGGTTCCGAGGCTCATACACCCCAAAATATTATTTTGAATAATCTCGTTATTTTCATCCCACTCTTCAGATACGTTTTGGTGCTCAGAGAAACACTTGACCTTCTCTGAATTTTCTTTAGAAAGGAATGTTTCTTTTTCCTTAATTTGGTTCATTGAATTTTCGCCATCTTCTGCTTCTTGCCTCGTCTCTTGATAAAGTTTAGTATTTTGTTTAGAATGCTTGCCTGTCTCTTGTTTTAGCTCTACCATTTCAAGATTCAATGTAAAACAATCTCTTTTATCTAGGAAACTAGTTAAAAAAGTTTTCTTGACATCTAACCAGTTATAACTGTTTGAATTTTCAACTAGCTCTAAAGTTTGTCTCTTTAGTTCTCATACAATTGAGAACATCAAATATTCATTTTGAAAGGCATCAGGATTATTAGCAACAATGAATTTAGTTACTATTTTATCACAAATTGTGACAAATCTATTAAGTATTATAGACTTCTCCAGACAATTCTGGGATCATATAAAAGTACTCTTTCTTTAAAATTGGAGTAGTAATTTTTCTTCTATATTTAATTAGTAATCTATTAAACTGAAATTATTTTTTATGTTTTATTAATTATTATTTATAATTATTATAAATTTGCATATTTACTTACATTTGATTACTTTTGAAAAACGTTTTAACTCTTCCAAAGTAGGGCTTAAAACTCAAAATAAGTAATAACCAAAAGCAATGGTCCTACAGGAGGAGTATCATAATAATCAGAGTGAGCGATTATTTTGTTGCCCTCATATCCCTCGGCAGGTGACTGATATTCTGGTGAACCAGGTTCTGCCTGATATTCAGAACGTAAAACTCCAGTGTCTCTTGAACTCAACAGAATTAGATATTCTGGCTAAGAACTATCCTTCCGCCAAATGGTCCAACACTCACAAGGACGGATCGGCCCTGGCAGAGACCAGCGGAGCTGGATTCTTTACAATCTTCATCGAAGTTTCGATCCAAGTTAGTTTACACGTAATATCCCTTTGAATGCGAAGTTTCAGCCATTTTTTCATGCATCTGATAGGCTTTCAACTTATTTGGTCTTGCTTTCTAACTTAACCTTATCGCTGCAAGGTATTTGCTCCAAGAAGGGGATGTTGTAAAATGCAAGGAAGCATTATTCCATCTTTTATCCAGAAAAAAAGATGGTTTTACAATGGCAGACACGCACGCTAGAGCTAGTTGCAAACTTTTTGAAGTTAATCCCTCTTACATTGTCCAGGTCCGTAAAACTGACCATCAGCCAAATGTTGAAGTCAATCTGGGAATAGCAGCTTGGAAACAATGAGAGCTGATTTTATGATGAAATAAATCCACGGTGACCTGTAAAAGGACGTCGTAGTTGAAACCTTATTGAATGATTACTGTCCATTATTATCTCTAGATTCGCTACATCGAGTGGAGCTCGCCAACCTCTCTGCTTGTCCTGTCTATCCATAGAATGTAGCTATTGCTGGCCATCTGTAACGCTCGGGTCACTTCAAGGCGGCTGATTACAAATTACAAATATTTTTAAATTCCAGAAAAGTGTAACCATTCGTTACAATGATAAAGTCCTCAGAATATTTACTTCTTTGGTTTGGTTTTCCTGACGCATCGTTCCGCATGCTGTTCACGTATACTAACTAATCCAACCAAATGTTTTTTTCTTCCTGTAGATATCTCTTTGTTTATAACGAAAGTTTTACTTCGTTTGCGTTAATTTTATAGAGTTGGATATTTTAAATTTTTTACATTTTATCCTGCTGTTTTACTTCAAATTTCGCACAACAGACAACATTGGACAAATATGACTTTCGCTTTTTGCGAAAATCATACTGTTTAATGACGAAGATAAAAAGGAACATTGATATTCGAATGAGAGTGAATCAGAAAGAGAGAGTGGCAGACAGATCATAGGAAGGAATGACACAGACTTGAAGAGAGAATAAGAAAAGGAGAGAAAGCGAAGAATTGAGGCGTCTGAGAAAGAGAGAGAGAGGAGGCAAGAATGCGACCACTAGGGAGATAAATAAAAGAGTGAAGGAGAGAAGGACGAAAAAGGAAACACAGAAAGACTATTTCATAGCTAGAAAATGCATTTTATTTTGTAGAGCAAACACAATCTTTCCAGAATATAAACGCAAAACGTATTTATAGAAATATGTATAGAGTGACCTGTAAATAAGGAATATTTTTCGAGAAGTATGTAACTGCAAGAATATTTGGTGTAAGGGAGATTATACTTTATGAAACGAAACAATTAAAAACTGGAATAATTTTAAACAGAAACTAATTGTTTGAATAAATAAGTTGGGTAGGAAATGATTAGTGGTATAAGATAATGAAGATAATTTTTAAAGGAGTAGAACACGGTTGTAAATAATGGGATCGGAATCATAACGTGAAAGCAGGGAACCAAAGAAATGCAGAAAAAATTTTTTAGATACGAAATAAACCATTTTGTGCACCGAGAAGCATGACTAGCACCCCAAAAATCGCACAAATAATGTTGTTTTAAATCAAAAGACATTTTATAGTAGAAAAGGGTCGTCTTAACGAAATTCAAATTTGTTAAATTTGTCGTCTACTTTCAATTCAAACTTATCTAGAAAAATCAATTTCAAGGAAAATGTAAAATACTTTTAAATATTTAAAAAAACATTTTTTGGTCGTAGAGAAAATTTACAAAAATGACGTTCTGGGGTATCATTTTGACACTATATAAATAACTATCAATCTAATTATGACTTTTGTTGCCAGAGAATTATCTGTAAAACCTTTAATTTTAGGATTAAAAACTGAACTAAATGTTTCAATTTGTTTCTAACATTCAAATTTACAAACGTTTGGGCTAGGCTTGCATTGCCTGGTACCAGATAAAGGGAATAAAGTAGTTCAAAGGGACTAAATCATGGACATGAATATCCTGCCCAGAAATACGAAGTAGGTGGTTGAAGAAAGGTTTAGTGGTTAGAGACAATGAATGAGTTAATTGTGAGGGAGTGAAACCCGGTTCTACAGAATGAGAGAGGAGTCAATGTGATTGCTTGATACGTCCAAGTCAATTGATAGAAAGGCTTACGTTATTGGATAAAAAATAAATTCAACTAATTCTAACATCAAATTCTAACTAATTCTAAAGTAAAAGCTTTTGAACCTTATTTTAAAATCTAAGGTAAAATACTATGATACGATATTTAGTATTATTTAATAAAACACAATGTGTATTTCCTTTAATAAGCTGGAAGCATCTAATACCCACTAATACCCATTTTACATGACACTAACTAATTCTAAAGTAAAAGATTTGAACATTATTTTAAAAACTAAAGCTAAATAATATGATAGATTTTTACTGTTATTGAATAAAACACAAATTACATTTCCCGTAATAAGGTGGAAACATCCAATTCCCACTATTTACAGTGGGCACATAGGCGTACATAGGGCACTAGTTAGGCTGGCCTTCGCACTTGTAAGTGTTGGCAGCCACAACTAAGTCTAACCTTAGTTCCACAAGGGTTTATTCATACTTGTTAATTCATAGTGACAGAAGAGTCGGAGAGTATTGTGATGTGAGAAGAAATTCCGTTAAATAAGTAAATAGATACTTACAAAGTCTCCAAATATTTCTCAGTTTCATATTTTGTTCCTTATTCCAAGAAAATATGATGAGAAATGACTTTACATAACTATAGTAATGCAAATGAGGCCTATTATTAACTGTTGTACGGTTTTAACTCACATAAGTGATATTATTATTTATATACATACTGTGTATAATTTTGTTTTAACAATTATTTATTTTTATAAATCCTTTATATTTCAAAAGGAATTTTTCTATTGCAATGGGAGCTTTACTTCCTCAGTGTTCCGCTTAATGGGTCCTCTACATTATTGTCAGAATAAGACGCAGTGAAAATAACATATTCCTCAAACAAAGGTGTAAAAATTGAATAAAAATTTACAAATTCAGGTTTCCCGCTATTTTCGTTGAAGATTTTGCCAAGGTATTAGCTTTATGTTATCCCTTCTGTCAGGATCCCCCTCACGAGTGCCAGAAACAATTTTCTTTTACTAAATAAATTCAAATTATGTGAATAAAGTTTAGTAGCTTATGGGGATAAAACAGCTGTTCCTTCACATAACCTGTTACATAAAATCAGCTGTTTTATGTTATCACTTATTTTAGGCCAAATGGAAAGAAATAACTATATTGCATGCCTTAGCTGTTTTGTAAAAACCTTTTCTTTCATATAAAGCTAAAACTATTTTATTATTAAATTTAACTAACGAATTATTATTTGAAAAAAAAATATCACCATCAAGTTTCATTAATTACAAATTTTAAAAAAATGTAATTTTACTTGAGAAGACGAATAAAAAGTATTTCTAATAACTATTGAACTTTTGAATAAGAACATATAAGGAGTGAACTAATAGAATGAATTGAAAGAGATTTACAATGAAATATTTATTTCTCTGTTACAAGCTTCTACATGTAACAGGATTTCCAGTTTCATTTCCGAAAAGAATGGATTTTTCTAGATATATTCAACACAATTCTAGAAGACAATTTAGTATAAGGGATTGAATGTAAACAAGGGAAGTATTTTAATATTTTCATATTACTTTATACAAATATATTTTATCAAAATTGTATGAGGAATATTGGCAAAGCTAGTTGATAATGTTCACCTATGTTAAGTTAGTATTTTGAATTACAAAATCAACATGGAGAGCTCAACTGTTGTAATGTCAGCGTAGAGTTGTAAATCAGTAGATTGGGATATAAGGGTGCATTTTAATTTCCAACATTTGAACTATTTCGGTAAACAAGGTTCATAGGAAGGTAACATCTGGTAATGTCAAGAAACACGTTTAAGTATTTTGTAGATTTCTAATACCTAAAATATTTCAAACTGCAAAAACCTTTGTAAGATCGTTACAGTGGTTCACAAATTTTAAACTCTAAAGTACACCAGATTACAAACATTGCAATAGGAATAGGTTTAAAAATAGAAAGTTTCATAGAATAATAAAAAGGGAAATATGGGTTTTTATGTAATTGCTAAGAATATTAAATACAATTATTGAAGATCTAGGAAATGAATAGAAAGTTACATAAAGGGTATTGTGCAGTAAGTGGTAGATTTTCGTGAGTTACTTGTGGAGAACTAACATCCTAAGGCATTGGGAGAACTCTTAAGTAGACCAGTTTACAAAAATTTGTTAAATTAAATTTTTCAGCCAAACAGAACGATTGAAATTGATCAGGTAAATCTTCATTAGTTTGCATTCTATCCTTACTAAATTCTTAATCCGTTTTATTACATTGCGCCGCTGTTCATGAGAGAAAGATTCCAATAAAGCTACCCGTAAGATTATATAAGTAAAAGGCTTGTAAATTATGTTTTAAAATTACAATGGATGAAAAAAAACTTTTCCAAAAATGGGTTTATGTTACTGATGAAATTAATCAAAACTTCAAAACAAACTTTAGAACACATCTTTTCAAAAAATCGAATGCACCATATGCATTGAATTAAAAATAATGGCAACACAGTTTTACGTGTGACAGTCATTCATTAATACCCAAAGCATAATATCGAATGTCATTATTATGATACTATTATCTTTCCATAGCACAAACCAAAGCCAGTTCTAATAACCTTTTACAGCTCTTAAGATGAAGCAAAGAGTATCTGGTAAATATATTTAGCATTTAAAGTATCCTGAGGTTATATGTGTGTATTTATTCATTTCGGGGATTAAATTCTTTTCAGTTTGCCTTTCCTACTTACATTATATCGAATCTAGCGTTAAAGATAGGGTTCTAATAATGTTATTTTATTGTTTTGTTCAATGCTTTCTCAAACTACAACAAAACTTTAGAATTTCGTGTAATTTCCAAAGTTATTCGCAATGAAGGAAGATGTAAGAGCGAGATCAGCAGACCGTACTCACAAACGCCTCTTCCTACAGGAACCGGACATATATGTGTGGTAAAACGAAAAACGCTAGTTTTTAATACAAAGTAAAGATATCAAAATCATACGAAATAGGTTGAAATTAGATATTTGGTTTATGACGTAAACAGTAACAACCAATAGCGAATCAACACATTGCTGTACGCTGGCTACATTGTGTCACTTGAGTATGACGTAAATATGAATCATTAGGTAAGTACGGGCAATTGGTTAAACATGCGTCATCTGGTTTACATGTAGGCCTAGCTTTTTGTGTTAGAGGCCTTTGCAAGTTATTTGCAAGAAATTATTTAGCTCGGCTATTTATAAAAATATAAATTTATATTAAGACGTATAATTTTACAATAATTCGGTATAACTAAATATTATGTCATAAAATGATAGAAACTACCAAACCACACGATTATAAGAAGAAGACTGTTTAATATACAGTTGGGTGCAAGAAATGTAGAAGTCTGCAGAAATGTTTACAGGCAATGATGAAAACCGAAAAAGAGGATGCTAAGAGTAAATATTATACAATTATTCTGGGTCTTCTTCCAGTAACTTGTCTTTGTAACTTAAGTTTTATTATTTCAGCGTCTTCCGAATATTTCTCAATAAATAAACTACCATCTCTAATTTCATGTTCACAATATACTTTCATGTTATTGAAACGTAAACATAGTTGCCAGAATAAAAAAAATTGACCAAGAGCGTGTTTATCCTTAGGAAAATGTCTATTCATTGCCATCGTTAATAGGCATTTTATTCCTACCACGAGTAAACGTTGAATGGCAGCAAGAAATATAATAAATATTAATCAATCATGAAATATGACAAAAATTTAAATTCAGATATATATATAAATATATATTATAGATATATATTATAGATATAATTTAAATTCATATATATTTATGTTCAGTCACTCATATATACACTCATACATACACATACACACACACACACACACACACACACACACACACACACACACACACACACACACACACACACACACACACACACACACACACACACACACACACACACACACACACACACACACACACACACACACACTCATACACACACACACACAACCCCACACACACACACACACACACACACACACACACACACACACACACACACACACACACACATACACAAAAACCACACACACACACACACACACACACACACACACACACACTCACACACACACACACACACACACACACACACACACACAACACACAAACACACACTCACACACAAACACGTACACACACACGCAAACACACACGCACACACACACTTAAACACACACAGACACACACACACAACTTTTACACACACAAACACACAGTGGAAAACAATGGACGTCACGAGTCGCTTTTAAAATTGTAAATAGCTCCTACGAATATTCGTAAAATATAATTTTTGTAAATTGTTTCCCAACAGTTTCTAATTACAAAAACTAGTAGAATTGCGTCAATACATTGATTGCCTTGTTGGACTTGTTTGGGTTGCTTCAGTAGTTTTGTTGTGTATTAGGATTACGTGTTTAATTTGCTGATCATGCTCTTACTCATGGCTCTATATTGATCAAACTTGTGTTCACGAAGTCATCTATTGGATCTAAAGTAAACCTAATACGTACACGCTGTACATCTCTGGGTGTGATACAATAATAATTTATTTACAATAGATAATTTTTATTCAAAATGGGCAGGTAATTTGCGATAGTAAAACGTTGTGAACAAAATAACTGTTTCAAATATTGTTTTCTGTGTAACCGTATATTTTGTAACAGAGCTACAACAAAACTACTTTAACAAAATTAAACAACAAAACTACATAAACAAACTCAAGCAACAAAGCTACATCAACAAGCTTGAGCAATACAACTACATCAACAAACTTAAGCAACAAAATTACATCAACAAACTTAAGCAACAAAACTACATCAACAAACTTAAGCAGCAAACCTACATCAACAAACCTAAGCAACAAAACTACATCAACAAACTTAAGCAACAAAACTACATCAACAAATTAAGCAACAAAACTACATCAACAAAACTACAAAAAGCGGCAAACTTAACATAGTAGAAAACTAAGAGGTATATAAGCTCCATAAATATCTACAACGCATTCTAAATGTCAAAACACACAATCAAATACTATATTTTAGCAGATAACTACCAACTACACTATGTACAATAACACACCACAGAACATTAATACACCACATATTAACCCCAACACAACACACCTGGGCAACAGTCTTGTCAGTGACTCACTGCATTGAACAATGCGCTGACATAGTGCGAAACGCGTCTGCTCAATAAATCAATAATTAGAGGTTGTCTGCTATGATATTACAAAAATTATAGTTTATACGAAAACCTCAAGATGAACAACACAAATACTGTGTTTTATATTAGAGAATAATTTTTAAAAAAATAGAATTAAATTATTCCTAATTTGATACTTTTTCACGTCTTCAAATATAGACTAGAAACATGTGTACTAATTTGGTGTGGATCAATTATTAGATTTCGAACTGGCATTAGGCTTAAAATATGCCAAAATATTACAATTTCATATTTTTGCGCATTTTAGGAATTAGGTAAATAACCCGTATTTAAATCCGTATTATGTTTTCACACAAACTGATAATGAGTTAATAAGAAATCTCTAGTTAATGTTAAGCAAGAATTGTGTAGTTAACCAGATGCTAAGTAGTAACTGCATTTATTTCCTTAACGCATTTTTCACATTTCAACAAAGCTTGTATATTCACTATCTAATTTTCATACCACTATAATTTGCAAACTTTAGATATCATGTACTGTTTATGTGTACAGTATGCTACATAAGCTTGGCTTTTTATTGTTAGCGACTTATAACCATATGGTTTAGTTGTTACAATTATTATATTTTTTTAAAATTTAATCCCTTACCCATATTAATTTTATTAAAAAAGTTCACTTTAGCAAATAATATTTATTTCAATTTCTTCTATTATACAATCACATTTACATGATGCGTTTATATTAAACTATTTAACTTACTTTCATATTTCTACTTGTAAATTTCTTGCTTTTATTTGTTATCTCAATATTTAAAACAGTTCCCCCCCAATTTGTATCTACAGTTTATTTGTTTTACATTAGCTCCTATATCTCGTTTGGTCTTACTTCATGCGCTATATTTCATGTTACTTTGATCTGCCTTAACGCTTTCCTGCCCGAAGTCGTTCCTAGCTCTTTCTTTCGAAATCCAATCCTTTCATTTACCGGATATATTCTCTGTTGCCTAGCTCACTCTTTCCGGCCATATTCCATTCTACGTATTTTTGTTATTATTATTTTTATTTACTCCTTTAAATTTTTTCCTCAAAAGTATTTATACCTCATCCTCCTTTCCAACCAATTTAGGTTTCAACTCACTATTTTCACTAAATTTAATTTTTGATTTACCCCTTACACTTTTGTTATTTACTCGTATTTCATTTTTGTTCACTTTATTTATTATTATTTGAGAACTCCGCTTAATACCAGTCCCAAGCCTGGAGCCCATCCTTCATTGTGTGGGATGTGGAGGGAGGAGGGATGGAGGAGCAACACCTCCTGAAAAAACCCTGGTCCATCTGGCCCGGATGTTAGTACCTTGTGAGGGCTCCTATTTAGGGTTCTGAAAGCGGATGAAGTTATTTAATGACTCAACGATGGATGAGGTGGATGAGATGTGTTGCCTTGCACGATGAGTCTTTACTCAAAGGCTAGGAGGAGGTGCTCCGAAATCAAACCAAATAATATTCATTATGATGAATAATGAGAAGACTATTAAATGTACTGGGCAGGGAGTCAGATCCCCAGTACCGGCGTCTGTCGGGGGTGAGCGAGTGGACACCTGGTGGTCGTCAACCTGCGACCACACTTTCCAGCGTGTGCATCACTTGGCTCAGAGGAAAGTAAATACTACAAGTTATAGAGACCCTTTTTGTAAATCCTCAATGGTGCTTGGAACTCCACCAGAACGTAAGTCAGAAGATGACTTCGTGAGAGACAAATTGAAGGAAATGGAGCTGCTATGCAAAGAGTTGAAGAAAGAAATTGAAGAACTGAAAGATGAAAACAGAAACTTGAGAAACGCACAAAGTGAAGACAAACAAATACATGAACTAGAAAAAGAGAAACAGGCTGAGAATTATTCTACTGATGAAGAGCAACTTACTCGTGAAACGGACTGGATCCTGAGCGGGTACAGATCACGTCGTAGCAAAAAAAGAAAAGCCGAATTGTCACCGAAGCTTTCACCACAGCAAAGTACTAGTGGTACAGCAAAGATTACACAGGGCATTCAGCGAATAGAACGTCAGACGCCAGGTGGTACAGCGAGGATTGCATGGGGCATCCAGCGACGGGATCATCAGCCACAACCAATCAACATAACTGGGGTCAATGACTATAACAGACTGTATGAAATTCTTAAGGCTGAGTTTAAGGATGTCTAAAGATGAGTCCAAAGACTCCGCATTAACTAATGACGTATGGAAAATAAATGTGCAAGATCCAGACTCTTATAGAGCACTTACCAGTAAGCTAGAAATTGAAAAAAATTGAATGGTATTCTTACGAAAATAAAAATGACAGGCCCCTGTGCGTAATGGTCAGAGGTCTACACGACTCCTGTAGTAAGGAGGATATAATGAATAAGCTTCAAGGCCGGGGCTTTAAATTGCTGTATGTTGTAAATATTTTAAAGAAAGGAATCAAATCCAATAATCAGGCGCAGGTGGTGACTACTAAGCGGGGTCTCCCATGTTTATGCTCACATTCGACAAAGAGGAAGACCCAAAGCGTGTTTTTGACATCAAGACCATACTCCATATGGTGATAATAGTAGAAGCTCTGAGGAGAAATTCAAGGTCAATTCCTCAATGTAAAAGATGTCAAGGTTTCAACCAGACTCAAGCTTACTGTCGAAGGGAAGCAAAGTGCGTGAAGTGCGCTGGCAAACACTTCAACAAAATACTGCACTGTTAGTAGACAGACTGTGCCATAATGTATTAATTGTAAAGGCTAGTATCCGGCCAATTATAGAGGGTGTGAAGTCACCAAAAACTTCAGAAACGGAGAAATAATGTAAACTCTAAACCAGACAGACAACTAATAAGGCGAGCGCAGCCCGCCAGTGAAAGGCAACTTGAACTGCAGCTTAATTCAAGGGAAAGCAAATTCGGTGAAAAATCGTTCGCTCAAGTAACAACCAACAAATCCTTGAGAACTGTCATACTACGAGGATAAAGCCTCATCCATAGGGCAAAAACTGGCTCATATTTACCATCGGCTAGAGGAGCAAAGTGAAATAAATAAAATCATATTGTACAGCCTCACCGAGCTAGAGAAGACTGTTAAAAACAAGTTTCAATTAGCAACAATAGCGTATAACTTCCGAATAGCCACATGGAACGCCAATGGCCTTCAAAATAAATTTCATGAATTGGAACTGTTTCTTAATAGTGAGAACATTGATATATGTCTTGAGTCTGAAACACATTTTACACGACAAAATGTAATTAAGGTGTGGGGGCTTGATATTTACTACACAAACCACCCATCAGGAATAGCCAGAGGAGGTTCTGCAGTGATTATAAAAAAACCTATTAGCCATTCTCTCGATCTGAAGATACAACTTGCTATGATGCAAGTCACTACGATTCTGGTCTATCCAAAGGATAGAGAATCCTTCTCAGTTTCTACAATCTGTTGCCCACCACAGTATAGTTTGCACTGCGTCGACTACATTGATCTTTTTACCAGCCTCGGTCGCAAGTTTTTGTTGGGTGTTGACTTCAATGCAAAACATACCTTTTGGGGCTCCCGTCTAATAACTCCGAAAGGAAAGGTATTGTATGAAACTGGATGCAAACAAAATTGTTATTTCTATTCAACTGAAAGGCCGACCTACTGGCCAACTGACATCAGAAAACTGCCGGACTTGATTGACTTTTTTCTCGGAAGAGGGCTTGCAGGGTACTGCATTAGGACAGAAAGCTGTGGTGATCTCAGCTCTGACCACACACCGGCCATTCTATCAATCAGCGAAAAACTCTTGTTACGACAAACGGATCCTAAGTTAACAAGTAAAAGCACAGACTGGGAGAGCTTCCGACTGGAGCTGGAAGATAAAATCGATCTTGCTGTACCTATAAGAAACAGCAACCGACTCGAAGAAGAGGTGGAGAGGTTTGTCAATCACCTACCACTGGCTTCTTGGAACAACACCCGTGACCCTATCAACAAGCCGGTTGACAATAAAAAATGCTGCACCATTGATGTCCGTCTATTAGTGAAAGAGAAGAGGAAAGCTCGACGGCGATGGCATCAGACGCGTGATCCAGCTGACAAGACCACGCTAAATCGTCTTACTAATGAGCTAGGAGACACCCTGCGGCAAGTCAAAAGTGATAAAGTCAGCAACTATCTTCATGGTCTGATGGCAGATAAAGAAAATGACTATTCTCTGTGGAAAGCCACAAGTTCACTCAAGAGACCAAAAACACAAATACCACCCATCAGGGTCGGCAATCACACATGGGCTAAAACTGATAAAGAAAAAGTAGAAGTCTTTGCGGACTATCTAGCAGATATCTTTACCCCTTTGCCAAGACAAACTGCCAGTGAAAATACCACGTACTTACGGAGGACTGATAACCTGATGATTCAACATGTCACCTTTAAAGAACTTCAGGAAGAATTAACAAAGGTTTCAAATAAAAAAGCTCCCGGGTATGATCTGATCACTGGAAAGATCCTGAAGGAGCTGCCACACAGAGCTGCCACTCATGAAACTTCTCCACTTGCTCAATGCGTGCTTCCGGTTAAAATATGTGCTTCCGAGACAGTGGAAGGTAACTGAAATCTTAATGATTAAGAAGCCAGGGAAACCACCGAATGAGAAGACATCTTATCGCCCGATATCATTGCTTCCAGTGACATCAAAGATTTTTGAGAGACTGCTGCTGAAACGACTCAAACCAATAATTGAAGAACGATGCTTGGTTTCAAATCACCAATTCGGCTTCAGGAGCAAACACTCCACTATGGATCAGGTGCACCGAATTGTAGAAGTAGTTAAGGAAACCTTGGTGATGAAAAGAGTATGCTCTGGTGTCTTCCTCGATGTTTCCCAGGCATTTGATCGTGTTTGGCATGGTGGCTTACTATATAAAATTCATCGAGATCTTCCAGAAGAATTCTGGCAAATACTAAAGTCCTATCTCGCGGACGGAATCTTCCGCGTCAAGCAGGGTAGGGAGTACTCTGGTTTCAGGGACATCGTTGCTGGGGTGCCTCAGGGTAGTGTCCTTGGACCGGTATTGTACCTCTTGTATACAAGGGACATACCTGTAAATGGGAATACAATTATGGCGACGTTTGCAGATGACACAGCTATCCTGTCTGTTGCACAAAATGAGGCTGACGCAACAGCTAAATTGCAGATCCTCCTGGATAGTGTTAGTGAGTGGTCTAGGCAGTGGCGCATAAAACTTAATGAAAATAAATCTGCTCATATTATTTTTACCAATAAGGCAGAGAGCAAAACTGACCTTATAATAAATAGTCGGGTTGTTCCTAATTGTAAGGAGGTGAAATACCTAAGTTTAACTTTGGACGCTAAATTGAACTGGAAATCTCATGTGAAGAAAAAAAGAGTTAAACTAAATGTAAGATACAGAAGACTAGCATGGCTCAGGGGAGTTAGGCCCCTACAATAAACTACTTGTTTATAAGCAAGTGTTAAAGCCAGTATGGACATACCGGTTACCACTTTGGGGATGCACCAAGAGCAGCAATTTACAAGTAATAGAACGCTTCCAAAATAAAGTGTTGAGAGCTATAGTGGGAGCTCCATGGTACGTCCGTAACTGTTATATACTTAGGGACCTCAAGATGAAGAGCGTGAGAGAAGAGGCCGCTACTGCAGCAGTGAATCACTTCGGGCGGCTCCAGGAACATACTATCCCTGTAGCTATGCGACTATCTCACAGGATTTCAGAGCGTAGACTTAAGCGCACTATACCTTTGGACTTGATTCCAGAGCAACATTAAGTTAGTCTCGTTCATTGGAACAAGACGAACATTGTAATCTCCATCAGAAAGCAAGCTGCTAGATAGGATTTATCTTAGTTGCAGTTTATAATAAATAAATTGAATAAAAAATGTGAGAACAGTTCAGATTACTAATATTTTCTTCCCCCATACTTTAAACTCCCATTTTCCCCTTTGTTATGACGGCTCGTTTCTCTTCTATAATTTTTACTTTTACTGCCACTTTGTCCTCCTGTTGTGCACATTTCATCATCTTCTCCCCTCAAGGCAAACCTATATTTTATTGTTGACCTTATTAGTTTTCGCTTTCAATTATTCCTCTTTAATTTGGTTACATGTTTGATTGTCCTATATTCTCCCTTCTATGTGCTTTTCCTTTGTTTCTCTCACCTTTGCGTGCTCCATTAACCTTATTTTAGAGCTGGTGTAGTTTGGATTTGCTGTAAAAGTTGCCTAAAATTTATTATTGAATAATTTCTGCTTATTCCCATTATTTCAGATTTGGTTTTACCCTCGTCGTGTGAATAACATGATTTTTAGATTGAAGTTCCGATCGCTACATTTACTACCTACTGGTGTTCAGAGATATATATTAGTAGCGACCAGCCTATATAGTTTTTTTGGGGGGCTACAAGTTTCGGGATTTGTCGGCTTAGGAACAGATTTTCCAGGATACGTGGCTACATGGTTTATTTGGCGTCATTATAGGATCTAGGAAAAATTCTGAGGGGTGGAATAACAATAACTCCTCTAACTGGCCTCCTTATATCTCCCTCTCGGTGGTTGTCTTCCTGATGCTCTATATCATGTAATTGCCTCCTAAATGCTTTTTCTGGGACTAACTATTCTGATTAACTGAACTTGACACCCAAAATGTCTTATTATCTTAAAAAACAAGTACTACTCCAGGACAGCAGGCTCTATTATTATCCCGCCTTGTTTACTATATGGATAAAACATTTTGATCTACTAAGGGGACATTTCCGAAGTACATCCCATTATCAAGAGTGCGCTTTACTCTTTCCTGTTCATTAAAACTCCACTATTGTTTCACGAAAAAGGGCCTAAATCCTTGATATTATGGATTACCTAAGCATTACTGTAAACTGATAATGAAGTGATTTCTACGACTAAAGCGTATACCTGACAAAATATAAATCGTAAGACGTATGAAACTCCACTATGGTTTCACGAAAAAGGACCTAAATCCTTGATATTATGGATTACCTAAGCATTACTGTAAACTGATAATGAAGTGATTTCTACGACTAAAGGGTATACCTGACAAAATATAAATCGTTAGACGTATGAAACTCCACTATGGTTTCACGAAAAAGGACCTAAATCCTTAATATTATGGATTACCTAAGCATTACTGTAAACTGATAATGAAGTGATTTCTACGACTAAAGGGTATACCTGACAAAATATAAATCGTAAGACGAATGAAACTCCACTATGGTTTCACGAAAAAGGACCTAAATCCTTGATATTATGGATTACCTAAGCATTACTTTAAACTGATAATGAAGTGATTTCTACGACTAAAGGGTATACCTGACAAAATATAAATCGTAAGACGTATGAAACTCCACTATGGGTTCATGAAAAAGGACCTAAATCCTTGATATTATGGATTACCTTTGCATTACTTTAAACTGATAATGAAGTGATTTCTACGACTAAAGGGTATACCTCACAAAATATAAATCGTAAGACGTATGAAACTCCACTATGGGTTCATGAAAAAGGACCTAAATCCTTGATATTATGCATTACCTAAGCATTACTGTAAGCTGATAATGAAGTGATTTCTACGACTATAGCGTATACCTGACAAAATATAAATCGTACGACGGATGAAAACTCAACTGCCGTGATAGATATTACATGCATCGACCTCATATGCATTGCCCCTTGTGTGGTCAGTGCTGTCTTGTAACACTCCTAAATAATTTCGCGTCACATATAAAAGAATTTGTATTTTTTTAAATTTGTATTTAATAATTATATCAGCCAAATATAAAAGGAAATTTTTGTTTCTTTCTTTGTACAATTGTAGTTCTAGCGTAAGTTTTGTAGCGCCCCTAGTGGGTAAAAATGTAAAATATCGTAGAAGGTCAAGCTGATTAAGTTGGCCACGCCATGTGACGTAAAGATGGCTTGATCCGAAGCACCAATCAAAAAATTCAAAATAATAAGTAAGGATGGGAAATTCCGTTTGCTTGCCCTTGCAGAAGCCCCAGTCACCCAGAGGTTCCCGAACGGAATAGACGTCATGGCATTTTTCGGAAAATAAATTAGAAGTTTGTAGCTTGCAATAGATTATAAGGCCGGTACTAAAGATTAATAACGCAATTAAAGATGAAGCAAGAATCGATCATTCACGTGTTTTAAATAAGTTGTATTTGTATTTTTTGGTTGTTTAAAAGCACTAATTGTAATAGTGATCTGCAGTGTTAAGTGTTAAGTGATTATTGAAATGTGTTGCAGTGTTTTAAACGTAAAGTGCATAACCAGGTACGTTTTAGAGGTAAAGCATATGTATTTTAGCTGTAATTGATTTGAATTCTAAATCATGAATAATTAACACATGAACGGTGGAAATCGCTTTTGAGTATGTTCATTTTTAAAATTATATTGTAACTTGAGTTACTACCTCATCGATACATATATTAATACTAGAGAACAAGTAATTAAAACGGTAAGCAGTAACCATTTTAAAGCTTTAAATTATCATTTCAAAGTAACCTAGTTCTACCTTCCGAAGATAGCAGAAGACCGTTTACAGAGAGACATTATTTTGCCTGTGTTGTAACGGAGAACTAGAGCCCTGTTAAGTAAGGTTAATTAATTTGTTAATTAGTAATTAACACACATTTTCAATAAAGATAAAAGCTTACCCGAGTTATAACAGTAGAACCGGCCCCACTTTGGCAAAACTACCCCTAACTCGGCCTGTACGTAACCTAGGACTATAGGGGTGGTTTTGGATGATGCAGGCGGCCGATGCGACCTTGATTCTACCCTTGGGGGTGGTTTCGACCACGTCTAGAGGGGTGGGGGGTAGTTTTTCGAACAAAAAATAAATTCTAACCAACTAACCTAAGCTAGCCAAAATGGATCCAACCTAATCTAACCTACGTGTGGGGGGTGTACTCAGCTACGTTCAGGACCATCCCCGGGGGTAGCTCCGGGGGTAGATTCGGGGTGGGGGGTAGTTTTTGAAAAAAATTTGGAAAAACGTGTGTTGACTGATAGGGTGAGTCTAGAGTGTATTATCGCTACGGCTGGGGGTAGTTTCACCTAGGGGTAGTTTTTAAATAAAATATGAAATTGCCAAAAATCGATCGGTTGGATCAACAAACAGTACGGGATATGTCTAGAGTCCAATATGGACCGTTGCGGGGTGGTTTCACCTAGGGGTAATTTTTAAATAAAATATTAAATTGCCGAAAATCGATTGGTTGGATCAAAAAACTGTATATGGTATGGTGAAAGTCCATTATGGACCGTTGTGTGGGTGGGATCACCTGTGGGTTGTAATCAGATTGCCAAAAATGATCGGTGTCCTAGGTAAAAGTCACCCGGGAACCAGGCATTAGTTAAACCCGCCAAGGAGCAGGTAGAGCCAATATGGAGCACGCTCTCGGTTAAAGCCAATCCGAGCCTAGCCACCCAGCAGCTAGGCCTTAGGTAAAGCTAACACGGAGTAAGGCCTCAGGTAAAGCCAACCTGGGTAAAGTAACCCTGGAATCAGGCCATACCTAGAGACACCCAGGAGCCAGGCCCGAGGTAAAGCCTCTTTGGAGTCAGCCCTAGGTCTAGGATGGTCGCTACATCTATTTTAGACTCTCGACTAAGACAAATACCTCCACCCAGGCCTTAGGTAAAGCTAACATGGAGTAAAGCCTCGGGTAAAAGCCATCCCGAAGCCTTGCCCTAGGTAAAGTAACCCCTGGAACCAGGCCTCAGGTAAAGCTACCACGGAGTCGGGGCCTAGGTAAAGCCTGGCCCTAGTTAGAGCCACTCTAGAGAAAGGCCCGAGGCAAATTCACACTAGAGTCAGGCTCAAATTTAATATACCTGATGACGTATCTCTGATCGAGGCCCGAGCGACTCTAGGCAAGTAGTAGGCTCACCCTAACTAGAGTGTTCTACCCCTAAATAAATTAGCTGATGCGGGGCAAGGGGTTATCATTGTCTATGCTACAAAATAATAAACAAAGCAACAAAGCCCTGACGTTTCAGGGAATACGTTTGGCCTACATAGCTGGTGACCGTGTGCTAACAGAGTGTGTCGGCTTAACACAGTATGTAGGGTAACATCCATATTGCCTTATTTCAGGAGGAATGTAGGTTTACACGCTTATTGGTTTAACACAGGATGTAGAGTAACGCACATAATGGTTTAATACAGGATGTATACTATTGAGATTGGGCAAGCATTGATAGCTGTTTTACCACTCCAAGCTGGCTTTACCTATGGCTTGACACAGGGGTGGTTTTACCTAGGTTAACTCCAAGGTAGCTTTACCTACGACATGACTCGACGGTGTCTTTACCTATGGCCTGACTCCTGGGTAGCTTCACCTAAGATTAGATGGAGGTACTCGCCTTAGTCAGTATGTTGTAGCTGATACAACATACCTAGACAATATGTGTAAAGCCACAGATCATAAAGGCCTTGACGGTTTCTACATAGCTATTTCGGTAAGCGTTGGTAGCTATAATTATGTCTAAGGCCTAAGGCTGTTGCCAGTGCCTTTACTAACCATAACCCATTTGACCTCGGTGTAGATGTTGGTTGATTAGCGTAGGTTTTTCAACTTTGATTAGCTGAAACGTTGATCTGGCCTTCACCAGCCATAGCCTATTTGGACCTGGTGTCAATGTTGTTCGTTTGAACTTCGCGTATGTTGGTCGGTTAAACTTAGCGTAATGTTGTTTTAGTTGAAACGTTGGTCATTTGATCTAGCTCTGATGTCAGGCTATGTATCGTTTGTCGGGCTATGTATTTGATTCCAGGTTTGGTATCTGTTGTCAGGCTAGGTATCTATTGTCTAGTTATGTAACTTTTGTCTAGCTATGTAGGCTATGGCCAGGCTAGGTATCTGTTATCAGGCAATGTAGGCTATGATCATGCAAGGTATCTGTTGTCAGGGTGCGGGTTACACTTAGGGTTACTCTTGCATCACCATAGATCTGTGTCTAGTACCTGCCGGGTTACCGGCTTAACATAGTATGTGGGTTTACATAGATAACACAGAATGTAGGCTAACTATATGCATTACCCAAGCCATGCATTGGATATTTTGTGTTAACTTGTACCCAAACCTCTCATCGGATACGATGGGTTAATCCATAGTCAGGCTATGCGTTGGATATTTTGTGTTAACTTGTAGTCAATCTACTCATCGGATACTATGTGTTAACCTTTCGCCAAGCTAAGCATTGGATATTATGTGTTAACTTGTAGTCAACCTACTCATCGGATACTGTGTGATAACCCCTAGTCTATCTATGCATCGGACAATATGTGTTAGCCCTAGTCATGATTTGCTTTGGCTACTATTTGTTAAACATTAGCCTAGCTATGTATCAGATACTATGTGATAACCATTAGCCAATATTTGCAATGGATACTATGTGTTAGTTTGTATTCAACCTACTCAACGGATACTTTGTGTTAAACCATAGTCGAGCTATGCATCGGATATTATGTGTTAACGATTAGTAGGGCTACACATCGGCTACTATGTGTGAACTTGTGGTCGTTCTACTCATCGGCTACTATGTGTTAAACCCTAGTCAAGCTATGCACCGGATACTATGTGTTAGCCCTAGTCAGGCTATGCATCGGATGTTATGTGTTAACCCTTAGTCACGCTAACCATTAGTTAACCATTAGCCCGGCTATGCATCGGATACTATATGTTACGCATTAGCCTAGCTATGCAACAGGTACTGTGTGTTATCCATTAGCTAAGCTATGCATCGGATACTGTGTGTTAACCATAGTCAAACTAACCATTAGTTATCCACTAGCCCAGCTATGCTTTGGATACCATGTGTTAACCATTAGTCAATCTATACCTCGGATACTATGTGCTAGCCCTAGTCAGGCTATGCATCGGGTACTATGTGTTAATCATTAGCCTAGCTATGCAACAGGTACTATTTAATAACCATTAGCCAGACTATGCAATGATTATTATGTGTTAGTTTGTAATCAACCTACTCTACGGATAATATGAGATAAACCTTAGTCAATCTACTCATCGGATACTGTTTGTTAAACCCTAGTCAGCCCGGGCATCGGATATTTTGTGTTAACTTGTAGTCAATATATGCATCGGATATTATGTGTTAGTTTGTAATCAACCTACTCATCGGATGCTATGTGATAATAATAGTCAAGCTATGCTTTGGATACTGTTTGTTAAACCATACTCAAGCTATGCATTGGGTACTACATGATGAACATTAGCCTGGCTATGCACTAGAGATTATGTGTTGGGCTATAGTCAAGCTACTTATCGGATACTATATGTTAACCCATAGTTAAAAATAACTATTAGTTAACCATTAGCCCAGGTATGCATCGGATACTTTATGTTGGTCATTAGCCAAGCTATGCATTGGATGTGTTACCCATTAGTCAGGCTACACATCGGATAATATGTGATATTCCATAGCCAGGCTCAGCATCGGCTACTATGTGCTAACCATTAGCGAGGCTATGCACCGGATATTATGTGTTGGGGCATACTATGTGTTAATGATTAGCCAGGCTAGTGTTTCTTTCCAGCTGACTTTTGAAATGACATGTGTGACTATATCTAGACCAGACATAATTGATAAGCCAATTTTGGGGAGTTTATGCTTATTTAGCTAGACTATGCACCGGATATTATGTGTTGGGGCATACTATGTGTTAATGATTAGCCACATTTAGGGATTCATGTGAGTCGGATTAGCATAGTATGTATGCAGGTTTACACGCATATTTGTTTAACACATTATGTGTGCTATCACGTATGTTGGCTTAACATGGTATATACGCCTATGTATGATAGCATGCATGTTGGCTTAGCATCGTTTTAGGATCGTTTTATATCATATATTTATTCACGTTTTGTGATAGGCCTCATTATTAGTGTTTCTCCATATATACCTTTATATCTAGATACATTTACAGCTATAGGATATATCCAATGAGGCTATTTGATTATTTACACTGATTTCTGATTATATATGTATGCCTTGGTATGACGTATTACATAGTAAGTTGATACAGTAATCAAAACAGAACTACTCGCCTTGATTCACAACGACACAGCTGTGCGGGTTAAAAGCTTGCTATAGCGGTCACCGGCTGTCGTTGCGGTTTTAAGATAATGCGTTATCGCTGCAAGTCTGTACATGTCTAGCACACGGTCACCAGCTATGCAGGTCAAACGTATTCCCTGAAACGACAGGGCTTTGTTTATTATTTTGTAGCATAGACAATCATATCCCCTTGCCCCGCATCAGCCAATTTATTTAGGGGTAGAACACTCTAGTTAGGGTGAGCCTACTACTTGCCTAGAGTCGCTCGGGCCTCGATCAGAGATACGTCATCAGGTATATTAAATTTGAGCCTGACTCTAGTGTGAATTTGCCTCGGACCTCTCTCCAGGGTGGCTTTACCTAGGCCCCGACTCCGTGGTAGCTTTACCTAAGGCCTGGTTCCAGGGGTTACTTTACCTAGAGCAAGGCTTCGGGATGGCTTTTACCCGAGGCTTTACTCCATGTTAGCTTTACCTAAGGCCTGGGTGGAGGTATTTGTCTTAGTCGAGAGTCTAAAATAGATATAGCGACCATCCTGGACCTAGGGCTGACTCCAAAGAGGCTTTACCTCGGGCCTGGGTCCTGGGTGTCTCTAGGTATGGCCTGATTCCAGGGTTACTTCACCCAGGTTGGCTTTACCTGAGGCCTTACTCCGTGTTAGCTTTACCTAAGGCCTAGCTGCTGGGTGGCTAGGCTCGGATTGGCTTTAACCGAGAGCGTGCTCCATATTGGCTCTACCTGCTCCTTGGCGGGTTTAACTAATGCCTGGTTCCCGGGTGACTTTTACCTAGGACACCGATCATTTTTGGCAATCTGATTACAACCCACAGGTGATCCCACCCACACAACGGTCCATAATGGACTTTAACCATACCATATACAGTCTTTTGATCCAACCGATCGATTTTCGGCAATTTCGTATTTTATTTAAAAATTACCCCTAGGTGAAACCACCCCGCAACGGTCCATATTGGACTCTAGACATATCCCGTACTGTCTGTTGATCCAACAGATCGATTTTTGGCAATTTCATATTTCACTTAAAAACTACCCCTAGGTGAAACTACCCCCAACCGTAGCGATAATACACTCTAAACTCACCCTATCAGTCATGGCAGGTTTTTCCAAAAATTTTTCAAAAACTACCCCCCACCCCGAATCTACCCCCGGAGCTACCCCCGGGGATGGTCCTGAACGTAGCTGAGTACACCCCCCACACGTAGGCTAGGTTAGGTTGGATGCAGTTTGGCTAGCTTAGGTTAGTTGGTTAGAATTTATTTTTTTCGGAAAACTACCCCCACCTATCTAAACGTGGTCGAATCCACCCCCAAGGCTAGGATCAAGGCCTCATCGTCCGCCTGCATCATTCAAAACTACCCCTATAGTCCTAGGTTACGTACAGGCCGAGTTAGTGGTAGTTTTGCCAAAGTGGGGTCGGTTCTACTTATAACAAGGGCGAGTGTTACAGTCTTTTACGGACCTTTCTACCCTTACCTTCAACCACTTTCTCTGTTCACTTTCGGGCAGCTTATACACACCTCCCACTCTTTGATATAATACCACACCTACTCCAAAGGAAAGTAAAGATATATTTCTCAAGTTTTAAACTCTTATTCAAATCTTGTATGCCATGAAATAAAACTCTCAAAATTACCCAGTTCTGAATTTATAATGAAACCAATTAACCTCATATCAGCCCTTTAGATTTTTATAGGGGTCACTGATTCATTGAGAGATGTTTTGCTTTAAACCAAATAAAGAGCCGACATTATAAAACAAAATTTTGTTCAACAAACATTTTTAAAGATTTTATATATTTCTTAAAATTATATAAAAATCAGTTTAGAACAACATGCGAACAACTAAACTTCATTAAAGTTTAATCCTCAAATGTACCTTATCTTTAAACTTGATATTTATCTAAATTTTTATAAACCTAAAATGAATGCATAGGACCCACATACCGGTTTTCCAAAATTTTACTTTTCATTTATAAAGCGTTCTGCTTAAACGCATCATAACTTAATTTTTACTTTATGTAACGGAAATTTCAGTCAGTTTTCTTACGAATTTTCTCTGCTTTGAAAACCTTTCTCTAATTCTTAAATAATTTTGAACCTAATTGAGAGAGAGAGAGAGAGAGAGAGAGAGAGAAAAGCTAAAATCTGACCTTATCGGAGTTAATTCTTCTTCCTGGTCTCTTCGCTTTCCAGCCTGTGTTGCCTTGGATCGTTTCTCCTTCCCTTTTGGCTGGCCATCTTAGTTGTTGTACTTGCCCATCAATGGCGTCACCCCTGCTCCTTTGTTGTATTCTTATCGAAACAAAGCTTTACGCGCGAAATTATACTTCTTTATTTTAAATTTCTGGGTATAATTCCTTAAAATTTTTATAAACTGTTTCATTTTTAAAACTAATTTCATCCTCGGTTTTAATTTATTCGTTGTTTAAACTATTGTTAACTACACTCTGTTCAAAGTTAAATTTTTTAACTGAATTTAGTTAACATTGAATCTAACCTGTTGAAACACTTTAATTTGAGGCACTGATCATATTATACTGTCGCACTGACTTTATTTTCTTTTGAATTTCTTCTTTGCGACAACTAATCTCGAGGACACCACGACATAGATGGTACTTCACTGAGAACCACTGAGAGATTCCTCCCCAAAAGGGTGTCAAATCACACGAGACTACATCTCAGGGAACGCACTACCGCCCTTAGCCATGCATTGTCTTGTAATTTTACGTTTTGAAACTACTTCTCTGTTAACAAAACGGAGTGCTTCCAAGTCAACTTTCTCGTTTGCCGTCTCAACAGACGCTAAAGAATTGTGTGCATCCCAAGGCATATTCCACCCTTAGGTTGTCTATCAACCAATCGCTAGTTTCCAAAATGACGTCTCCCGAACGCTTGGCATTGCGTCACTTCCGGTGTGCTATACTCTCACCTATTTACTATTAATCGATTATTTCCACAAACTTTTGAAATATCTTGTAGCTCTTTCAATTTGCTTTTTCTCTTGTTCTGCTTTTCGGCACTTTCTTCTCCTTTTTCTGGTCGGCGTACTCTCAAATGTCGATGGTCGTTCTAGGTTGATTTTAAACTTTTCCCCCTCTTTCAAATATGTAACAAACCCCTTATCCTGGCTAACGGCTTTGTTCCTACGCCTTATACTAATTATACTCATGCTACCTTATGCCTAAGGCATTTCTATTATGTTTTCATTCTGCATACAATTATGGAAGTTGTGTTTTATGATAAAACCAATTTTTAAATTTACTATTCATGTTTAAACGCAATTTCTTATAAGCCAATTATTGTTCATTATAACCGTTAGTTACCAAAATGAGTATTCGTTATTTATTTGTGTAATAAAACCATATTTGAATTTCTTGCCTAAAATAATCATTTAATTTCCGTTACAGAGCAAATAAATCGTATGGAAATCCAATCTGAAAATTATTAAAGTTACTCTGTTTACCGAAGAGGATAATGTCTCTCTTATGATATTATTATTATTTTATAAATTATGATATTACAGTATTTCTAGGACATTTTACAAAAAATGGTATTCTAAATAATTTTGCAGTATTAAATTTAAATTTTGCCCTTTATAATATTGGCGTATAGTCTGTTTCTAATCGGGCTTATTATATTTTATTTAAATTTGGTAAGGCACTTAATATTTAATGATTGCACGCTTCTTACACTAGTACCTATTTTTGGAACGGTCAATTTGGCGTTAAAATGTCGTATGTCGTTTTATTAAGACACATTCTTTGACGCGGGTTTGGGCACCCAGGACCCGCTCACTCTCGTAGCAGACACCCTAAAGCAAGCTGACGCCATCTCATGAGCATGCGGTTACTATCCTTAACGCGAGTAAAGCATAAACGATTGATTGGCCATGTACCAAGGTGATGAGCTCATTCGATTGAGAATCAGAGATAGATGGACCTGGGAAGAAAGACACATTTCCAAGAAAATTGCGAGACAGATCATCCAGGGATCATGGGGGATAGAATATCATTATGCTAAGGGATAAGGAAGGGTGTTACCTCAAAATACCTTGATACTGAGATTATGACAGGACTGTCACGCACCTCTTCTTCCTTTGCCCCCTCGAAACTAAAAAGACTGCAATCAAAATCTGTATTTCCGTAAGGGCTAAGCAAAATGTAAGACAGAACGTATTAGTATGTATATAATATATTATTTACATTTTATGGTTAGAGATAGACCATTAGTAGGAATGGACTTCTGTGTGGGGTCGTACCTACCCAGTGAGTAAATAAGTGTGGATTTTGTGTTTGCGAGGGCCTGTAGAGTCCTTTTGCAAAGTGTCGGAGGTGTTGTTTGATAAAAGGCACTTTTAAGTAAGTGTGAAGCAATGTTAATCTTATGTCCAGGTACCTTCGTAATTATTATTCGCAAAACATTGTTCTGGAATACCTGGAGTCTGCGTGTGCGTGAGTTGCCTGCATAGCACTAGACGGTTAAAGCGTACGTTAGTATACTGATAACCTTGAAACATATATAGTAGTACCGATCGTAGTGAAAATGTTCTTGATCCATATATTATAGGATACAGTTTTGTTTTTTTTAGAGGTGTTTCAGGTGTGTTTGGAGAGAAGTAGAGTGTAGTACTTCTCCACGTTCACCTTAACTCTCTAATTTCTTAGCCATTATTCTTGTACTGTAAGGTGGTCCGTAAACTGGAATGTATGAGATGTATTTTGCCTTGACTAGACGGTTAACGCTGAGTCATCTACAAGCATGTCTACTTCTGTGCTGTGTGTTGTCGTTATGTCGTTGATGTAGTATTTGAACATTACGGGCAAAATAGCCCTGAGGGACTCAGGTCAGTACAGTCTGTAGTGTAGATTGATTTTGGTCTACATCAACCCTACGTTTGCGGTGGGACAGGTGTGAGCTGACTAGGTGTATAAGCCCGCCTTAAAAGATATAGTACCGCAGTTTCACTAAGCACCCACTTTGCCAGAGCCTATCAAAGGCCTTTTCAATGTCCAGGAAGACTACCTAAGCGACCAGTATTTGTTGAACCACTTGGTTGCCTACTTCACCACTCTCATCAGCTGTTGCGTGGCCGGGTCGTTTGTCCTGAATCCAATTTGCTCTGGTCTCAATTTGTTGGGCGTGTGGATATACTTGTTGATACGTTTAAGCTGAATTTGTGAAATACATAGTTTTTTTTACCCTTGTCGCGAATACCATTGGTCGGTGTATGGCTGTATTCTACCTACCCTGACTCAACTAAGTAAAGTAAAATATAAAAAGTTTATATAGGTTTATAAAAAAGATGGTATAATAATTATAATTTCATTAACATTTTTTTTTCAGCAGCACTTACTTTTTGTACAAATAAGGGTTATGATATAATTTATGCAAAATGGAAGATTAACCGTAGGCAAGTTACTATAAGTAATTATTGCGTTACTAAGTGAATACTTTGAACATACTTGTCGACGCGTTTCGAAACCATTGTTGCGTCACTAAGTAATTTCAAAAGTACTAATTAAGCTATGCAATATTTACTTGTTATCTCGAAACAGGTCAAACATTAAGTCCAAAAGTACTCATTAAGCTACGAAATAATTAGTTACAGTTGATCAGTAAATTAACGATGGCTACAACAAGCAATTTCAAAGGCACATACTGTGTAAGTGGAATCTATAAGCTCAAGTTGCAGATAGAGTAAAATGTGGAGGTATAATTGTAACTAAGTTATATGCTGTGTTTAAATTAATTTCAATAACGACTAATCTGCGTCATAGCTTTTATTGTTTCTGCACTTAACAATAAGTCATTGAATTTATTTTACCATTTGTTATGACGCATTTTGTATTATTCTAACTCTACATGGCTATTCAATACGGTGCACACCTTTATCTGTTTGCAGACTCTATTGAAATTATTTCAATAGCTTATTTTGTAAGCCATACACGTTGCTAAACTGTAAAATATTGCTTGGTTTCTGTTACTAGTTTGTCTCAACAAGTTTTAGAATTACAGCTTTACACTTTTAAAACTTTTAAAATATACAATTTTCTAAAAGAACTTTGTTGTATGTAGTTGACCGAGATATTTCTTACATATTTTCTGCTGGGACTATAAATAACATGACATTTTATCTGAAAATTATTTAGATGGTATTATTTTATATATTTTCAGTACAATATAGGCCTAACTAATGCAGCGACTCTGGCCAAACCAACGATAATTTTGATACATTAGAAGTTCTATGGGCCTATTGTTAACCAAACTGCCCTAACCGCTCACTTCACAACAGTATTTTATTACGTTTCTGCATCAATGCAGCATTAAATAATGTAGTGATACCTAAAGAGTTACATTATTAAGGAGTAGGTTCACATCCTAAAGTTAGGCTATGTTCTTAATACGATAATGTAACTTACAATCGTCGCTTAAGACAGGTAAACCACTTTCTTCTCGTTTATATCGTGTATTCAAACAACTTCTACATTTAAAGTTAAAACACATAACTATCAAAGTTTGGACAATATTTGCCAAGTATTATGAGAACCTCGTTCGAAAAATTCTTGCAGCAGAGAACGTTCTGCATGATGTCGTGGATTGGTTAGATCTATACCGCCAGTCGGTTCATATCATACTCATCTAAATAATAGAAAATTAGAAATTTGAAAGCCCAAATATGTTCCCAGCAAGGAGTTTTATAGTTCTGCAAAGTGTCATGCACTTATTTTGATTTTGGCAATCAATGAAGATATCCTTAAATCTTGCATATTTTGGGTACTCGCTAGTTGATCAACCTACCATTTCTACAGGGACCTTAACCCTCCTTAACAGCTTACAAGTCTTTTTTCAATCCACCGTTTCTTCACAAATATATTACTTTTAATAACTATTTGTCGAATTCCTAAAGCACCATTGCTTGCGTGGTGATAACTGAAATATTATGCATATCTCAGTTTCTTCCTTTAAAACTCCCAGGGGTGCCGACTACCTGCACATACTAAGAGGGTTTGGTAGGTGCCTCAGTCTAACGTAAACACTTCTGACAACATTCACATCATTACTACACACGTTTATACACTTCTACGCACAGAACATCAATAACACAATCATAATACATACATACTGATCGTATGTCATTCATGGGTGTACCCGTTCCTTTAGCCTAAATATTCCCCTTTTACGACGAAGACCTTTAAGGAGATTTAATCATTAATTGACGAGTGAATACCTTGAGGAATATAAGAGGCTTTGTGATAAATCACTGAGGATAATCAGGCTAAATAGATAGAATTCTTGGACACAGTACATTAGCTGAATTGGACGAACAACTCCATCATACACTGTATAATTGTGTGGTACTTCCATTCCGTTGACAGCATTGCACTAACGCATCAGCACGAAAGATGAATCACAAGCAGTGCTGATATTGTCTATGTACTAGGAACGTCATTTTCAAGCTTTTATTCTTCTGCAGCCATAATAGGAAATTATAATATTAATACCTTCAAGACGTACCTTTTACAGTTGGGTTGTCTAGAGGTTTTCTTTTGAACTTCGTTCTGTACAGGTAAATTAGAGTCACCTCTATCTCGTCAGCAAAGGTTTTGCACCAGGTTCTGATTCCATTTCTTACGCCATGCCTAGACATCTCTCTTTTTCGGCGAGACTACACTAGTTCTCCTTCGAATATACAGTCGTTTATTCGAGGAGCATTGTTCCCCAACTATTTTCTTTTAAAACAAGAAAAAACCGATCCCAGTAGTTGTAGGCCTATCTCTTTTACAAGCGCTTTGTGCAAAACGTTTGAAGATGATGGTCTACCGTCGTCTTTATGGCATTAACAATTAACTTTCAACAGCGTTTAACCATTAATGTATTGTGTGGAATTATTCAATATCAGTAAGTTGTACAGTTTGTATCACAAGAACGCTAAAAGTTCCGGCCTACTATAGTATCTTGAAAACATATTTCGAACATCTTGCAGTACGGTACTTTGCATTCCACTATGACACTATGCATTCCAAATTGACGGCGCAATGCCACATATTTCTAATATTGTTGCCACCTATTTAAATCATAAGTTCCCATATTAGCTAAAATAGCTTCCCTAAAATTAGCTGTAAAATAATTATTGAGGATATTTTAGTTTACAAATAAAGTTCACTTTGCACCGTTTTAAATAAATGTTTATTGAAATTAACAATAATATACTTTCTCTGTAGGATACTTTAAACCCCGTTGTTTAGAACTATTTTCCCAGGAGTTTTATTTAAAGTCACTCTGGGTTTAATACCCAATTAAGGAAGTTATTGTACGAGAAAGATGACAGGTTTTTTTACCCCTAATATCTCAAAACCTATTTATGGTATGGTTTTAAGCCTTACGTTTATCCCTTTGTAAGGTGAAGAGCCATAGGAAACATCAATTTTTAGCTTAATCAATGTCCTAAAGAATTCTTAGAATATTTCATTCATGGGAAGGTTCTAAATCCAAGCGAAATCTTTAGCTAGCCGTAACTCGGCAACACTGCTTTTCCGACCTTACTTTAAATGAACTTTTTCTTTGATTTCTACATGCACAATGAGCTCCCAACGCATTGCCATATCTTCGCAATTTACTCTGTGATCTGAAAATCTAATATTTTAATCCCGTGTAACTAAGGGTTTTACTTGTTTATAATTCAAGCTCATATTTACATTCTTGTAAGTAAATTGACTGTATTGTTAAGATAATCTGAATCGAAAAATTAAACACATCGACATTTTTATGTATAATCTTATTGCAATACTTATTACTTAAATCCGATAATTGTTCGAAATTAGTGAAGGGGAAATGGCGGGGAAATATTCAGCGAGTGATTAACAGTTCAAATTAGGGGGGGAGAATTAAAAGTGGGAATATTTCAAACAGGGAAATTCATACATGCGTCGACTATTTAGTCACCTGTTATACACTCTATTCCAATAAATACGAAGAAATAATCGGAGAAACATTTAGATACGATTCTGACACCATGGCAAAGGTAGCTTGTATGCTAGCGCTATTCCTCCTCTTCAACGTTTTACATGACGCACTTGTCGATGGTTGTACTAAGAAAGGACAACTAGTAAGTATATTTTTATGGAAATGATATCTTTAGTTTTGTGATAATTATGCTACTGCAGACAAGTTTATTACATTTTAATTTTCACAACTTCTTGTTTATAAACTTTGCACTATTTATTTGGTGTTAGAACAATTTTTTTTTGTAAAAAAGAGTATTTTGTAAAACGTTTCGAATCGTACATTTTTTTAAAATATTGTTTTCAGTTTTTTGAGAAACATAAGCAATTGTTAGTAGATACTTCGACACTTGAGCGCACCCACCCCTAACTCGGCCTCTACGTAACCTAGGACTATAGGGGTAGTTTTGGATGATGCTGAAGGTCATCGCGACCTTGACCGTAGCCTTAGGGGTGGTTTCGACCACGTCTAGAGGGGTAGGGGGTAGTTTTTCGAAAAAATTATATCTAACCCACTGACCTAGGCCAGCCAAAATGGATCCAACCTAACCTAAGTGTAGGGGCGACCTTAGCTACGTTCAGGACCTTTCCCGGCGGATGCTCCGGGGGTAGATTGGGGGTGGGGCGGTTTTCGAAAACATTTTGGAAAATGTGCCCTGTCCGATAGGGTGCGTAACCAAGGACTATAGAGGTAGTTTTGGATGATGCAGGCGGACGTCCCGACCTTCATCCTAGCCCTAGGGTGGTTTCGACCACGTTTAGGGGGGTAGATTTTCGAAAAGAATCAGTTCTAAACTACTAACCTAGGCTAGCCAAACTGCATCTAACCTAACCTAAGCTATGTTTGGGGGGTGACCTCAGCTACGTTCAGGACCTTCCCAGGGAGAGGATGATACGAATGAGGGAGGCTCCGAATGGCTTTGATCCTAGCAGGGCGAGCCTAACTACGTCTAGAGGTAGATTTTGGAAACTCTAATAGGCGTAACAACCTAGGACAACCACGTTCAGGACCCTCCACGGAGGTAGCTACCGGCGAGGGGTTAACTTGAGGAAAGATTTTATATATATGACGATGTATCAGCGTTCGAATGACTCTAGGTAGTAGGCCCACGCTAAAATGAACGGTATACCCAGGGTAATGAGGGCCACAGGTGTAATGCTAAACAATACAGAGGGATGCGATCCCTGACTAGCCAGCGCCCCACGCTACAGATTAAATATCTAAAAACATACAGAGGTATCTAGTACGGCCCACCTCTAAAGGCGAAACAGTGCAACAAGACCTTATCGCCCGAGTGAACGAGCTTAACCTACATGTGCAACCATGCAGAGATAACGCAAAGACACCTGGTGACCGCAGGACTATAACCCGCACAGCTGTGTTGTTGTTGTGAAGCAAGGCTATTGTAATTGGGTCGACTACCGTATCGATTTATTATGAAGGCTAGTATAGTAAACAAATAGCTGTGGAAGAGTCCATTCGAGAGGGGTGGACGAGTCCATTTGAGATGGACCGTTCTCTGTTGATCTCGGCGGGCGATCCCATTTGGTATGGAGGGGCAGGCGTTTATGAATTAAAAATCTCATCGCGACAAACAATACTTGCTATACAGTTATATCGTGTATTCAAACAACTTCTACATTTAAAGTTAAAACACATAACTATCAAAGTTTGGACAATATTTGCCAAGTATTATGAGAACCTCGTTCGAAAAATTCTTGCAGCAGAGAACGTTCTGCATGATGTCGTGGATTGGTTAGATCTATACCGCCAGTCGGTTCATATCATACTCATCTAAATAATAGAAAATTAGAAATTTGAAAGCCCAAATATGTTCCCAGCAAGGAGTTTTATAGTTCTGCAAAGTGTCATGCACTTATTTTGATTTTGGCAATCAATGAAGATATCCTTAAATCTTGCATATTTTGGGTACTCGCTAGTTGATCAACCTACCATTTCTACAGGGACCTTAACCCTCCTTAACAGCTTACAAGTCTTTTTTCAATCCACCGTTTCTTCACAAATATATTACTTTTAATAACTATTTGTCGAATTCCTAAAGCACCATTGCTTGCGTGGTGATAACTGAAATATTATGCATATCTCAGTTTCTTCCTTTAAAACTCCCAGGGGTGCCGACTACCTGCACATACTAAGAGGGTTTGGTAGGTGCCTCAGTCTAACGTAAACACTTCTGACAACATTCACATCATTACTACACACGTTTATACACTTCTACGCACAGAACATCAATAACACAATCATAATACATACATACTGATCGTATGTCATTCATGGGTGTACCCGTTCCTTTAGCCTAAATATTCCCCTTTTACGACGAAGACCTTTAAGGAGATTTAATCATTAATTGACGAGTGAATACCTTGAGGAATATAAGAGGCTTTGTGATAAATCACTGAGGATAATCAGGCTAAATAGATAGAATTCTTGGACACAGTACATTAGCTGAATTGGACGAACAACTCCATCATACACTGTATAATTGTGTGGTACTTCCATTCCGTTGACAGCATTGCACTAACGCATCAGCACGAAAGATGAATCACAAGCAGTGCTGATATTGTCTATGTACTAGGAACGTCATTTTCAAGCTTTTATTCTTCTGCAGCCATAATAGGAAATTATAATATTAATACCTTCAAGACGTACCTTTTACAGTTGGGTTGTCTAGAGGTTTTCTTTTGAACTTCGTTCTGTACAGGTAAATTAGAGTCACCTCTATCTCGTCAGCAAAGGTTTTGCACCAGGTTCTGATTCCATTTCTTACGCCATGCCTAGACATCTCTCTTTTTCGGCGAGACTACACTAGTTCTCCTTCGAATATACAGTCGTTTATTCGAGGAGCATTGTTCCCCAACTATTTTCTTTTAAAACAAGAAAAAACCGATCCCAGTAGTTGTAGGCCTATCTCTTTTACAAGCGCTTTGTGCAAAACGTTTGAAGATGATGGTCTACCGTCGTCTTTATGGCATTAACAATTAACTTTCAACAGCGTTTAACCATTAATGTATTGTGTGGAATTATTCAATATCAGTAAGTTGTACAGTTTGTATCACAAGAACGCTAAAAGTTCCGGCCTACTATAGTATCTTGAAAACATATTTCGAACATCTTGCAGTACGGTACTTTGCATTCCACTATGACACTATGCATTCCAAATTGACGGCGCAATGCCACATATTTCTAATATTGTTGCCACCTATTTAAATCATAAGTTCCCATATTAGCTAAAATAGCTTCCCTAAAATTAGCTGTAAAATAATTATTGAGGATATTTTAGTTTACAAATAAAGTTCACTTTGCACCGTTTTAAATAAATGTTTATTGAAATTAACAATAATATACTTTCTCTGTAGGATACTTTAAACCCCGTTGTTTAGAACTATTTTCCCAGGAGTTTTATTTAAAGTCACTCTGGGTTTAATACCCAATTAAGGAAGTTATTGTACGAGAAAGATGACAGGTTTTTTTACCCCTAATATCTCAAAACCTATTTATGGTATGGTTTTAAGCCTTACGTTTATCCCTTTGTAAGGTGAAGAGCCATAGGAAACATCAATTTTTAGCTTAATCAATGTCCTAAAGAATTCTTAGAATATTTCATTCATGGGAAGGTTCTAAATCCAAGCGAAATCTTTAGCTAGCCGTAACTCGGCAACACTGCTTTTCCGACCTTACTTTAAATGAACTTTTTCTTTGATTTCTACATGCACAATGAGCTCCCAACGCATTGCCATATCTTCGCAATTTACTCTGTGATCTGAAAATCTAATATTTTAATCCCGTGTAACTAAGGGTTTTACTTGTTTATAATTCAAGCTCATATTTACATTCTTGTAAGTAAATTGACTGTATTGTTAAGATAATCTGAATCGAAAAATTAAACACATCGACATTTTTATGTATAATCTTATTGCAATACTTATTACTTAAATCCGATAATTGTTCGAAATTAGTGAAGGGGAAATGGCGGGGAAATATTCAGCGAGTGATTAACAGTTCAAATTAGGGGGGGAGAATTAAAAGTGGGAATATTTCAAACAGGGAAATTCATACATGCGTCGACTATTTAGTCACCTGTTATACACTCTATTCCAATAAATACGAAGAAATAATCGGAGAAACATTTAGATACGATTCTGACACCATGGCAAAGGTAGCTTGTATGCTAGCGCTATTCCTCCTCTTCAACGTTTTACATGACGCACTTGTCGATGGTTGTACTAAGAAAGGACAACTAGTAAGTATATTTTTATGGAAATGATATCTTTAGTTTTGTGATAATTATGCTACTGCAGACAAGTTTATTACATTTTAATTTTTACAACTTCTTGTTTATAAACTTTGCACTATTTATTTGGTGTTAGAACAATTTTTTTTTGTAAAAAAGAGTATTTTGTAAAACGTTTCGAATCGTACATTTTTTTAAAATATTGTTTTCAGTTTTTTGAGAAACATAAGCAATTGTTAGTAGATACTTCGACACTTGAGCGCACCCACCCCTAACTCGGCCTCTACGTAACCTAGGACTATAGGGGTAGTTTTAGATGATGCTGAAGGTCATCGCGACCTTGACCGTAGCCTTAGGGGTGGTTTCGACCACGTCTAGAGGGGTAGGGGGTAGTTTTTCGAAAAAATTATATCTAACCCACTGACCTAGGCCAGCCAAAATGGATCCAACCTAACCTAAGTGTAGGGGCGACCTTAGCTACGTTCAGGACCTTTCCCGGCGGATGCTCCGGGGGTAGATTGGGGGTGGGGCGGTTTTCGAAAACATTTTGGAAAATGTGCCCTGTCCGATAGGGTGCGTAACCAAGGACTATAGAGGTAGTTTTGGATGATGCAGGCGGACGTCCCGACCTTCATCCTAGCCCTAGGGTGGTTTCGACCACGTTTAGGGGGGTAGATTTTCGAAAAGAATCAGTTCTAAACTACTAACCTAGGCTAGCCAAACTGCATCTAACCTAACCTAAGCTATGTTTGGGGGGTGACCTCAGCTACGTTCAGGACCTTCCCAGGGAGAGGATGATACGAATGAGGGAGGCTCCGAATGGCTTTGATCCTAGCAGGGCGAGCCTAACTACGTCTAGAGGTAGATTTTGGAAACTCTAATAGGCGTAACAACCTAGGACAACCACGTTCAGGACCCTCCACGGAGGTAGCTACCGGCGAGGGGTTAACTTGAGGAAAGATTTTATATATATGACGATGTATCAGCGTTCGAATGACTCTAGGTAGTAGGCCCACGCTAAAATGAACGGTATACCCAGGGTAATGAGGGCCACAGGTGTAATGCTAAACAATACAGAGGGATGCGATCCCTGACTAGCCAGCGCCCCACGCTACAGATTAAATATCTAAAAACATACAGAGGTATCTAGTACGGCCCACCTCTAAAGGCGAAACAGTGCAACAAGACCTTATCGCCCGAGTGAACGAGCTTAACCTACATGTGCAACCATGCAGAGATAACGCAAAGACACCTGGTGACCGCAGGACTATAACCCGCACAGCTGTGTTGTTGTTGTGAAGCAAGGCTATTGTAATTGGGTCGACTACCGTATCGATTTATTATGAAGGCTAGTATAGTAAACAAATAGCTGTGGAAGAGTCCATTCGAGAGGGGTGGACGAGTCCATTTGAGATGGACCGTTCTCTGTTGATCTCGGCGGGCGATCCCATTTGGTATGGAGGGGCAGGCGTTTATGAATTAAAAATCTCATCGCGACAAACAATACTTGCTATACAGCTTTGAAAGAAGATACATTCTGGTAAGCTATCTATTGTTACTTGTTCTCGTGGAAAATCTGTAGCCTATATTAAAGCAATCGCTAATCAGAGCGACTTGAAATCAATTTGTGTCGAATTATTTGTATAATCTAATATCATTGTTGATCTGAATATTTATGAAAACAAATTAATCACATATTTAATAGATATCTAGCAAATACAATTGTTAGTATTATCAAAAAACTAGATTTAATTTTAAATTGTATAACATATACCATTGTCAAACCAGTATCTATTCTAGTTATTATCTCAAAACTATTTCACATAGAATCAATTTGAATATATCTGTGTTAATTTAAGAACTATTGTAGTGACTTGTATCTGTAAAATGGCTGTTCGTATTGTATCAACGGACCAAACATATGTACGAAAATTCCGGTTGCACGGCACTAGAGTGACATTCAACTTTAACCCCGTACCAGCGACGGACAACGAGCTGATGTGGGTCAGACGAGGACTAGAGGAAATCTTGGAGACAATGAAGAACAACGCTACCGAAGACATACAATTGGGCTTCACCATGCAGAGCTTAAATCTCCGAAACCACGCCCCTGGATATATCGCTTTAGAGCTGCATCTTCGATAACTGTGGACGCCTTGTTTAACATCTTTGGGTCCATAATCCAGAGTAACGCTAATACATTTAAAGCCGACGACACCTTCAGAGTGACCTGTACCAAGGTCAAAGTACCTATAGGGCGAGGGCGTGTAAGACCCGGACTGTATAATAACTGTATAATAATAAGAGGATAGATGAAATAAATGAAGGAATTACAAGAAATAATGAGGAAATGGGAAATAAAATCCAAGAGACTATAGAAAAGATGTATAACTTAGAGGTAACAGTCAGTGAAAATAAACAGACTGTAGAAACAGTTAAGGGAGAAGTCAAAAAAGTAGAAAGAAGGGTACAAGTAGTTGAGAATAAGATAAAGAATATGGGAGAAGGTATAAATATAGCTACCTTGTTTAAATCAAGGATGTTTGAGATGGGTGATAATGGAGACAAAAGCAAGAAGGAATTCTACGGTAGGGAAGATGAAGACCCTATTGATTTCATTAAACACCTAGAAGGTATGATGTCCGAAATTGATCCTGACATGGAGGAAGGACAAAAAAGGAAAATAATGGAGAGACATCTTAAAGGACCAGCACAAGAATGGTGGTTGGCCATGAATATGGAGGAGGAAAATTATGATGAAGTTAAGGATAGATTCTTTAGCCACTTTTGGGGATCTCATGCACAAGAGAGAATTCGAGGAAGAATCGAAAATGGAAAATATGAATACCATCGAGGCACAAACAACATGGTAAATTATTTCTTAAAAATGGTGAACACGGCGAGACACCTAACCCCGCCATACAATCAGGCGGAGTTAATTATGAAGATTATGAAGCATTATGGGAACAGAATGTATATAGGATGTTCCGGGATGGCGGCTACCGACATAGAGGAGGCGGTAAAATACATCCGAAGGAACATGGAGCAGGAAGCTACCAGGAACCGGACTCAGCCTAGGACTGAGGAACGGGAACCTGAGAGGAGAGGGTGGACACACCAAACGAGAAACCCCGGATACAAGGGAAATTGGAGGCAAGAGCCTTACCCGGTAGAAGGGAGAGGAAACTGGAGACAGGGGCCCTACCAAAGAGAGGGACCAAGAAATAGGCCGCAAAATCAGTGGCAACAACAAAGGCCAGAGTACAGGCCACAAAACCAAACGGAAGAAGGCCCACAGACAAAAGAAAAGAGACCACAAAATCCAGGGCCAAGTGGTCAATCAAAAAACTAAATGAGAGGATCCCTAATGGTAGGAAGGAAAAGAGGAGAAAACCATTAGAGATCCAACAACAAACAAAATATAGGAAATATTACCCGGAGAAACAGGGAACATTAAATAAAGGAAAGGCGGAAGACCTAAAGAACAAAAATAAAAAAACAATACCACAGGAAAATAACAATGAAGTACACCAAAATCAAGAGCTTAGAGTTGGTGGACTATCTCTTGATATTCGTGCTGAATTGTTAGAAGAGGACAAGGAGATTGGCGAAGGTAACCAGAAGAAAGAGCCATGCCCTGTAATTGACTGTGAGGTAGAAGAGCTCTCTATAGAGGTAGAGATTGACACGGGTGCAGACGTGTCAGTCATTCAAGAAAAGGCTTACAACAACCTGAAGTTGCATGGGCTTAAGTTCCTGGAACTACCCATCAACAATATGGGAGTTGTAACAGCCATTAAGACTGCACAGATAAAGGTTACCCGGCAGTGCTTAATTCCCTAACCAATTAAAGGCATAAAAGTGGACTGCATCTTCATAGTGGTCTCCAAACTTCGGTCGGAGATGATTATGGGGTGCAACACACTGTATGACCTAAAGGCACGGATAAACATGGATAGACGCTTTGTGACCTTCGAGATAGAAGGGAAGATGGTGTACCAGGATTTTAAAAATAAAATACAAAAGATAGAGGAAAATAAAGAAGTCCGAAAAATATGTCAGATAACCCAGGGAAAAGAAGATGCATCAACAATAGGGCATCAAAGCAAAAAGGAGGGGTTAGTGCGACAGTGCGAGAAGCAGGGGCACTGCCGAATGAATGAAGGAGGAAATGGACAAGAAACAAGTAAAGGGGAAATCTTAAATATAAAAAACGAATATCAAAGAAAAATAAAAAATGAAACAGAGGAAAAATTAAACAAAAACAAAAAATTAAATAACAAAAATGAAAATATAATAAATAAGGAAATTAATTTAAGACCTGAGGGAGTCAATACAGAAGATAAAGAAACAAAGGACATGGAAAGAAGAGCTGCAGCTGAGATTAGGAGCAAAACAAAATATAAACAAGGTAAGGCCGAAATAGTGCCAAAAAGGGGAAATAATGTGAGTGAAAAAATAATAAATAAGAAAATAAATATAAATAAAAATATAAACGTCGCGTCGAAACAATTAAAAGGGGGGAACAACGAGGTTAAAATGAATAACCAACAAGTAGCTCGGAAGCCCATGCCTAAGACTTTAGATTCTGGAACGATAACCCAAAGGAAAGAAATTGAAATTAAAGAAAGAAAAAAGAAAAACCCATGTACTAGTTCAAGAGTTCGAAAGTCAATTAAAATGAGAACCAATCCAAATACGAGAAGAACCTTCATTTCATTACAATTCAAAAACAGAAAAATAAAAGGTAGATTTAAGGAGAATAAGGGAAAGTTAAGAAATTGGAAAAAGAGAAAGAAGAAATAGAAAGACGAAGCAGACAGAATTGAAATGTGGGGACAAGGCACTGGTAACAAGGGTAAATAGATCTAACTTGAGCCGTCAAGAAACCGAGAAGATGCTATTAATTTACCAGGGTCCATATGTAGTGGCTAGACGATTGGGGGCAAAAACTTATGAAATAGCAAACTTGGAAACAGGGAATATAAGGGGGATCTATGACATCAAAGACATAAAGATATTTAAAGAATAAAGGATAATAAGGCAAGGTAAATAAAAAATGATCCATCAGTGACATAGGCAGTAACGGTTAAGTAATAAAAATAAAAATGTAAAATAAATCTAAGTAGTAGATTAAAGCAGTAACATAATCCAAATACATAGGACAAATAATATAAAATCAGTATTAAAAGTAAAAGAAAAAGCCATGTGTTAAATGAACGGGATTCAGTGAATTTATTAAAGTAAATGTTGTGTTAAACGACAATGAATGTGTAATATAAGGATTACAATATACAACATTGTATAGTTAATATAAACTTGAAATAAGATTAAATAAAAAAGAATGTGACTAAGGACAGGAGTAATAAATGAGTAAATAGTATGTGAAGTGACTAATGTGACAATGATATATATGTGAGTGAAAGGGACAGGAGAGTAAATTGTGAACTTTAGTAAAATTAATTAAGTTATGAAGATGAATAGAAATAGTAGATAAATGAAAGGAATATGAAAATTTTAATATAAACTAGTATAAGTGTTAATGTTACTTTTCACAAATATGTTATTAATTATGTTTATCTGTTTCAAGGGAGAGAAGAACCAAAATTTTCATATTTTAAAAAGGGGGGAATTTTGCAGCGGCCAGAATGTCCGATGCAAAGAATCAGGGTAATTGTACAGAATACCAGAATCAAACCTAACCTGGTTAAATAATTGGCTAAATTTATATGTATAAAATTTTAAAGCATAATAATAATATTAAAACTAGGGTAAATAATAGTAAAATGAAGAAAATTAGAAATAACTTTAGACTTAAAAAACATAAATTATAATCAATAAGAAAAATTATCACTTCAAAGTGGATAGCCTAAATTATGTATACAATAAAGACGGTAATTGTGTAGTATAACAAACTCGGCCTAGATGCCGGCTATTAAAATAATTGTAATTAAATATAATCAGGAATAAAGAATGTAAATTAATAAGATGTGAGGAATGTAAATTAGGCCTAGATAGGGAAAATAGTATTTATGTAAAAGTAAAGATTAAAGGTTAAAAAGTAATAGCCTAGAAATTAGGTTATATTAGAAGCAGTCATATTTGATTCCGGAAAAATCCGCTTAGGGTATTGATTATAAATCTTGTCACTACGAAACGAAAGCGCTACAGTCGAACTTTGGATTAGGAATTTTAAAAAGTAAATTAAATTAAATAAGAAGAAATAAAGTCAAATACGTTATTAAATAAAAGGTAAAAATGGAAAGGACACACCAGAATACAGAAACGCCTTTTACAAAAAGTGAAACTAATCTTAGTTCAGAATTTCCGAACAAACAAAGTCAATTGCCATGGCAACGGCTTTCTGATTGGTCAAAAGTTGAAAAATGGATACTAGGGCGTGGGAGGTTTGAAATTGTAGAAGTGGGGCCTCACAAAAGGGACGCTATCCAGAATTACAATGCATTAGGCTCTCAAGGCGAGCAGACGTGTTTTTGTACCATGTGAAAAGGACAAGAAAAAATGTGCTAGAAACAGAGTAAAAAGTGCTACGATGTGATCAGGGGAAGGAAGATATATATGAGCAAGGGCTCATATATACCCAGAACAAAATTTCGACCATCAAAAGGCAAAAGTAAAGAAAATAATAAGATTAACCGAAATTATGGAGAGACGCCTACCTACCAAGACCCTTGAAGCTGTAATGGGACCGACAGATGACAACATTAATGAAGATAAAAAGATTTCTACAGTACAAGGTTATATAATCAATTTAATTATTCTTTTTTAATAACATTTTACTTCAAATTATATTAACTTAAATTCAAAATTAAATAAGATGGGAATAACCTAAGGGACTGATTATTCAACTCTCTTAGGTTACCCAAATTTAAGTAACAAAGATTCAAAATTGACTTTCCATTCCCATCGCTGTGGGAATGTATGGATTAAGTATAAAGATGTATATCTTATATGGCTTTTTCTAAGTAAATTTCTAATGAATAATTTCTAAAGAAGTTAATTGTTCAAGGCCTAGCCTAAAGGCATTAAATAGTAATATTAAGTGTTTGAAAAAGAATCAGATTTTAAAATATGTTAAATTTAACTGTAACAATGAAAACTATATACAAAATTAATTATGGTAACTTTGATAATTTAAATTATATACAAAATTAATGGTAATAAGAAAATTTAAAAACATAGAATGAGATAATAATGTTTAATTAAATGGCAAGTTGTATGAAATTTTGAAAAAGTAATTAGTCAAGAAAATCCTGTTAAATTAAATACAAAACAATAATAATTAATTTGAACCTTGGAACAAATAAATAAAAAGGTATATTTTCCAATTAGCTGTGTTTTCATTCTAAATAAGATAAGTTCACTAGGTATCCAGGTATAGTCTTTAAATCACAAGTGTCTCTCAAAGATTCCACTACCCGAAAAGGAGCTTGAACAGGGCTTATCGGAGGCTAATTGGTTTTATCAAAAATTCAGGGGTTGGTTCCTCTGAGAGGTTTATTCCTTGAGGCACAGGTCTATGAAATTAGGTTCGTAGTCAATGGATAAACCATTACTTTCTTACTGACTTAGCAATTGATGAAAAGAAAGGGCCAAGGTAAGGCAGGAGAAAAAAGTCGGTAAGAGTAGGGACAGGTGCAAACGTCAAACCAACAGAGCAAACCAGCTAATGACGGACGCAGGGGTGCAGATAGGAGATGGCGGTGCCGGGATTCGAGAGTTGCAACAGTTTCAAAATTTACTCTCCGATTATAAAATCACCGTCTACAATTACGGCAGCAAAGGTCGTGATATCTACTTTGAAGGCGACGTTCAGAACCCCAAGCACAAGCTAAACTTGTTATATCACACCAACCACTTCAACGTTGTTACAAATTTGACAAGTACGTTCGCGTGTAGTTACTATTGCGAATTGTGTCATGTTCCATACGATGATCGCATGCGTCACAGATGCCCAGCCCTATGCAGCTCTTGCAAGAGGTCTCCGCCGTGTGTGCTTGAAGACGACGGCATCCTGTGCGGCGACTGCAATAGACAATTTCAAAATAGAGCCTGTTTTAAGGCGCACATGAAAAGCGTATGCCAGGCTATAAGAAAGTGCCCAGACTGTAATAGATACATTCTAACGAAGGATAGAAAAGCTCCTCACGTATACGGCGAGAACTATTGTAAAGTGTGTAAGGATTACATGCCTGCAGGCCATCTGTGCTACATGAGAATTGATACACGTCGCCCGCTATCAACCAACTTTCTGTTTGTCTTCTTTGATCTTGAAACTCGACAAGACAAAGTCATTAACGACGCTCGTGTGCACCGAGTCAACTTGTGCGTATCCCAGCAATACTTTTGGATGTGTATGAACGGCGGCGAGTAGATGGCAAAACCACAGTTTCAGCCCAACAGGTGGTTTTGATGGAAAATACGTTACTTTTCCGTTAAAAACGGTTAGGTGGGGTATGAGGGGTTGGTTTCAGCGATTATTGGAGAGTGAGGTGAATGGTATGAGGTCTGGAATGTGCGCGGTTGTGCGCGGTTGTGCGTGGGTGTATGTGGCAGGTGTTTTTTTTAGAAATACGTTAATTTTCCGTTAAAGACCGTTAGGTGAGGTAGTATGGGTTGGTTGGTGATATGGGTGTTGGCTGTTGTGTGATGTAATTAGAAGCATGTTCGGACATGTTGGGGGGTAATGTAAAAACCGTTGTTTACCTAGAGAATGTGTGTATTATATTCTGTACCCAGTTCGTTGCTGACCTATATTTTTACTATAGCGTCGCGTGTGTACGGTTGAAATCCGTTACGAGGTGATGGGATTATTTTCGCTATAAATGTGTCAGTCGCAAAGACTGAACGGTGACTTCTCTGTTTGTTCTCCAGATCTTTACTGGTTAAAAAAATGTAAAAGCATGTTAATTTATTGATATAGGTTCCTCGCGTAAAACGTCATTGGGAACTTGTATAGATGATGACGACGACATACTTGTGTTATAGTTTTGGGGATAAGTAGTTGGTTAGTATGTCAAGGTCATAGGAAGATGTTTTTAAAAAGAGTCGCAAGCAGAAGTGCTTGCGACATTAATATTAATTTTTTTATTTATTTATTTATTATTTTTTTATTATTTTTTTTTTTACACAAATACAATAGCATCTTATAATTACAACGCTATATTATAACAAAAATACAATTTTTTTTTTACACTAATACAGCTACTGATGTAAAGTCAGTTCGGTGGACCCACATCCGGACGGTCCGTTGGAGACTATGTGAAATTCGCCGGCACCCACCTCATCCAAATCCATGTTCGCCAACAGCGTGATGAAGCGTCTAGGTAGGAATATCTGGAATTTCGGGTCTTCTCCTTCCTTGTATGGGAAACCTCCGAGCGCAGCAACAACTGCTTCCCCGTAGGTAGTGTCGATTTTTCTGAGGTAGTGCACCGAATACTTTTTACCTTCCTTCAGTTCTGAACATTTCTTTATGGGCAACCCGTCAGCTTTAGACTTTGAGTTGAACTGTTGAATTATTGACTGTAAAGTTGCTTCGCGGTTCATAGTTACGGAGGAGAAGTAACTGTATCGTGTAGCTCTGCCTGAGGTCTATAAGGAAATGATGTCTAACCACCGCTCTCTTTGGTTTATATAATGCATTTCCCCCTCCCTTATTATTGTAGTCATAGTCTTAAGACTGTCGCGACTTTCATCGCACGTAGAAGCGCGCAATTCGTTTCTTTGTGTTGCGGGGCTATAACGCTTTTACAAACGTTCTGGATTCCTCTCAGGAAGGTCCATTCTCTTGAGGAACCGATATCGATAACTTCAGCAGAAGTGAAACCACGAATCCATTTCGCCTTTTCGTCACCCGTTGTAAATATCAGATCGAACTGTTTCACGTAGTATAACATGACGTTACGAAGCTCTACGTAATCGGTGAACCCTTCCTCCCACGATATGTGATGATAATTCTTACTCAACCAATTGTTGGTTTTCTTGTATTTATTGCTCAAGGTAGAGTATTCGAAAGGCGGTTTAAATAGGAACGTGTAGGTAGCGTTTGTTTGTAGGTCCAATAATACGAGTTCCTTCACTATAAACGCGTTACACTCTCCTTTAAAACATTGCATCTCTAACACGCAAGCAGATCGTTCCATTATTTCTTTTTCCTTGTCCTCTATTCTCCAAAACGTCCGGACGCAGACTGCAAATAGGTCTCGATCCTTTTCGCCTTTTATACCTCTTCCTGCTTAGGAAGAATGCTCGTAGCGTTCTCATCTTCCCCCGACGTTATCGGTTCAACGTTCTTGATATCTTCCTCCTCGTCTTCTACGCTCGTTTCTTGATCCAGCATAAGCAACAGCTGTCTATTGAGTTCAACCTCTTGTGGCAACCGGTTGTATATGCTATAATCAATGTACCCGTACTCTGGTGGCTCACCAATCCCACCTTTTAAACAAGCCTCTACATAGTCTCTAATACTGTCCTCAGACAACTTCAACTGTTCCAAGTACCTTTCAACGGCAGGAACCACACCATTTAGTACGTAAAATTCTCTAGGCGTCAACATAACCTTTTGCCCGTTCCGATGATAATCTTTAATACGAACGTAGTGTTTGCCGTATATCTTTACGGTGTCAACTTCGATATCTGTTCCGGGTAATATCAAACGTGTCTTCTTTCCGCTTTCTCGACAGGCTAGGAAGGTTTCAAAAACGTTCAAGTAGCCGACAAAGGTCTTGAACGAATCCGCTGTAAATAAAATGTATCTTTTGGAGTGGTTGATGAGCACTCCTGGCAAAAGAGACAGAGACTCAAAAACCCCTACTGTCACGTTCTTTCCCATGCACGCAGTTAGTGGGTACACAGCACGGAGATAGGCACCGATAAACATATCGCTTATGTCGTCTTCAAGATCGTCTTCCCTGTTCCTTTTCATTTCCGTTAGACGTATTGCGTTGTTATAGAGCGAGGTTAGAGCGTTGTCAACGTCTTTAAACTCTGGTATTTCTACACGAGTTTCTTTTGAATTTTCATTAGAAACCGTATCATCCACGTTTTCGTCCAACTTAACACCACCCGCTAAAGGTGCGTCCGTCTCACTACATGTGTTCATTATGTGGGTTCAAGGTCCTTTCTAACTATGAATGTCTGGAAAGTGATCTTGACTGGTCGAGATCAAAGTTTTAAATGAAAACAACTCCATCCGACTTTCTTATATACATCGCCACCCCCTCCCACTGATCAAAACAAAACACCTCTACGACACTCTCTTTACACTCCCTGTGAGAGGCGTATAAGTTACTATCGTATCGTGTAAAATCAAACAGTAAGCAGCCGTTTTGTCAGGAATATTTTCTGCTGTCTCAAATTCTAACCTGATATCAACTGTTGAGCTCTTCACAGATTCGTTCTGTTTCGAACAATCAATAACCACTATTGGTGAATATTCCTCATACGAATCCGGAGAAAACAGAGGCGCGTTCTTACGCCCGTAATACGATGATTGAAACTTAGCGTACATCTCGTACAGCATTGAATAACGTTTTTTCGAAAAATCGGCGCTAACGTTGTCGTACGGGAAAAACTGCGAGTTTAGGAACAGTTTTATGTTTTTAAGATTGCAATGATCGAAATTAGTTGAATATCTTGTAATGACGTGCTTCCTGTTAGTCTGAAATGCAAAAATTACAAATCTTGGTTTCTCCATTTGGTTCGACGTTTTTATCGTCCATGAATGTCTCTGAGTTTGCGGCAGTACGGGGTATTCGTGCAACTCCCAACTCCGAAATGGTACCACGATCTCGTGGTCATCGTTTAGCTCTCTCAAAAGCCTGACCTTGTGTTCATCAGACAATCTCACGTGCGGCACCCGCCATACTATCTTTTCCAAAACGCATTTCCAATCCAATGTGGCATCGGTTGCACCGGTAGCTCCTATTATGCAATCGTTGTCTGAAGAAGATCTTATTAGAACCAACTCTTGACGGACGTTCATTATTATTCTACGGTAATCCTCTGCAAACCCCAACAACAATTGAAGCGGAATACAAAAGTCAAAATTCCCTGTTGAGTTTGGTTTTTCATTAATATCGGTAGGAAACAACCAACCGGACATTCTTATAATGTTGCGATCTGAAGCCGAAAGAGATACTAGGCCTTTTAGAGTGCTGGTTATTCCCACGCGTTTCACGGAATCAACCGTAACACCGGAAATTTCATATCTAATCTCCTCGAACAGATACGACATCGCGTTATTCACAAACGGGACTTCCGTTCCCAAAGTCCCATCTTTTTTCGTCACCTTTCCTTCGATGTACAGGTAGCTCTCCGACGGCAGAGTGTACGCATCTTGCGATTGAATAGGAATACGGATTTCGTCGTTATTTCCTAATCTGGATGAAGCGTAAGGGTTGTGGCTGTGATACTCCTTCTCCCAAATCGTTTCGTCGAACACCGAACCGTGGCCTATGTCTAATATATCCATCGTTAAGAACTGTGAAACCTATTCTTTCTAGAAACGTCTTGTTCTCACTTGTTATCCTTTCTATCTGTTCACAAGAACTGAATTTCGTTCCACCAAGAGTATCGTTAATAAAGTCTAACCCCATACTCATACGCGTTTTATATGCAACCTGATGCTTATAGTTTCTCCTCTAAAATCAACTGGATCCCCGTTTTGATCAAGCACTCTCACTACGACTTCTGAAATCAAACTGAATTTTATGGGCAAGTAAACCAGATTTTGTGGTACTTCTATTATTTTATATCCTGGCGGAACCGATGGAAAAAACGAATGTATAATATGTTCCCTCTTTCCGTTTTTGTAAGAACCGTCTATGATGTTACAGGAAATTTCGATGTTGTTTACCTTTATAATATTGACCTCTTCATCGCCTAAATGAGGTTTCTTTTCTTCGTTCGGTGCGAGGTTTCTTTTAAACCCCAACAGCGATCCTATAGAATGTGGTTGATCGAAATGTATGTTGAATTTAGTAACTATTTCGCATCGAAGGAGGCTGTTATTTGCCGTAAGCGAAAAGTTGCTGTAACCTATGGACCTCTGTAACACTCTGTTCACTTCGTCAATTTCGTAAGACCCTGTAGGCAATTCTATCTCGTATATTTTATTGTTTTTTACGTCACCCGCTTTGCTGTAGTGTAATTTGTTGTTAATGCCTTTGGTGACGTTTGGTATGGAATTGTATGTAGTGAATTCTAATAGAGCCGCTTCCCACTGGCTTTCTTCGTGCAGCCTTAAAGGTGGAAACAGCACGCTCCTCAGTATAGACTCGTCCCCAGTAAGGGATACCGTGTACGAAGACATCTTAAATGACACTGACTTTATTTGCCAGGAATTCTAAACATAAATGGCCGCAAATTAACGAGTCTTCCGGTTGTCTTCTTTCATAATTGTATAGAATTGTTTTTGCCGATCGTAAATACTGATTCAATTCCGATGGTGGTGGCAAGTTGCCGAAACTATCGAAGTAAAACACTGTGCTTCCTAATTTTTTGTAACAGACCCAATGCGTTCCCGACCCGACGGTGCTGTCCAAGTTCACTATAGCTGATTCGTTTACACGAGGTTTTGACGGAAGATTGTCTCTCATAAAGACGCCTCTGAAATTCGGTATAGAAAGGCAGTATGCGTAACGTTCGAGCTCTTCATTCGTCAATGCCTTGTTCGGTAATACGAGTTTTCTACTACTATTTAATACACATTTCTGTACGGTCGCAGGTACAACCCCCTCCCGTTTTTTGAACCATTGTTCCTACGTCTTCTCCTGTACTTACTGTCTGTCCTCTTTCGACCAACTCTTCTGACAGGCACCCTTTTACGTCTTTTTCTTATTCTCCTTTTCATCCGTCCACCTCCGATTGCACTTTTTGCCTTCATCGCTCCGGCCACCGCTAAAGCAGCCGCTCTTTCACCAATACTAGCGTCACTAGACTTAGCCCTTTGCCAAGCTTTTTCTGCTAAAACACTGTCTGCTACAGAACGTGATGCTGAATCAGAATATCGGGAATAAACTATGTCGTGGACCTTACAGGCTTCGTCTAACTTATTTATACCCCGATCTCCTCGTGCCAAACGTTTTTTCAACTTTGTACCTGGTCCGCAATATCTATACCCACCCGGTATGTGTAATTCCACCGGTAAAGCGTCGATAGCCCTGTTGACTACGGCACTAACTGGAATAATACCGACTGCTTTTTTCGCAACTCTTACAAGTGATGATGATAAACCACTTCCTTCTCTTACAAACTTCTTTCCATTACTAAATGTTTTACCGTTTAACATATTAAATATATATGTATCTATTATTTATCTACACGGTTACTTCATATAGAATGTCCATTTGTTGTAGAAACTTGTTACTTTATAATAACGAACCACTTCATACCAAGTTTTTTTTAAAATAAAGAAATACCTCTATCACATCCAAATGCTTGCAATAATTATTTCTTGTTTTATTTTGTTTATTATTTTTTTATATTTTTTTTTGTAGCATATATTTAATAATTGTTATTCTTTTTACAACAATAATTACTAACACATGTATCACATTAACTTTTTATTGAACAAAAAAATAATATTTACATTGTATTACACTTAACTAAATAGTAAATGGAAGTAACAGCTCTTCTCCGGTCAATTCCCCTCCTCAGCAATACCGTCAACGGCTGGTTTTTCCGCTTCTGGAGGATAAGATATTGGTGACGTTCCACGAGCGTCGGTAGTATCCTTTCCATAGTTCGAGGCGCCGACTGTAACTCTCATGCTGAATCCTTGATCCAATAGCTTATTCATCTCGGTTGAGAAAACGTTAACAGCATCTTTTTGTTCGATGCGTAGCGGATAATACTCTATATATCTAGCAGTCAAAGCCATCTTGTAAGTTTATGACGGATGTTTCCTCTTCAAGAAGTAAATTTGAAATATGTATTATTTTTAGTTTCGCTCTCTATATAACAATATATTACATTAGCCTTGTACAATAAAGGCGTTGCTTATCCCTGTTTCCTCTTCTTTGCGGGATGTATTGGTATTGGGTATGAGTAAACCGTCATCCTACGCACAGCATGACATCGTGCTCCAAAATCCTCACCCTTTACTAATTTTAAATAACCGCACCTCGGAAACCATCCACCATGTTCGATCCATGGAAATTCATGTGCTTCCCAATCCTTTAAACCACCACCACAGTAAAAGCATATAACGCCATCAGGTGGAGAGTGAAAGAAAAAACCGGCTTCTGCAAATTGCCAAGCATAAGGGCGGGAATATACAAATCTGGTGTTGTTGAACGATTCCAGCCTGCTTCCAGGTGTACTGTATCTCGGGTATGCAACCATATCTCCTATATTATAAACTGAAATATTTTCTTGAATATATACTATCTATTTGCAGACTAGGTGCAACTCTCCACTTCCTTCGTGCGTGTGTACTCTGCATCTTGTGTTATCGTATCTATTTATATTATCCGTTGTATCCCCTCCACTGCTCAATTTTCGATTTTCTCCTTCAGAAAAGTCGTTCTTATATGTTTCCCCAGGTTCTGCTATAGCTTTCGGTTGTCTGACTGAATCCTGCTTCTGTCTCTTGTTTGCGACTGGTTCCTCTTTTGGAATAAACTTTAACTTTGTACCACTGACTGAATCCTGCTTCTGTCTCTTGTTTGCGACTGGTTCCTCTTTTGGAATAAACTTCAACTTTGTACCACCAAAGATGTACTTCCAGTTTAAATAGGTACGTCCATCTACACCCGGTAAAGCTACTCTTCTCCCGTCTCCAGTATGCATGTAATGGAAGAGTGAAGACGCGAACCTTTCTAGAGTTTCTATGTTTACGGCATCCAACTGTTCTATAGGGTTACCAACTCCGCTCAAACGTTTGTTGTAGAACTCGAAACCATCTTTCGATAATAACGGTGTCACAGACCTGACGTATTCCAATGTAGCAGCATCGTTTGATGACACAGGCCTACCAACATTTTCGATAATTTTGTTTTGCATATCGTAATTTCCGTTTCTAGTGAGTTTAAATCCTACGCCTGAAGGTCCTTTGGGACCCCGTTCACCTGGCTGAGCTCTAACAGCGATTTTACTCTTGGAGATTTGATGACGACCAAACTTGTCCACGCTCATCTTTATAAATGAAGTTAAGCAATAACGTTTCTTCGTTTTAATTCTTCTGTCAACGACACTACCTCGTTCTCTAGCCCCGTGTGTCCTGCAGACATAGAGTCATATAACAAACGCAGACGATTCACTAACTCGTTTGCATTATTGTAATAAACAACGTTGGTATGCTGAGTGTCTTTTAAATTCACACCAGCTCCTGATTTGCTCTTGTCTTCTCTCGGAGGAAATAGATGTGCTATAATTCTTTTATATTTCTTTGACCTGTTCCTGTACACAGGTGCGTTAGAACTGTATCCCTTTCTATGAGCGTTGGTCAGTTGGCAAATGCGTTTAAAATTTTCGAGATCTCTTTTTGTATATTTCTCTGGAATATAATTGAAGATTAGCTCGAACAGACCGCGCGTACCTCGAAAAGTTTTATTCTTTACCAGTATGTTATCTTTGTTGGTGATCTCCAATTTCGCGTCACCTATATCCAATGTACCGTCTTTAGCCAACCGAGCGCCGAACGTATGGTATTGTTTCTTCCTGCTTGTATCAGACATTGAATCTAACATCTTTAATAAATACTTTTTACCCATAGGACCTTTACTCGATATATTGTCGCTCAATATACTGACGTCTTTAGTTGACTCGTGAACAGACGTTCTTCCATCATCTTCATCCGTTACATAGTCTGCTGATGTGTCCGTCAACTCAGCGCCCGACTCCTGTTTAAAGGGTATTATGTCTTGCGCGTCACCATCAATCCATGCGTTTTCACCGAGTTTTTCAGATATCTTCTTTAACGGTTCTACTATCGGTTTGAAAGTGGTCTCCAAGTATTTATCCCTTTCGCTTATGCCTAATTTCAAGGCTTCATTTTTTTTTCTGATGGTATCGCTCAACACTTTTATTTCGTTTACCAACTTCCTTTGTTTCTCCATGTATTTACTTAGCGCTTGTTATCCAGTTGAATAGCTGTATCGTAATGTTAACATTGTAAATCGCTCTGCGAGTTTATTACAACGTATCTGTCAAATCCCAGTCTGTATCGACCTTCATCGATGTTACGCTCCTTATCGACGACTAGGAATCCGAAATGATCGTTCCACGCTGTAGAACATATCTGTTTAAATCTGTTGTATTCCATATCAGCACCTACGTGATCGTTGTATACGTGTCTCGTGTTAGTCTCATCCTGCTTGAACATTATAATGAGATTGGCGTTATCTCGTAATAGCTGCTTAGGGATTTTGCTATAGGTTTGCCCTATGTAAATACAATCTATCATGTTATGTCGCCCCATGGCAAAGTACGTGGTTATGTGATGATGTCTTTCCGAGCTAACGTCATCGAATAAAAATACAGAATACGGTCGAGCTTTACTTGGTCCCATGATTTCTTCGTTTACATCAAATTTGAACCAATTGACGCCTGGCACCTCGGATATAACCTTTTCCAAAAGTAGATACTTTGGTTGGTTGAGCGACTTGGAAAATATGTATACATTATTGAATCGCAGTCCGTTAGCTTGCGTGAGCAGGTTAAACACTACGTTTGTTTTCCCGCAGTTTGATGGCCCCGAGACTATGCATCTTACAGTGTCAGGAAGTAATGCACCGTGTTTCCCTTCACTGTGGGTGGTTTTATCAGCAGTCAGAAGATCTATATTTTTAACAACAAATTTATCCTTTTGCTCTAATATTTCCATTTCTTGCCTGCTTACAGACTCATATTATACTGTACATCCGTTATTAGATTAAATCTTTTTTATTTATCCACGTATCCTGGCTGCGGTCGAAACCTAACCAACGCACAAGAACTTTATCGCCCTTTCTGCGGAGTATTTTCTCAACTAAATATACGTTTCCAACTGTAGACGGTGATAGCTCGTGCCCGTAGAAACCACCTTGTATGATATCCCCTTTGTGATCTTTCAAAAGATAAGTCTCAGGAAACGTCGGTTGTATCCTGTAAACTGTAAACACTTCATTCGAAAAATTAGGAAGGTATCCTTTGGTAAAAACGCGCTTGTGTTTGCTAATACGCACTTGATCACCGAGCAAAAACCTTTTCGGCATTCGTTTTTCCGTATGCGGTTTTGTTTGCCGGACTATACGATCAAACACCTTTCGTTCGTTCTTTTTATTAACGTCTACAGGTTTCACGCCGATAGTCCTGTGTACCGTATTATTGTATTCGTTTATCAAAACAGGTAATACGTCATGCCAGACGTATGATCCTCTTTTTGAGAAAACCTTGTACATCTTACTCTTTAGCGTTCTATTGAAACGTTCTATTATTGCAGCTTTAATTTCGCTCTTGCTAGAGTAATGGTTGATACGATATTTCTTCATTAATTGTTTGAATGGATTATTGAAAAATTCTTTACCATCATCCGTCTGGAGTTTCTTAATCCTCTCTTGAAGCAATAGCCCCTCTACAGCATTAGCAACGTTTTCCGAAGACTTGTTTTTTAATGGAATAGCGTGCGCAATTTTAGTAAAACAATCTATAAGTGTAAGTATGTAATTAAAACCTTTATTATCCTTAGCGTATGGTCTCATCTCTACAAGATCAGCTTGGAAAAATTTATCGTCTAGTCCTTTTAAGATAGTATTTCGTCTAGGAAATTTTCTTCTTGCTGGTGCGTGTAATTCGCGTACAATCTTTTCCCTTAACTCCATCGTTACCGTTAGTGACTATAGGAAACAAATAATAGAATTTAGATTTTTTTATATATAACTGTTGTTACGTTAACATTCGGATATATCTCGCAAGGAATAGTGCCCGTACGGTAACGTGTTTATGCAGTCTGAAAGTATTTTTCTTTTGTCGTCTCTTGTTGATAGTGATCTTTTGCGTTGTAACATGGTGTAAAGCTCATGACCGAAGCTACGAATTGTGTTGAAAGTAGCCTTGTACTCTACGTTTTCGAACAGACATTTCCTGTAGTGTTCAAACATAATAGATTTCTTCAAGTAGCTCTTTTTAATTCCTTTAGCCTTTTTTATTACTCCTTCCTCCTCTTCACAGTTGTGTCCACCTACGGCGGTAGTCATAGCGTACATCTTCGGCATCAACGCTATGAGTTCGATGATTGGGATGCTGTTTAGCTCGTCCTTAAATTTACCTAGAACCTTTTTATTAACGCCTCCGTCGTAAGTGGGATGGTGCGGTGGGTATTCGGAGAAATCAAAATCGTTTTTATGTTGAAATGTCTTGAGGTCTTCGTAAAGATCATTTGTTCGAATCCAGTAGAGAAACGCGTCTGTATCCATATACGATATTCCGATTTTATCTCTTCCGTAATGACGTACCATCTTTTCGTAGTGGAAGTCGTACATGTGCGTCTTGGAGATGTCTAAGATGGACATACCGATATAAAGTGGTCTGTCGAGAACTATCTTAGTCTTATTCATACAAACCAATACCAGATCTTTATTTATAATAATAGACGTATTAAAGTTGTCTCGCTTCACAAGTTTCATTAGTTTCTTTTCGTCTGTAACAAGCCTAACATCTATATGTTTTCGTTTGTTTTCCAGAGTTTTTCCGAAAATTGCGTTGTTCATTAATTTGAAGAAATCTCTCTGGAAAGCAGATTTAGCGGCGGATCTCCTAGCAGTGTTCGAATCGATGTACGGCTTTAACCAATATGATTGTGCAAAACGTATGACTCCATGAACTTTGGTAATACGAAGTCCTAGTTGTATGGCTTGTTGCACGGTCCAATAGTGAGCGACGTAATGATCTTTCGATTCAACAGTCATCAAAAGCTTTTTGTATTTACCTCCAGGCGGAACTTCGCTTTTTGGTAGAAGAGGGAGATCGTAGTGATGATCATGGAGCGCCTCCGGGTATTCAAAGTCGAACTCCAAAATATACCCGAAACAACCGTAACGAGGGATATGTTGAATTTCTTCTATCGTAGTTGGATCTACCCATTCGAATCCTCCAGATGGCAAGGGCATCGACATGGCCCACCCGTAAAGGTTGTTTGCGTCGAAGTACCCCAGGTAGACAGACTCTTTCTCACTATCAAAGTCAGGCAAATGCTTGTTGTTGGCTCTAACATGTTTCCTAACGCAATGCGTTAGACCGCCTCGGACGCCCGACTCTACCATGAGGATCATATCGACATCCATCATCAATTCCAAAGTGCATCCTGTTTCTCTCAACATAGCCTGCCACGCCAGTCCTGGTGAGGTGTAAGAATGGAGGGGATCAAGCCCGTAAGCGTTCATACAGGTGTTTCTAAATTCCTCCATAACATCGCAAAGAAGGGTCACGTCGAGTTGTACATAAAAATCACTGTACTGTCCCAAAGTCTTAAACTCCATTCCGTTCCATACGTTACATGCGTGTTGGTATTCTTCATCACTAATTCCGCATTCATTTAGCTTGCTGTAAAAACATTCTATGGGAGGAAGCGAAGTTTCGTTGAACCTATCTGCATCGTCTATATAATCGTAAGGGAAAACACCTTTTCTTAACACTAGTTCAAGCTTCCCTTCAGGTACAAGTTTCTTCGTCTCCAGCAGATCGTCCCGTGATAGATTTTCGCTAAGTTTCATAAGGCTTGAAGGTAAAAACCTATAAGAGTCGATGAATCTCAATTTTAGTTTACCGACCTTTTTCGAAAAACTTATAAACTTTTCTTTCGACGAGGCTAACACATCGATTTGTCCTTTCCATAAGTTCAATTCATGTATTATAAAATGTGAATCGTATCCACTTAAATTGTGCAGCACGACAGGTATAAAACTAGGTAGCTTATAATTTATGTTGCACGAGTTACAAGCCGATCCTCTATACTTTCCTGTGAGATGGTCATGGTCACGGACTTTATGATTTATGTCTGTAAAAGATTTTTTACACAAGTAACAAGTAGTTGCGGATGTGTATGCAAGTATTTCGTCATCACTCATCTCTAACATGGGAACAATATTTGAGTACATCCCTTCAACTTTCTCGGCAACAAGTTTCAGCTGTTGTAGAAAGTTCTTTACCGCATCACAACCCCTGTAAACAAGCGGTTTTGATGTTAACCCATACCTCGTGAGATGGTTTTCGTCTAAAGTAGACTTTACCATCATGCAGTAGCTATTAGGCTCGTGTTTTTGGTATAAATGTTTGGTGACGTCTTCAGGATCTTCCATAACCGTTTTAATAGGTATCAAAGTAGATTCAAAGTCGGCGTATATCACTATAGGTACACTGTATAGCTGATTCGTTTTGTTGAAAGAAACAAACCGTTTATCACGATGAGGTAATTCCATTTTAACGGGGGCATGTACTCCGCATAAGCGGTTGTGTTCGGTCAACCACCGTCGCCCTCCGAGTTCCATTGAAAGAGATTTGAAAGCAAAACATTTCTTACATACCGTCACGCTACTATCATATCTTTTCATTTGACCACTTACCAATCTGTTAAAATTCTTAATGTAGACGTAATGCGAGACATCACCATCGTGTAGAAGTAGTAAGTCTGTGTGGCGAATATCTTCAGTTTCTACTACTCTCAGCGGATAAACATTATGACTTTCGTCGAGACTAAAAATGTTCACGGATACTCCAGGATTTCGTTTTTCAAAGAGTTTTATATCCTCAACTGAGACCGGATATTGCAATCCAGCAAAGTTGTACTTATTGCCAACTTGTTCGTATTTGTAGTCAACTCTACATGCGTTTTTTGGACCAACATGTTTTGCTAGCATTGCGTATCGAAAACATTTATTGTCGGAGTTCTGGACATTAATGCAAGACAAGGTGGATGCTATCGTCTTAGGTAACGGGATATAACTACTTCCACGATTACCATACCCGTGTTTATGTACTCTTACAACCATACTCTTAACTTTACCTAATGTCCATCCAGACCCCCGACTTTCGTGTTCGGTTATTTTCAAAACAATCTCCTGCATACATTCCCTGACTACGTTTTCCAGGTCTGATGCAAAAGTAATTTTTCTGTTCCTAGTTATAAACGCTCTCTGAGATATTTCTCCTTCCACATTTACAAATTCGGACTCCATCACAAGTCCAAACTTTATAAAATTTAAACGAATGAGCTCCTCTTTCAACAGCTCCACTACAACATCGCTCGCTTCAATTATGTAATCGTCCAAATAGAGTTCGGTTACGTTCCTTATAAGGAAATGTTTAACATATGACCTAGGTAACGCTTGAGATAGAAGTTCGTGTTTCAACTTTTGTCTTGGGGGAGCGTAATGTATGACTGTTGCTCTGTCAGCTACTGATTCCTTTCTAGTTTCCGGCTGGTAAGCTGTATAATTCGTTGTTTTCTTGATCGAGAAAAGGTGTATGGAATATCTCAACATGCGACAACAGGAGTAAGCGGTCGTTGAATTCTTCTCCACAAATCTCGCACGAGAATAAGCTATTCCTTTCTGTGTTCCTTTCTCCATCAGCTGGAATAGTTCCTTCATAGTCGGGAATTGTGTAAACTTCTCTGTCTTCATTTTCCTGTGTGCAGACTCTGTGAAATAACTCAAAATGCATCAGATACAGTAACTCATCTTTGAATTCATCTCTGCAAATTTCACAACAGAAAACATTGTTAGATTCCATTTTTTAGTATATTTGTTCTACTCAAATTCAAGTTAGAAACTAAAATGATACTAAAATCATGCATGTCTTATATATATCCTGAACTACATCCCCCCACCACTATATATTTTAAAAAAAGCATTATCCTTGTTACCCCCCCCCTTCTATCACTGTCCTTTCAAAAAGTTATTGCGCACGTATAAAAGAGCAAAAAAACTGCAAACAAGCGAATTATAATTGTTCAAACCTAACTATAATTAACATGGCTCCTCTGAATATAGAACAACCTATTCATTGTATAGAATGGTCGTGGATAGCCACTTTATCAGAGGAAGAAGTTGAACAAGTTTTTGCTGTTTTCACGGCTGTCGATATACAAAACATGACAACCGTAATGAATACCTCGTTGGAAGACTTTTTACAAACTACTGTAGACTCACTTGAGGACGATGAAGATCCTTCGTTGAAGGAAAATGCAGTATCTTATGCTGAAGATGCAACAGATTCATATGATGGGCAACCGCAGGCTACTAGCACACCGATAAGTAGCAATCCTCGGCGTGACGGTGTATGCTCCGCAAGAAGACGACTTTCGTTCGAAGACAGTGATCAAAGCTCTCAGTAATAACCCAAAGTACTGAAAATTTCAAAACCTTTTCCAAACCAATCCTCTCAATATCACCCATCCCTCTATCCCTCGCTTCCTTCCCTTCCCAAGAATAGAGCAGCTGATGGGAGAACCCATCAGCTGATCTATTCTATTAACTATATATAACCTTGACATACTGACCTAGTGCCTAGAACTGTGTTACGTTATTCAGTATGTTTATATCTTTAAGGGTTTGAGTAAAGTTACCCGCTTTAGCTGGAACTATCATTAAGTGTCTGCTGTTGCTATTGCTGTATCGCATCCCTGATCCGTAGTATGTTGTGGGAAACATTTGAGCTAATACAGTCCTATATTTAAAGGAATTTACTTGGCGATTAATCCTGTTGTTTCGCAAATATCCAATCCTATGAGCGTTGGTCTTGACTAATATATCTTTATAGGCTGCGATATCATTCTCGTCATAGACGTCATCATCAGGTATTCTCTTGAAAAGAAGCTCATACAATCCTTTAGTCGGATTGTAAACGGTATCACCCAATCGCAGACCACCATCTTCTTCGAACAACAATTGCGTGTCACCAACAAAGATGTTATCTTTCTCCAAACGTGGACCGTATGTATGATCAATACTCTTTTTATTACCGGCAGCGTCATTCATGAATTTCTTCATGTAAGATTTAGTGAGCGGATTAACGAAAGTCTCCTCTAACCACTCTGTTGCTACGTCATAAGCACCCGGAGTTGATATAACTTCGCCGACACTGGGTTCTGGGGGATCGGATGTCTCAGCTATTACATTTAGGTCTGTAAATTCAGGATATAACAAGGAGGCATGGTCTGTTTTCACCCTTTCTAACACTGTGTCGTCCGTCAAAGAGTGGGTCGTAGGAGATGACACCGCTTTAGGAATAAAACTATACTTTGCAAAACGTTCTCCCGAATCACACGCGGTTAGCGTTTTGGATTTATACAAAGCTTTTTCAGATAGTATTTTATCTAAAGCGGTTTTAATCAACTCTCTGATAGGTTCTATAATATAATGTAAACGTTTTTGTACTCTACTTTCGCTCTCAATTTTTCGTATCTTAAACCGATTATACTTTAACTTTATCAATTTCCTAAGCGAGGTTATTTCATTGAGAAGGTTTTCCTCAGACATATTCCCACACCTGTAAACAAAATAATACTGAGAATTCAGATAGTGAGTTTATAATATAATATGAAGTTGCATAGATAGATAAAAAGCTTGTGTTCTATACATGCTGCTCTTGTGTAGTAGCCTTGGTAAATATGTGTCAAGGTCGTTTATAATAAAGAGAATAAAGCAGCTGATGGGCGAACCCATCAGCTGCTCTATTCTTGGAAAGGAAAGCAAAGGTAGGAAAGGAGGGTGTGTATGAGGAAACAGTTGCTGAGAAGATGAATCGTATTATTTTTTAACCCAATGTAGAAGCTTCTTTTTGGAGTTGTGATCTGCAAACTTTACTTCAAGATACCATCCGTCTTTAAGAGGTTGTTTTTTAAACTTCTTAAAAGGGAAATGTATGATGAAGGCACCTTTTGTAGTTCCCACGATGGCCTCATCATCGTTCAAGTATGATAGAAGTCGATATTTGGTGTTAGTTTTGAGTCTGGATATTTTTATTTTCGGCAAAATATTTTTTGAAGACTTATTTGTGGAAGATTTTGTTTCTTTCAGGCCTGTTGTATTACGCTCGCGATGACGGCTGCACAGTATAACACCATCACCTGCAATACGAGCGTTGCATATTCCGTTTCTCTTTATCCCTTTCGAAAATCTGTATGTACAAAGTCGGAATTGCTTTTGGGAATTGGAGGGTAGAGTAGGTAAAAACTCAAGTTTTTTGGCTGCAGTAGGTTTCGGAGAAATAGTCGAGGATGTGTTTTTACAATTTTTAACAGGACTATCTGTTAGCAGTAGGTCCTTAACCAGGTTGTTGAAATGATAGGCTGCGGTATTTGAAGTGCTTGCGGTTTCAGTTCTCCTATGTATGGTGGACATTTTTAGAGGAGCTGTAGAAATCCTGACGGTTGGATCCATTCTTCAGCTATAACATTGAGAAGCAAAATGATGATGTTATCGCGAGTCTATGCTATTTATACGATTTAAAACGAAGGAGGGGTTATACTGTATCACTAGGAAGGGAGGGGGAGAATGACGTTTTGGATGTGAAGAGGTAGGTGAGGTTTAACATAGTAGAATAGTTGAGTAAAGAAGATATCGGGGGGAGGTGGAAGGAATTGAAGTGTTCCAAATCACAAATTGAAGTAACTCTGCGGGGGGAATTGAACTTATTATTATTTTCTTTCGGTGTAGGAGGTAACAGAACGTATTATAACTTTAATACAAGCTTTGGAAAATGTGTGAAGCATTTTCTTCCAGCTAAAAACTGGGTCAAGGTCGTTTGAATATTAAAAATTTTTTTTCCTTAAAACTATGGGAAAGAATAGGAAGGAGTGACTCTAAGCAGAATGTACTGAATATCCTCCTTGTAACACTCTGCACAAAGGGATCCCTAGGCGCTCTACTAGACTGGAACGCAATTCTTCACGTCACCAGCCGAATAGACCAACGGCAACCTAGAGGGATTGGGGTGTAAATGAATAATAGACATACGCTGAATTCGTTCTTGCTGTATGACTATTGGAAGCCGGGTGACGCAACGAATGACGCGAAATTCATCTCGCCAATCATCCGCTACGTTTACTCACCTCGGGGAAAAGACAAAAAAGGTGGGTGGGGTGGGGGGTTGGATATCAAGCTCCCAGTGAACAGAAACAATGATGTCCAGGAGAACACGCTTTGCCCGGGTTGCCCCCAGACAAACTATCCGGAGATAGCCTTAGCGTGCGTGAAAGAGGAAGGAGTATTAGGGATATTAATGATGTAAACCTGGAAGTAAGAAACATATATTATTTTACCTGAAAAGTAAACAATAAAAAAATGTTATTAAATTCCCCCCCCCCCCCAAATATGTGATTTTCGGTATTTTGAATAACAATTTATGTATTCCACAAGACTAAATCAACAATAATTTTACGAAATTGATTTTCACCTCATGAGATACCCCATTCTGTTCCAACTACATATATAGCACGTGCTTATGTGTAATATACTCCAGACATGGGCTTGAAGTAATTAAAAGATACCCAATAAAAATCACATTAGGGGGGGGATTGATCAAAATCAGAAACAATCAAGATTCCTGAGGTAAACATGAAAGTAGGAGTAATATTGTTTATAATACCTGAAAAATAAACAAGAATAAATATTGGTATTATTTATATAAAACCTGAAATAAATAAAGATATAATTATTTTAACCTGAAAAAACTGCTGAAACAAGAATAAATATTGGTATTATTTATATAAACCTGGAAGAAATACATATATAATTATTTTAACCTGAAAAACATGCTGTGTTTATGCTATAATTATAAAAATAAAATTTAACATGCAACCACAAAATACATCTAAACATTTAGTCTAACATGCACAAAAAAATTAAATAATATAATGTAAACCAAAGTGAGCTATATAAAGTACAACAAGGAATAAACATATATTATAATTGTATTTCTTAACAAGCTAACAAAAACTCTCAATACAGAGATGTTATCTCAAATTATATGCTTTGGAAATAAGATATGACCAAGATATGCGAACAATATACAACTGGCGATATTGTCGCAGATTTTTTGGGTTTCAAGCATGGTTACTTATTTTGAACCGCAAAAAACCGTTATCTCTGGGTGCATACCTTCTTTACAAAGCATAAAACCAAAGTAACCTATATAAAATACAAGGGAATAAAAAATATATTAAAACATTGAAATATCTTAAAAGCTAACAAGAACATAGTATTCACTCTATAAAGTCATGCATAGAAGTGAACAGTCTCTAAACGTTTCGCTCGTTTATATAGGCTAATACCTACATGCAGTGCAACACCTGCCCCCCTATGAGTTCATCAAACCTAGTTTTACCCGTCCCCCACAACACCTGTCTTAACACCTGTCAGTGTGAGTTTTATTAATCCTAACGTAATTGCATTGTATTTCAAAACAAACACACACAAGTATGTCGTGGATATCAACTATGCCCAACACTTGTGTGTGTGTGTGTGTGTGTGTGTGTGTGTGTGTGTGTGTGTGTGTATTGTTTGATGTTTGAATATTAATAAAATAGAGGATTTTTAGTTGAGCAAAGGTGTAAAATGACTTAAGCTTGGTCAAAGCAAACACAAAATTACATTTTTTCTACAAGACATAATATATATTTTTTAAATAATAAGTTACAATAATTATACTATTAAAAAGAAATATTGTTGTTAAACAAAAAATTATTACAAATGTTAGGAAAGATAAATTCTCATAATAGAGTCAACAGTTTCTCTGCAAATTCCGCAAGTTTTGCAGGCTAATCCGCAAAGCAAACAAGCAATAACGTGTCTGCAGGGTAAATAAACCACTTGAACTTCTTCTGATAGACAGATTTTACATTCTGCACGAAGTATATCTGCTGCCAATGAGGTCTTCCTAGTAACTAAAGCCTTCTCCCTGAAACTGTCAACGGGAACGAATGCCTTGCTTTTCCCCATTTGTACGATGTCCATCGCTAGTCAATCTGAACGGCAAATGTTACTTTTTTGATAGCTATTGCAGTTTATATACGCTACTCTTTTAATTACGTCACACCCGAAATTCCAGATATTCCTACCTAGACGCTTCATCACGCTGTTGGCGAACATGGATTTGGATGAGGTGGGTGCCGGCGAATTTCACATAGTCTCCAACGGACCGTCCGGATGTGGGTCCACCGAACTGACTTTACATCAGTAGCTGTATTAGTCTAAAAAAAAAATTGTATTTTTGTTATAATATAGCGTTGTAATTATAAGATGCTATTGTATTTGTGTAAAAAAAAAATAATAAAAAAATAATAAATAAATAAATAAAAAAATTAATATTAATGTCGCAAGCACTTCTGCTTGCGACTCTTTTTAAAAACATCTTCCTATGACCTTGACATACTAACCAACTACTTATCCCCAAAACTATAACACAAGTATGTCGTCGTCATCATCTATACAAGTTCCCAATGACGTTTTACGCGAGGAACCTATATCAATAAATTAACATGCTTTTACATTTTTTTAACCAGTAAAGATCTGGAGAACAAACAGAGAAGTCACCGTTCAGTCTTTGCGACTGACACATTTATAGCGAAAATAATCCCATCACCTCGTAACGGATTTCAACCGTACACACGCGACGCTATAGTAAAAATATAGGTCAGCAACGAACTGGGTACAGAATATAATACACACATTCTCTAGGTAAACAACGGTTTTTACATTACCCCCCCAACATGTCCGAACATGCTTCTAATTACATCACACAACAGCCAACACCCATATCACCAACCAACCCATACTACCTCACCTAACGGTCTTTAACGGAAAATTAACGTATTTCTAAAAAAAACACCTGCCACATACACCCACGCACAACCGCGCACAACCGCGCACATTCCAGAACTCATACCATTCACCTCACCCTCCAATAATCGCTGAAACCAACCCCTCATACCCCACCTAACCGTTTTTAACGAAAAGTAACGTATTTTCCATCAAAACCACCTGTTGGGCTGAAACTGTGGTTTTGCCATCTACTGCGGCGCCTGCCTACAGTGCACGGATAGAACCCGAGTGTTCAGAGAGGATCCCGTCAATGGGTTCATGGCGTACCTTATGGAAGTGCGAAAGGCGTACAAAAAGGTGATTGTAATCGCTCACAACGGCCAGGCCTTTGATTTTCAATTTATCCTAAAGTACGTAATAGAAGAGACACAATTTACACCCGAACTGATTATGCGAGGCACCAAGGTCATCCTCATGGAGATTGACAACACAAAGTTCATTGACTCTCTAAACTACATGCCTATGGCTCTATCTAAACTGCCCAAGGCCTTCGATCTGCCTCCGGAAAAGAAAAAGGGATATTTTCCGCACCTCTTCAACACCCTGGTAAACCAATCCTATGTTGGCTCCATGCCTGCCAAAGAGTACTACTGCCCCGATTCCATGTTTGACAAGAATCACGAAGAGTTCTCACGATGGTACGACGAACAGGTGCGCAACGAGTACGTCTTTGTCTTTCAAAAGGAGATATTTGAATACTGCCTATCGGACGTGGAGATCTTGGCACAGGCGTGCCTGAAATTCAGAGCCTGTTCCTACAAGAGTGTAATGTCGATCCGTTTCTAGAGGCGGTGACCATCGCTAGCGCCTGTAACCTGGCGTTTAGAAGAAACTTTCTAAAACCAAACACCATAGCCATACGTCCGAAAGCCGGCTACCGTCTGGCCGATAAACAATAGTTTATCGCTCTGCAATGGTTGCTGTGGCTCGAAACAGAGGGCAACATGCGAATAAGTCATGCTGGTAACGGCCGAGAGATGAAAGTCGACGGTTTAAAGGTCGACGGACTATGCATTGAGACAAACACCGTTTACGAATTCCAAGGCTGCTGGTTCCACGGCTGTCCCAAGTGCTTCCCCAACGGATGTGACGATGCTCTGGAGGATGATCCGGCGGACACGCACAACGCACGCTTCGAAAGGACAAAAGCCAAGAACGCTAGAATCACACGGGCCGGCTACAAAGTCGTCGAGATGTGGGAGTGTGTATTCAGGCAGCAGAAGAAAAACAACAAGTCCTTGGATTACCTCGACAACCACCCCGTCCTCAACTCAGCGCCTCTCAACCCCCGCGACGCATTCTTCGGTGGCAGGACGGGTAATATAAAGACCTACTGCGCTGCTAAAGATGATGAAACAATCAAGTACGCCGACGTGTGTTCGCTCTACCCCTGGGTATGCAAGTATGGAAAATACCCGATTGGACACCCAAAGTTGGCCGTCGGCAACGACGAATGCAGGAAACTGGGGATGAGCGCCGAAGGGTTGCTCAAGTGCACAATTCTGCCGCCTACATCGCTCTACCACCCCGTATTGCCGCTAAAGATGAATAATAAGCTGATGTTTGTACTCTGTCGGACATGCGGCGAAACTCTCAATCCCGACGACTGCGGCCATACGGTGGACGAGCGCGCTCTGACAGGCACATGGACCATGGACGAGATACGCAAGGCGGTAGAGAAGGGCTATGTCGTTGTGGAAATGCACGAGATGTGGCAGTACGAGATGGCTTCAGGAAACGACGGCCTGTTTAAAGATTTTATCAATAAATTTCTAAAGATGAAACAAGAAGTGTCTGGCTACCCCGGCTGGTGCAAAACCGAAGAGGACAAGGCAAAGTATGTGGAGGATTATATCATCAACGAGGGTGTCCGTTTGGACCAATCAAAGATCGCCAAAAACGAAGGATCCCGCTCACTGGCCAAACTGATGTTGAATTCGTTTTGGGGAAAATTTGGACAGAGGGAGAATCAGACTAAAACGGCGATTATGAGGGAGCCTCAGGAACTGTTTAAAATGCTGCAGAGCCCTTCCATTGACGTAAATCACATTCAGGAAGTAAATGAAGACGTTTTGGTAGTGAATTGGCAGTTTGCGGATGACGTTTGCGAGATACTACCCACTGTCAACGTTGTGCTGGCCGTCTACACCACCGCCCACGCCCGGCTAAAGTTGTACGAATATATGGACGCTCTTGGTACACAACCTATATACAAAGATACCGACAGCGTGGTATACCTTCATAGGGAGGGTTTGCCAAGAGTAGTGACTGGAGATTATTTAGGCCAGATGACTGACGAGCTCTTGGAATACGGCCAGGGTTCCTACATCACCGAATTCGTCTCTGGAGGTCCTAAAGTCTACACCTACAAAGTCTGGTCTACAAATAAAAACAAACACGTGACCGTGTGCAAGGTCAAAGGCTTGACCCTAAATCTTAGTACTTCAGCCACGGTCAATTTTGAATCAATGAAACGGATGGTTTTGGAAGGTAGCGATCCTATAGTAACCACCAGTGATAGGATTCGCCGCACAGAAGATCGTGACGTCATCACGATGTCTGAAAGTAAAATATTCAGGTTAACAGGTGCAAAGAGGACATTGGACGGAGACGACTGATACAATACACTGCCCTACGGTTACAAACGTCCTCGCATGAGCGAATAGCTATGTATTGTGAAATATGTAACAGACGCTAGATTAATAAGTATGCAAAATGATTAGCTATGTATTGTATAAATATCTAACTTACCAGACGCTAGATTAACAAGTATGTACAATGATTAGCTATGTCTTGTATAAATAGTCTGCTTAACAGACGCCAGATTAATAAGTATGTACAATGATTAGCTATGTATTGTATAGATAGTCTGCTTAACATTAGATTAACAAGTATTAAATATGTACAATGATTAGCTATGTTTTCTATAATTATTCAGATTAACCAGAATGAATACCAACTTATGGCTACAAAATTCCTCGAATGAGTAAACAAATTGAATAGCTGACGAATGTAGATTTTTGAAAAGTAATTTGACCCCCCTGCTTGACGGGTGCTGTGAATGAGATGAATGAGAGCCCTCTGGCGCGACTCTACGTAGTCCGTAAGGAGTATGCATCCCCTCTGGAGTGGCCGTAATGGTCCGTAAGGTGAATGTACTTGTCAAGCAAGGGGGTCGTACGGCGGCATCATTTTGATTTTGGAAGGTGTCACGAGGAGTTGGCGGGTGTGGGGCCTCTCCTTTCCCCCTTTGGGGGATATTTTTGTAAACAGGGTATAGATAACACGCTTCAGTTGAATGCCAATTTTATACTTGTAAGTTTGAGGCAGATGTTTAATGCCAATAATGTAAACCATACAGATTTATAATTTTACAGGCAAACACATAGACGATATTATCAATGACTTTGCTGTGTTTTCCCCTAATCAGTTTATATTTTTGTTAGATTTAGGACATGCGTTAGCCTAAATTATGCCAGATGATTGGAATATTTATGAGATATGTCTAAGCTAGTGTCTATAGTCGATGTATTAATTACCTAGATATAATATGTCTAAGCTTTTAAGTGTGTATAAAGCAATTGTAATTAGATTTAAGATTGAATGTTTATTGTTCAAATATACGTCACTATTTTCAAGACACTTATTTACCTTATCCTGTGTTGACCTTTGCATTAAGTGCAAGCACATGTAAACATAGTCGCTTGAGGGAACACACATTAGGCATGGCTACGGTAGATGTACTCTTATTGTAGCGGATGTCTGTACTCTTGAAGGTTCAATGCCCTGTAGATAGCAAATATAGGTGGCAAGTTAATCCTATACAGATGACTGTCCAACATATTGTTAGACGCCGTCCTGACCGACATTGTGTTTGACGTCATTTGCTGCGGTTATGCTGATATTTCCAGAGTCTGCTATCGCGGTCATAACAATATTACTGTAAAGGTTTTAAACAAGCATTTATTTGTCGAGCTCTGTGTATGATCTACACCTGCAATGAAACGTAATAACACTGTTTATTGACTTGTAGGCCTATGTACCGTATCATACATATTGGTTTAATACAGGATATGTGTAGATTTACAGGTATATCGACCTAACACAATATGTAGGCCTATGTAGGTTAACATCCATATATACTTAATACAGGTTCACGTGCATATTGGCTAAACACAATCTGTAGGATAATGTAAGGTAACGTGCATATTGGCTTAATACAGAGAGAATGTAGGTGTCCATGCTTATTAGCCTAACACAGTTTGTTGGGTAACACACATAATGGTTTAATACAGGCTGTATAATATTGTGTTGGGTTATTGATTGGTAGTTGTTTTACCACTCCAAGGTAGCTTTACCTAAAGCCTGGGTGGCTTTACCTGAGGTCTGGCGTCGAGCATGAGGCTCTACCTCTCTGATACTACGAGATAAACCATAGTCAATCGGATACTGTTTGTTAAACCCTAGTCAGGCTATGCAACAGGTACTATTTAATAACCATTAGCCATACTATTATGTGTTAGTCTGTAATCAACCTACTCGTGTGATAATCATAGTCAAGCTATGCTTTGGATACTGTTTGTTAAACCCTAGTCAGACCGTGCATTTTATATTATGTGTTAACTTGTATTTAAACTTCTCATCGGATACGATGTGTTTACCTCTACAAACAGCATCGCCCGCCGTGCTGTAATCAACAATCGTAGTTGTGACGTAATTATGGATCAGTCCAACTCACTTGGACTCGTCCACTCACCTCTCAAACGGACTCTTCCACAGCTATGTATAATACATTATATACAGGTGGAAATATAGTGTTTTTGCATAGTCTGTGTTTAGAGTGATCTGTGTGTTTGCCAGTAAGTAGTAAAATGTCATCATCAGTGTCGGCAAAGTTTTCAACTTTAAATTCTGTAGATTCTATGCCTATACGTGGGCTAAAGATAGGCAAAGCATATAGAATTGTAAATGCGCGTTTTGTCGAAGCAAAGTACGGTAACGCCGTACTTGTAGACTTACAGGTAGATGATGAAGACAGACGCGCTGTCTTTCTTCCCAAGCGATACGCTACGGCGTTGACAGCGGAAGATTTGAGCTCTATTATAGGCAAATTTTTAACTGTTATCAAACATGTCGGCCAAACTGTGAATTTGGCCGTTACAGATTAATATTATTCTTTAAAACGTTTCAGCATGTTTATTATTTTATTAAATTTTTACAGTGCCTCTGTCTTTGTTTGATCTATGCGCTATTGAGGTCTGCGCATGCGTACAGAACAGAAATGATATAGACAGTTTGGACTTACCTGTATCTGTAAAGCAGACGTTGATGAAATCTTTTAAAGACTAAAGGCCTTGTGATAGCTCTGATTTTAATTTTTCATCTATAGATTTCAATAATTTAAATTTTTCAGAATTTTTAATGTTGATGAATCACCCTTACTAGGTGCCTGTATTTGTCGGTGAGAGGACAATTTTCAACTTTATTAAATTTCACTACACCGGTCTGTCTAATAATATTTGCCGAGAGTGTTTGAGTTACTTTGTGCTCCGTCAGGCAAAGAGTTTCGACATCACAAGAGCCGGTTACACGTACTCTATAGCCGAGGTGGACGGATGCGTTTTTTTATACCATATCTGGGACTCTGATAACTGGTGCGATATCTGTTTAAGCCCTTTATTTAGTTTTGAAGACTTTCTACAATCAACCCCTGAAGAGAGCTATTCTTTGATCAATTATTGTGATCCGTTAATCTGCAGGTCATACATTCACGAGAGATGGCGTCACAACAACCTATAAACACTCGCATTGTAAGTAACTATTCTTTTTTCAAATTATGTTAAGTCTAGATGACACATTGGGTGTTTATTTATAGGAGGGAATATTTTCAGACTTCATTTTTTTTGTAATGCCTAGATCATACACTATATTGAATGAGTGGTGGTGTATTTTGAACGAGATATTATATGTTAATGTCAGGTCTTTTTCAATTTTTGTAAAGCTTAGATCACACAGTATATTGATTGAATGGTAGTTTATTTTCAATAGCGTTTAATACATATTTTAGACACGAGGTAGCGTCATGTTCAAATTATCTGAAGCCTAGATCATAGAATATATTGAATGGTAGTTTATTTTCATTAGCGTTTAATATATATTTTGGACACGAGATATTATATGTTAATGTCAAGTCTTTTTCAATTTTTGTAAAGCTTAGATCACACAGTATATTGAATGAATGGTAGTCTGTTTTCAATAGCGCTTAATATATATATATATATATATTTAAATTGAGGCTTGTTTTGGACATGAGGTAGCGTCATTTCTTTTTCAAATTATCTGAAGCCTAGATCATAGAATATATCGAGTGTTGGTTTATTTAGTTTCTTTTTTCTACGTGTACACTGCGCTTTCAGATTCTTCACTAACCTATTCGTCATCCTATTCGCCTCTACTACTACCTATGGGCTCGTCACCAGGAGATTTACCTTCCCGGTCGCCTGGTATTGATACGGACAGCGATGAGGAAGATCATAGACCCTGCTATAGTTGTGATGATTCGTTTTCGTTTCGGCTGCACGATTTCCTAATGGCTTCTCATCCACCGAGGAACCCGCCTTCACCCCGCACATGCATACAGACGCTGGATTACACTTTAATGCAGCTCCAGCTGGTGATTAGGGATCTGCGGATGGCTGCTTCAAAACCTTACTACAAGACAAGTCGGACCTTTGCGTATAACGTTTGGGGCATGACGAGACGGTTCCTACAGGATATTGTGGTGGCGGGAGACCACACTGTCCAGCGTACCAATAATGTAGGTGGATTTTCATATTATTTCAATTGGCTTTTCTTTCAGGCTATCTGGACCTATTTACTAATCATATTGTTTCTTACAGGATTTGTCCAATATTATATGTTTATACCGCTCTTATATTGCTAAAACACACTGTTGAATAGATAGTTAGGTTCGTTTTTTATTTGTATATTTATTCATGTTATGTGATAGACCTTTTTATCTAAACCTATTTACAATTATAGAATATATCCATATAAGCTATCTGTTTACTTAAACTATAACAGCCTACATTTATGTATACCTATTACGATTATATCTAAACACAATCCTGACTGTAGGATGTATACATAGCTTTGGTGTGCCGGCAGTACATAGTAGATCGATACAGTAATCAAAACAAAAACAGTCACCTTGATTCACAACGACACAGCTGTGTGGTTTTTATGCCTGGTCACCGGCTGCCGTTGCGGTTCTATGCGTTATCTCTGCAAGTCTGCACGCGTCTAACATACGTTTACAGAATATGTAGGTCAAACGTGTTCCCTCAAGCGATAAGGCCTTGTTGCACTGTTTCACCTTTAGAGGTGGGCCACACTAGATACCTCTGTATGTTTTTAGATAATTTAATCTGTAACGTGGGAGCTGGCTCGTCAAGGATCGCATCCCTCTGTATTGTTTAGCAATCAACCTGTGGCCCTCATTACCCGGGGTATACCGTTCATTTTAGGGTAGGATTAAAGTGTGGTTTGTATCATGTGTTTTGTTTTCACTACATTGGATCTTCTTTGGTGAGTTAATATTTTCATGACATTATTTCATACAATGATAGCCTTTCCAGTTTTTTTTTCATTTTTAGAGGTGGGCCAAACTAGATACCTCTGTATGTTTTTAGATAATTTATATCTGTAGCGTGGGGAGCTGGCTAGTCAGGGATCGCATACCTCTGTATTGTTTAGCATTACACCTGTGGCCCTCATTACCCTGAGTATACCGTTCATTTTAGGGTGGGCCTACTACCTAGAGTCATTCGAACGCTGATACATCGTCATATATATATAAAATCTTTCCACAAGTTAACCCCTCGCCGGTAGCTACCTCCGTGAAGGGTCCTGAACGTAGCTGAGGTCACCCCCAAAACATAGCTTAGGTTAGGTTAGATGCAATTTGGCTAGCCTAGGTTAGTAGGTTAGAACTGATTCTTTTCGAAAATCTACCCCCCCCCCCTAAACGTGGTCGAAACCTCCCCGAGGCTAGGATCAAGGTCGGGACGTCCGCCTGCATCATCCAAAACTACCTCTATAGTCCTTGGTTACGCACCATATCGGACAGGGCACATTTTCCAAAATGTTTTCGAAAACCGCCCCACCCCCAATCTACCCCCGGAGCATCCGCCGGGAAAGGTCCTGAACGTAGCTAAGGTCGCCCCCTACACTTAGGTTAGGTTGGATCCATTTTGGCTAGCTTGGGTCAGTAGGTTAGAAATAAATTTTTTCGAAAAACTACCCCCTACCACTCTAGACGTGGTCAAAACCACCCCTAAGGCTACGGTCAAGGTCGGGATGACCTTCAGCATCATCCAAAACTACCCCTATAGTCCTAGGTTACGTAGAGGCCGAGTTAGGGGTGGGTGCGCTCAAGTGTCGAAGTATCTACTATTGTTTTATTATTTTTATTGTGATTAATTTTTTATTGATATTTTTATTACCAATTTTATAATTTATTTTACCCTTTGAAAGTGACACCTAGTTGCTAACGTTAGGTGACCTGAACATCTTCAGTTTATAACTGTGGGCGCCTCTTTTGTAACCCCTAAAGGGACTATAGTTTTAAACAAAAATTTTCGGGGGGGGGGGAAATAATTTAAGGCTATTGTACACAAAGTAGTTGCTTGTAGAAGCTAATGCCTCTATTCATAATGAAATAAATTTTATACTTTTGTATGGTAATTTTATTTTTTATACAAATTAAATTTAATATAATTCAAGTTTTTCGTAACAAATTTGACTATAAGTATATTTTTGTGAATGCGTTTTCCATTTTATTTTTTTGACCAATGGTATTTTCAGTATATATCTTGAATCCTTTAAATTTTACTATACTTAGTGAAACATTTATTTATTTATTTATTCTAATGGCAAGTACAAAATAACATTAGTTATACACTCTGTAATAAACCTCGTGCTTCCCAGTATCGTTCATGTTCAGTTGTCATTGATAGTGCTGGACACACCTTAAGGTGACTTCTATCCATGTGTTGTTCTTGTTGGCATAGGCTGCAGTGTGGGTCCTCAGCCAGTCCAATGCGGTATAGGTGTTTTCGTAGAAGGTCGTGTCCTGTAATGAGGCGAAAGGTGGCAACTGCTACGTTTCTAGGGCCCTCAGGCGTTGTCGTTATGGCATCTCCCCATCGTTTCCCTTGTGTACGTTCCACTATATCTTTTACATGTTTGTTTTTATGGCTTTTTTAATTTGTAATCTTATTGTGTTATAAGAAACTTGTGTTTTTTGTTCTTGTTTTATTTCAGTACCTTTTTTAGCAAGGGTGTCTGCCTGCTCATTTCCAGTCACACCACAGTGACCAGGAATCCACTGTAGTACGATTGATTTACGTTCGGAATTAAGCGAGTGGTACAGCCTTCGGCACTCTTGCACTTCGGGGCTTATTGGCAGATCAGATGCTAAGCCCTTAATAGCAGATTATGAATACAGCAGCATTAATAAATTTGTTCATATTGGCATACAGTTGGCTTAGCGCAATCCTAATTGCTTCGACTTCTCTGAAGAAGGCAGTTCTGTTGCTTCCTGCTGCTCCATAAAAGGAGAAGATGTTGCTAGATAATCCTGCTCCTGCCTTTTCAGTTGTTTCAGAATAAGAGCCATCGGTAAAAATATGTAGCCAGTCGGTTTCCGTATATTTACTATGTATAGTTTCAAGTGGAAGCTGTTTTAGTTGATTTTTCTCTGTTTCCTTTTTCTTTACTTGGTCACAAAGTTGCAGGGAGTATTATATCTGTTTGGATTCAGTTTGATTTTGCGGCAGCGGTAGCGGCTGCTACAATTCAATCTCTCAAATAAATTTGTAGCTTTTTGGATAAAACCATTTTGTGTTTTAAGTCTAGCTACCGAAGGGGTAATGTAGGTTTTCCAGTATTGGTCATCGCAGAGGTATTTTCTAAAATTTCTGAGAGTTGCAGACAGCGACTTTGTATTATTATATGTTGAATACTATAATTATCAGTAAGGCATTGCATCTATTGGCGTTGTTCTAATTCCCCCAGTAATGAGGCGTAGTGCTTGATTGTGCATTAGTCCTAAGTTTGCAAGTGGCCGGTCAGTGGCGGTGTCTAAAGAATCTCAGCAGTATGAAAGCAAAGGAAGTATATAGGTTTTATAAGTCAGATTATAAGAGTAGTCCGATTGCAATCCCACTTCCTTCCAGCAAGACGTTTCAAGATGCAGTGTCGGTTGCTGTTTCGGTTGACAGTCTTGTTTACCTGTGACTTCCAGGTGAGTTTATTGTCAAACGTCATCCCTCGTAGACTCGTTTGTTTTGTTGGTAAGTGAGCCTCTTAATTGTAGTTTGGGCTCTAAATCAGTATGGGCAAGAGAAAATATCTGAAATGCTGTTTTCTCAACATTTATTTTCATACCATTAGCATCACACCAATTGGCCAGTGCATCTAAGGCCTGATTCCATGATAGTTCGATTTTTATTTCAGCCTTATATTTAGGGGTTTCATACCAGAAAGCAAGATCGTCGGCATATAGTAGGCACTTGATTCCACATACCTTCTTTAGTGCTGTTACTAGGTCGTTTATGTAGACGAACTCATCACTGCTCCTTGTGGTAGGCCAGATTGCAGTTTTTTGTGTTTTGATAGGTTATTTCCATATTTGACCCTGCATACATAGTGCAATATAAAGTTGAACATGTATTAAAATAGGCTTTTGCATCAATTGAAGCCCTGCTCTTAAGAATGTTTGATTCTGAGCCTTATTTATAAGTAATGCAAAAAGAGGCAAAACCCTTTGCACTGTTATACTGTCTCATACATTTAGACATTGAGTGTTTATTATTGATAACTATTACTTTTGATATTGCTACGGCAGGTTAAATTTATGTACATATAATGAAATATTCTTACGAAGTATACAGTCAGGGCAGTTTTGGTTGTAATTTCATACATTTAACATTTGGTAATGTTGTATAAAATTACAACCAAATCTATCCTGATTGGACAGTTTATAGGTATATTTAAATATACGTATATTTCATTATAACGTCTATAAAAATAGGGCTAACATGACGTCACCTTAGTTGTGACGTCACTGTACCACTCTCCGCGAGCAGGTAGTCGTCGCACAATTTACAACTCTGCACTGAAAGTTTTACCCAACTAAAAATTGATAAAAAACAACTTCTCGACACATAAAAATACGAATGAACATAGCCTTAGGACATGTTTAGGAATGTTCCATAATAATATCTAGCCGAGTTTGGTTATCCAAACATATTTGTTTGTTTACAAATCATGCTCAGCTGATTTTCATTGCAATGTATTTCTTATGCAAATTTTGGGTATTTCAAGTTTCTTAAAACAAAATAAAAATTGTATTTTGAGAAAATCATACATTTTCCCCTCCCCTACGTATCAATGCCTTTAATTTAAGCTATCTCTCAGGTCTGTACTACCTTCCATGCTCCAAAAATGTTTCTCTTAAAATACGGGTTACGAAGTTATATATATATATATATATATATATGGATTACGATGTTTTTCCTTTCTCGTTAGAGAGTTCTTATTAGTTTGCACGGTGAAAGGAAAAATTATAAAACCATCGATTTCCATTTTTCTTGGTGAAGCAACCAGCTTAAAATAAAAAGTAAAATATTCAGAGCGAAAGGACGAAATCGAAATTTTCAAAGTACTCTCTAATTCTAAACCTATTCTTTTCCGGCGATTTTAGAAGAATGGAATATATTTCTTCCACAATTAGAAAACGTTTTCAATGGCTAATCGGCCGTCATTTTAAGATTACCCCTGGTTTGCATTTTTTTTTTAATTTAGAGTTTTTGATATATCCTTTCGTGGAATTGTTTAGGTTCTCCCAGCGATTTAGACTTCCACTTGAATGGGTGCAAGACAATATCTGCAGTATTTTATTAAAGTGTTTAGGTTCGGAAATATAGAGAACCGAATAGTTTATTACCAGGTTCGGTTATCAGGTACGTGGGAGCAGGTACTTAGCCCCCTCCTGTAATAGTCTCAGTAAAAATGAGGTTTTGACACTTACGAGAGGCTTGGATAAGATGCCTTCTACTCCTAATATATATTTAAAATATTATTCTTGTTAATCTACATATTGGGCAAACTTAGTTTCCAACCACAATAGCTGTCATTTATGAAGTCATAGAAGTTGTTCGGATCCACATCAATGGCCCATGTGAATCATTTATAGTAACTGTAGCATTACTACATTGGAAAAGTTGCGTTTCCTAAAGCTAAAATATCTTTATATAATATAAATATTCTTATATTGTTGTATCAGTGGCATAACATTTTTAGACATTAGTTCAATGTACAAAATATTTACCAACACTCTTATCGTTCGCTCACTTGTGACTAGAGACACACGTTTATAGGAGCCGAAGCATCACTACATTGGGAAAGTTGCATTTACTAAAGCTAAAATGGCTTTATATAATATAAATATTCTTATATTTTGCATCAGTGGTATAACATTTTTAGACATCAGTTCAATGTACAAAATATTTACCAATACTCTTATCGTTCGATCACTTGTGACTAGAGACACACTTTTATAGGAGCCGAAGCATTACTACATAGGGAATGTTGCGTTTACTAAAGCTAAAATGTATTTTTAAAATATAAATATTGTTTTATTGTTGTATCTGTTGCATAACATTTTTAGACATTAGTTCAATATACAAAATATGTACCAACACTCGTATCGTTCGCTCACTTGTGACTAGAGACACGCGTTTATCTTTGGGATAAAAGTTAAAACACTATTCGCGACAGTCAGCTAATTGTGTGGAAAAGTAAAGGGGCCAGAATTTCTAGATCTAATACAAGACCACCTTATTACGCAGTCCTTAGAAATTTAATTCCAATTAAAAATAGATATCTAACCAACATTTTCGTCTTCAGTTTGAACTTTACTCAAGTCACAAAATGCTTTTGATATAAAAATAATTGATCCCATTTTGGCGATCATTAAAAACCTATTGTGAGTGCCTCGTCTACACTCTGTGTTCACTCCTAGGTATTGGTATATTCCCAGTTTGGAGGTGCCAAATGTAGCATTTAAACTACTGGTGGGGTCATACAAAATAGGTTCACTCGGGGCTTAGGACGGTTTCGTATGCAAAATTGAAAATATATCTTGTCTATATAACTACCGTAATAAATATGATGATATTACATTCTCTGTATTTTGTTTATGTGATCAGCTACTATGGTATTTATACGCTACAAAGGAACTTGAATGTAGAAGAGTTTAGGTTCGGGATATAAAACCTCTGATAAAGTCACGGCCGGGTCAAAGTGATACAATCCCATTTCGCTTTCATTAAGTTGAACTACTTCCATTTTCACACCAACTTGTAAGCATAACCATCTTGTATAGGCAACTACCGAGCTAATAAGACGTCATATCCTTACGGTTACATCTCGATATTTTAATTGTGAGATCAGACAGTTTTAGATATATAGCCTACAAAGGAAATTACATGTAGAAGGGTTAGCTTCAGGAAACAAAACCTCTGATGAAGGAGAAGGAGGGAGGTTCAAAGTATTACGATCCCATTGTCGACTTCATTAGGTAGACCTACATTCTACTTCACACCAACTTGTAAGCATAAAAATCTTGTATAGAAAACTACCGAGCTAATATGACGTCACATTCTTATATTCTCGATATTTTGTTTATGTGACTAGTCAGTACTATATATAGCCTACAATGGAAATTAAACCTAGAAAGGTTTAGGTTCGGGACATAACTAATCCGACAAAGTCAGGTGGTTTAAAGTATTACAATCCCGGCGTCGCCTTCATTAAGTAATCCAAATTCATACTTTTTACTAACTTGTAACCATAACAATCTTGTATTAGCAACTACCGAGCTAATATGACATCACATTCTTACTATTGCTTCTCGATATTTTGTCTATGTGATTAGACAATATTAGATATATAGCCTACAATGGAAATTAAACCTAGAAGAGTTTAGGACATAAACAATCCAAAAAATCAGGGGGTTCAAAGTATTACAATTTCATTGTAGCCTTAATTAAATAGTTAAAATTCCTACTTTACAGCAACTTGTAAGCATAACACTCTTGTATATGCGACCACCGAGCTAATATGACGTCACATGTTTACTGTTGCGTCAGTTTATGTGATTAGTCAGTATGAGATGAAAAGCCTACAAAGGATATTAAATGTCGAATCGCAGACTTGTGATGTAAACATTTGAATAAGACAAGTCTGGGTCAAAGTATTACAATCCCATCGTCGCCTGCATTTAGTAGTCAAACTTCCTGCTTTACAGCAACTTGTAAGCATAACAATCTGGTATAGTTAACTACTGAGCTAATATGACGTCCCATTCTTACTGTTGCTTCTCGATAGTAGGTTTATGTGATCTGCCAGTATGGGATATATAGTCTACAAAGGAAATGAAATGTAGAAGCGTTTAGGTTCGAGACGTAAAACCATGGATAAAGTGAAGGGCAATCATGGCATTACAAGTATTTCTGCTCACTATCGGTGACACAAAGATGCATATCCGTTTACACCAGGTTTAGGAAGAGTGTTACAGAAGATTAGGTGGAGCTAAGTAAAGGATAAATTGATCCCACAGTACAGGTCGTCGGGATTCAAAGAACGAAACAAGATATTTACATGAGCTACACACATACAAGATACAAGATAAACGTGCATTGTCACGACACTCTTAATGTTTCTGATCCTAATAAATGTAATAAAACGAACTGCAGTAGAACGGAATATCAATATAGGCCATTATTATTTTTCCAAAACCATGTATTACTTGAAACTGTTTTGGATTGATTGGAAAAGAAAGTTCAAATCCGTAAATAAAAGATCAAAGCTATTGTAATGTTTGTGATACAAAAAATCATTATCATTAAAGTTTAGACAATGTAATTTTAATAAATAATATTCGTTACCAAGCAACCATCCTCAGTGGGATGACATAATATAATGGCTAACTCTACCTAGCTATTTTAGTTGTGGTAAACCTAACTACCTATCCAAACTCATAACGCCAAGGCCACTGTACTTTACAAAGCGCGGTCACTCTCTTCGAATACAATTACATAATTTCAAATTAATTAAGAATGTTAGGAACAGTAAACTCTAAAACGGTTTTGAATGTTTATATATAAATAAATATAATCCTGAGATATTATAACAATCTGATACAGGCCCCATTCCAAATTCTATTTTGTATTCTTTATTAAAGGAGTACGATTTGTACATACAATTTCGAGTTGGCTACTGTTTTTCCTATTTGTTTTATTGTTGTTTATAAGCTTTAAAAGGTGACTTCTTGCTTGTGCCCGGAAGACGTGACTTTTTTAAGAATGGTGACCTCGGTGATCTAAGTGGGTATAAGTAGTAAGGTTGTTATTATGTAAGGAAACTATGCAATATTAGCTAGTATGTAGTGTCACGCCTTTGAGGATGGTTATTTGGTAACCGAAATGTATATCATGTAAGGAAATAATATATATTTGTCGCTAGAGGTTTATGTTGCTTATTATTTGTTATTAGTGTACCAGAGTATATTATTCCTGATAATTAGTAAATGTAATTATATTCCCAGTAAAACAATCACTGTTCCGCAAAAGAACCGACAGAATGTTATGTTTATTAAATGTTTCTATGTCATAAACAATAAGAGTGATAATAAACTCACCTTACTCCCGTATTGTCAGTGGAAGCCTTTCATGACATAATCACTAGCCTAACATTAATGAATATAGAAATATAGGAAATTTTTAATTTAAATAAAATTAGTTTCTAATTTTATGGAAAATAGATAATTGAAAAGGTTTTATTAACAGAGTTATGCAGTATGTACATTAACATTGTGATTGTTCTATGGAAGAAACCTCATTGGTCTTCCTATAATACTGCAGGACTGGCTAACAGAACCTTCGCTTATCATTTGAAATAATAAAGTATTTAGGATACCATCATAAGTTCTGACTTGATCGACATTTGATGATATAATTTTTCACAGAATAAAGATAGTAAAGATTATTAAACTTCTGATAAATTTAGTTGGTTCAGAGAAGTCGTTTTAATAACAAATGACACTAAGCTTAAGGATAGGCGGGGACACTTAATTAATGTTCAAAACAAGAAGGAATTAAACATATTTATTTTTACAAACATTTCTCACATACACCAAAATCTAACACCCTTCTTGAAAATTTTGGTTGAGGATGTAAAAATAGACATTTGCTTAAAAAATAGTTAACATGACTTTCAATTTAATTGTTACAATTAGTATAAATGATTCTAATGTGTAAGTTCTAAACTATGTTTCTTCTAAACTTGTCTTCAGACAAGCTAATAGCAACTTGCTTATTTTACTTGAAATAAGTTTCTGTAATAAATTAAAGATAATACCACTTTTCAAACATTATTATTAGATTTAATGTTAGTGTAGAGGTACTATTTACTGAAGGAATGTTTTTAATGAAATTATCATTTCAAACTTTTAATCATGTGATTTTTTTAATAGTGCTTCAGTCCTTGCTGCAAACCCCTAATTTGTTTAGAAGGTACATCCAGATGCAGCGACTGTCTTACAGGTCCTGTAAGTATACATTTCAAAAACTTTAAATCATTTAAAATTATTTATGTATATTTATATTTGCATTATTTTCTGTTTTCTTTTATACAAATGTTGATACAAAGTTGTAGCGAGTAAGCTAACCTTGCCAAACATGTATAAATACTTTCAGGCCTTCCAATGTTACACAAATGTAGCTAAGATAAATCTATTACAATAAGTTATACCTGTAGGAGTGAACAGAGAATTCTCAAATCATAAAATCATGTATATAAAACGAAATAAGCTACATATGTAAAGTCAGGTAAAATATAGGTAAAACTGATAGGCAAATAGTACAAGGAACAACATCTCCAAGGTTTACTAGGAGCCAATATAATGCATGTTAAAAGCATGTTATGTTTATTAAGTGTGGAGATAAATAATGATAATAATCAGAAACAAATAAGGAATAAATGTGGTTAATTATTTGATAACAGTGCAAAACAATAATAGAATTTATTCATACCAGGTGAGAGCAGAGATTAAACACATTACAAGTGGGTTTTTCATTTTCATAATTTTACAACATCCTATTATCATGAAGCAATAGAGTATGCCTGTTGGCATTTAATTGAGTACTAGAGTATAATATTTAGATGTTAAATGTGCTGTGAAAGGAAATGGTGTCCTAACATTGAATGCGTTAGTATTATTATATCCCCATTTCTACATTATTCGAAGATCCCCATAAATTTCATAAATTTTCTCACTTTGATTATATATGTACAATTAATTTTATTAGGTCAGATTGCAGTCATCAGTCACCATTATTCACAAGCTTACATTTTATACAGAGGCATATTTTCAATATATCTTTTTAGCATTTTCAAATACCGTTTGGAATAGAACAATCTTTGTTCGAAATACTTTTAGATTCATCATCACACAATATCATATTACATTTTTTTACAAGAATTATAACATATAGTTCTATAACTTTCTTAACTTACTACTCAAGTTACTCAATACTCTTTCTTTAACTTTCTACTAATCCCCTAATAATTATTATATTTAAATATTCGTTTAACATCTTTAATTATTATTCCCCCAACACTACTTAATAAATATAAACCCCTATTTTTCTGCCCACTACTTTATAAAATATCCCTTTATTTAAATCATCCCTATTGCAACTTAAACGTTTTTTTTTTCAAGAATCCTCCTTAATACATCTGTACTCTTTAGCACTTTATAACTTGTTCCCTACTCACTATATGCTCTTCCTCTTGGATATCAGGGATTTTATTTCCTACTTCGCCAATATAAAGCTTTTTAAAAGTAGGATATTGTCTCAAACCGCTAAGATCAACTCTATACAACCCTAATTCGGCCAGTAATAATGTACGGAGACGTGGACATTAGCCGCCGTGATGAAAGATTCAGCTGACTTTGTTTAAGAGTAAGCTTTTAGGGAAAAGTAATGTTCCGGTCCACGGTGTACAAACCAATGCGTGGAAGCTTCGATCTAATGCCGAGTTGTATTCCCTATGCAAAGATGTAATCGTGGTCCAGTTTATTAGAACACGACGTGTACAGTGGTTGGGTCATATCACAAGAATCCCAACCAATAGAATATCGAGCAAACGTCATCATGCCACTATGACTGGCAAAAGAAGAGTTTGCCGACCAATAATACGATGGCTACAGGACGTGGAAGATTTAAAAATATTTGGCATTAGAGAATGGAAACGTAAGGCTAAGGACAGAAGTACATGACGGGTCATTGTTATAAAAGCCAAGGCCCACTCCCGGGTTGAGGCGTTACGTCAAAAGAATGACTCCATCATATCTCAAACTACTGTTATACACGATTAGGGCGACATTACATTTCTAAGTATATCTTTGTAAGTTTTGGTTTACAAATGTCCAACACACTAGTTTAACCAATATGCTTCATATCACTTTGTTATAATTTATGTTCAAGTATTTTAGAATAAGCTATTTTAAAATAACAATTTTTAACTATTATTTTATTAATTATTTACCAACACATTTATCACAGCAACCTAATATAAACAGAATGAAATTGAAATTACATTCCATCGAAAGAATAAAGCATAGAGCGTTTTAATATAATTTGTAAAAAGTACCATTGTATTTTATGGATTTAATTGTATAAAGTCAAGCAAAGTCAGAGTCCAATCCATCCCAGAGGACCAATTTCTTTGCAATAAAAAGACTATGCACTTGTTTTCATGAAAAGCTTTTATGATTGAAATCGTGGTTAATATTAAGTGGTAAATAAACAACCGATAGATTTGATGAAAACAAATATTAGAGAATTTAAATAAAGAATAAATCACCTATATCTATATGATTTTTATTTGCCATACAGTACGGATGCAATCTCAAAATAAAAACTTATTTTGCATTTGATTATTTGCCATACAGTACGGATGCAATCTCAAAATAAAAACTTATTATGCATTTGATTATTTGCCATACAGTACGGATGCAATCTCAAAATAAAAACTTATTATGCATTTGATTATTTGCCATACAGTACGGATGCAATCTCAAAATAAAAACTTATTATGCATTTGATTATTTGTAATACAGTACGGATGCAATCTCAAAATGAAAACTTATTATGCATTTGATTATTTGCCATACAGTACGGATGCAATTTCAAAATAAAAACTTATTATGCATTTGATTATTTGCCATACAGTACGGATGCAATCTCAAAATAAAAACTTATTATGCATTTGATTATTTGTAATACAGTACGGATGCAATCTCAAAATAAAAACTTATTATGCAGTTGATTATTTGCCATACAGTACGGGTGCAATCTCAAAATAAAAACTTATTATGCATTTGGTTATTTGCCATACAGTACGGATGCAATCTCAAAATAAAAACTTATTATGCATTTGATTATTTGCCATACAGTACGGATGCAATCTCAAAATAAAAACTTATTATGCATTTGATTATTTGCAATGTTGAACACATTGTGGTAAAAATAAACAAAGGGAATTTCATTTAAGTTAGTTGGAGTTTAGCTATTGAGAACTATTCACAACGGTAAAAATTAAACAGTTAACTCTAATTCTAGTAACAAAGTTTATTGAAACAAACAAATTAATTGTTTATGAACAATTATACTGTATAATTGTACATGAATGTATAGTGAGCTTAGAGTAAAAGGTTTTATCTTTTCCTTTTCAAAAGCTCTTCACGGAATCTTTTCCGTTCAAGGAAAGCCCTTCACTGCCAAAATTATTTCTTAGACCCCCTGGATGAAAATTATTATCATTAATTATTTAACGAAGTGTAAAGTTATTAGTTCTCATGCAACAAAATTAATATTTTGATCATAATTTATCTGTATTTTTAATTATAATTATTTTGCCACAGTGTACATTTGAGGATGATTGTTGTTCAAAAGCATGTGTCAATGGAAAATGTCTACAGTGTAAAAAACGTGGACAAGAAGTAAGTAAATTTCTTTCAAGTACATGTAACGGTATTGAATGCTAAGAACTAATTTTATAAAAGAAAAGTACTCATAGGTGATTTTAAAAACCTCTTATTGTTATAAATTTCTTTTCAAGGTCAAAATAATAATATTTTTGTTTAATTTACTCATAATATTATCAACCTATATTTTTTAAATTCTGAGTAATTTCAAAGTGTATAGCTCTGTAAGATATTGTCTATGTAAACTGTTCTGTACAGGTTTATTAAGTGTATTTATATCTAAGTGCTGCTACATACTCTATATATTATTCCCTCCACACTATATTGCAAACTAAACACGGTGCGAAATCAATTGTGATTCATGTTTTCATAAATAAACAGAAATGATTTTTTTACAAACATTAGATTTTCAAAAATGTAAATTAGGTCCTTACCTAAGTAAAGGGAATAAAAATAGCCCTGCTTCAAACAAAAACGTTTGTTTTTTTCCTTTTTTGTCATTAGAAATGTTACTTTTTGCGATTGTTTTTCAGTGAAATAACGACTGCTGTAAACTGTAAACAATTTTAATTTTGAGTATTTATGTAATATTATTAACTTAGTTTTTGTATGAAAAAATAATCATGACATTTAATTTTTATGCTTAGCATTTGCTAAGGACTTACAACTTGGTATTTAATATGAAATTACCGTCCCATGACAAGGTACATACATGACAGCCTAATTACGCTACATTAGCCACCTAAGTGCGCAGTACAATGCGTAGAAGAATCAATTTATCAATCATTTTACTATAATCTCAGTTTAGGAGTCCTTAAGGAGTGTCGATGAATAAAATGGGACTGTTTATCTAATTGTTTCAACAATTTTAAACGATAATATGATTTATGCCGAAAACTAAATTGTACACCAAACAAAAAATTCCCACCACTGTAAAAAATAATATTGCATTTTTTTATTTTGTAAAAATTATTTTTATCAAAACTATTTTTAAAAACTCATTAAAAATCATTTTATTTACAAACAGTATAATATAGATTGATAGGTAACCAAAAAGTATTTCCAATTCACAGAAGCTATTCAACAATACCATAACTACAAATTTGGCAGCCCTAGACCAGAACTAAATTATGATACCCTGATTTAGTCTGTAACCTTGGAGCTGGCAGTCATATGTTCTAAAAGGTCCTACGAACATACGAACAACTCACACTCTCTACCTGTTCTCTACACTTTCCATTAAGGAATCTTCCGCAATATTTATACCATTGCCCAGACCATAATCGTCTTCCCGTTCCTTAATGGAATACCACACCTTGTCCGAGGGAAAGTAGTGATCTAATCCTCGAGTCTGAACTCTGGAGTGCCTCCCGAGAGGTTGTATCTCTCGGAAGAACCAACTCATGAGTTTAGGCTTATACCAGTTACACGCTTATAGGCCCTTTAGGGTTTATAGGGGTCACGGAACCTTTGAGAGACACTCTACTTAAAGACCATAATATCGGTCTTAACACGTTCAATATGACCTTAATCTTTTACAGCGCCTTTTTTTATTGTTATTAGCTTATACAATCGTTAGTTTTTCAACACTGAGGTTACACATTATTTTTCCTGCTTTGTTTATGAAATTATTCTAAGGAATTATACAATCTTTTATTTTTAATAAATAAATAATAATGTAATTCTAAACTGGTCTATTGTGTTAGTACTGCACGTGTCTAAACTGGTTTAATGTAATTTATTTAATATTCATAAGTAGATTGTTCGGCACCCTGGCGCGCACTACCCCTAACTCGGCCTGTACGTAACCTAGGACTATAGGGGTAGTTTTGGATGATGCACCAGGTCGTCCCGGCCTTGACCGTAGCCCTGGGGGTGGATTCGACCTCGTTTAGAGGGGTAGGGGGTAGTTTTTCGAAAAAAATAAATTCCAACCCACTGACCTAAGCTAGCCAAAATGGATCCAACCTAACCTAACCTACGTGTGGGGGGTGACCTTAGCTACGTTCAGGACCATACCCGGGGGTAGCTCCGGGGGTGGATTGGGGTGGGGGGTAGTTTTCAACAAATTTTTGGAAAAACGTGCCTTGACTGATAGGGTGAGTTTAGAGTGCATTAGCGCTACGGTTGGGGGTAGTTTAACCTAGGGGTAGTTTTTAAATAAAATATGAAATTGCCGAAAATTGATCGTTTGGATCAACAGACAGTACGGGATATGATTAGAGTCCATTATGGACCGTTGTGCGGGTGGTTTCACCTGTTTTCAGATTGCCAAAAATGATCGGTGACCTAGGTAAAAGTCACTCCCGAACCCGCGCTTGAGGTAACACCGCCTAGGAGCGGGTAGAGCCAATATGGACCACGGTCTCGGTTAAAGCCAATCCGAGGCCCTAGGAACCTGGCCTTAGGTAAAGTCACCCTGGAGTCGTGCTCGAGGTAAAGCCATCCAGGTGTCAGATAAAGTCACCCCGGAGTCGTGCTTGAGGTAAAGCCACCCGGGCCTTAGGTAAGGCTAACATTGAGCAAGGCCTCAGGTAAAGACATCCCGAAGCCAGCCTTTAGGTAAAGTAACCCTGGAATAGCTCCGGTGGTGGGGGTAACTTGTGGAAAGATTGATTGGTTATCTGATGACGTATCCGCGTTCGAACGTCTCTAGGCAAGTAGTAGGGTCACCCTAAAATGAATGGTCTACCCCTAAATGATATGGGTAATGAGGGGCACAGGTTGATTGCTAAACTAGTAAACAATACAGTGGGCTACTCACCCAAAGGCGATCTCTGACGAGCCAGCGCCCCGCGGTAAATACAGATATAAATTATCTAAAAACATACCCGAACACGGTATCGCTAAAGAGGTATCTAGTATGGCCCACCTCTAAAGGTGAAACAGTGCAACAAGGCCTTATCGCCTGAGGGAACACGCTTAATCTACATGTGCAGCCATGCAGAGATAACGCGTTATCTTAATACCGCAAAGACACCTGGTGACCGTAGGTTTATAACCCGCACAGCTGTGTTGTTGTGAAACAAGGCTATTGTAATTGGGTCAACTACCGTATCGATTTATTATGTAGGTTGGTATAGTAAACAAATTGCTGTGGAAGAGTCCATTCGAGAGGGGTGGACGAGTCCATCCGAGCTGGACCCATCTCTGATGATTACATCTCGGCGGGCGATCCCATTTGTAGAGGTATGGAGGGGCAAGCGTTTATGAATTATAAATCTCATCGTGACAAACACTACTTGCTATACAACTTTGGAAGAAGAAACATTCTGGTAAGCTATCTTGTTGTTACTTGTTCTCGTGTGAAATCTGTAGCCTATATTAACGCAAACGCTAATCAGAGCGACTTGTAATCATTTTGTGAGTTGAATAATTTGTATAATCTAATATCATTTTTGATCTGAATATTTATGAAAACAAATTAATCATAACATATATTTTAATGAATATCTAGCAAATACAATTGTTAGTACGAGTATTAGCAAACAACTAGATTTAATTTTAGCGATTCATACAAAATTTTAAATTGTATAACATATACCATTGTCAAACCAGTATCTATTCTAGTTATTATCTCAAAAAATTAAACTGTTTCACATAGAATCAATTTGAATATATCTGTGTTAATTTAAGATCCATTGTAGTGACTTGTATCTGTAAAATGGCAGTTCGTATTGTATCAACGGACCAGACATATGTACGAAAATTCCGGTTGCCCGGTACTAGAGTGACATTCAACCTTAACCCCGTACCGGCGATGGAAAACGAGCTGATGTGGGTCAGACGAGGACTAGAGGAAATCTTAGAGACTATGAAGAACAACGCTACCGAAGACATACAATTGGGTTTCACCATGCAGAGCCTAAATCTCCGAAACCACGCCTCTGGATATATCGCTTTTAGAGCGGCCTCTTCGATAACTGTGAACGACTTCTTTAACATCTTTGGTTCCATAATCCAGAGTAACGGAGCTACTCTTAAAGCCGACGACACCTTCAGAGTGACCTGTTCAAAGGTTAAAGTACCTATAGGGCGTGGGCGTGTAAGACCCGGACTGTATAATAACTTCATAGAAGAATCGTACCGTAGGAATGGGATTGTTACGATTAAAAATACAGACACCCTCTGTTTACCCCGTGCTCTGGTTGTAGCTATAGCGCATGCGTTAAGAGACCCCGAGTACAAGCTTGTGTCTAGGGACAGGTGCAAACGTCAAACCAACAGAGCAAACCAGCTAATGACGGACGCCGGGGTGCAGATAGGAGATGGCGGTGCAAGGGATTCGAGAATTGCAACAGTTTCAAGATTTACTCTCCGATTATAAAATCACCGTCTACAATTACGGCAGCAAAGGTCGTGATATCTACTTTGAAGGCGACGTTCAGAACCCCAAGAACAAGCTAAATTTGTTATATCACGCCAACCACTTCAACGTTGTTACAAGTATGACAAGTGCGTTCGCGTGTAGTTACTATTGCGAATTGTGTCATGTTCCATACGATGATCGCATGCGCCATAGATGCTCCGCCCAATGCAGGTCTTGCAGGAGGTCTCCGCCGTGTGTGCTTGAAGATGACGGCATCCTGTGCGGCGACTGCAATAGACAATTTCAAAATAGAGCTTGTTTTAAGGCGCACATGAAAAGCTTATGTCAGGCTATAAGAAGGTGCCCAGACTGTAATAGATACATTCTAACGAAAAAAAAAAGCTCCTCACGTATGCGGCGAGAACTATTGTAAAGTGTGTAAGGATTACATGCCTGCAGGCCATCTGTGCTACATGAGAACTGATACACGTCGCCCGCTATCAACCAACTTCCTGTTTGTCTTCTTTGATCTTGAAACTCGACAAGACGAAGTCATTAACGACGCACGTGTGCATCGAGTCAACTTATGCGTATCCCAGCAATACTGTTGGATGTGTATGAACGGCGGCGCTTGCCTACAGTGCACGGATAGAACCCGAGTGTTCAGAGAGGATCCCGTCAACGGGTTCATGGCGTATCTTATGGAAGTGCGAAAGGCGTACAAAAAGGTGATTGTAATCGCTCACAACGGCCAGGCCTTTGACTTTCAGTTTATCCTAAAGTACGTGATAGAAGAGACTCAGTTTACACCCGAACTGATTATGCGGGGAACCAAGGTCATCCTGATGGAGATTGACAATACAAAGTTCATTGACTCTCTAAACTACATGCCCTTGGCTTTGTCTAAACTGCCTAAAGCCTTCGATCTGCCCCCGGAAAAGAAAAAGGGATATTTTCCGCACCTCTTCAACACGCTGGCAAACCAATCGTATGTTGGCCCCATGCCTGCCAAAGAGTACTATTGTCCCGATTCCATGTTTGACAAGAATCATGAAGAGTTCTCACGATGGTACGACGAGCAGGTGCACAACGAGTACATCTTTGACTTTCAAAAGGAGATATTTGAATACTGCCTATCGGACATGGAGATCTTGGCACAGGCGTGCCTGAAATTCAGGGCCTGTTTCCTACAAGAGTGTAATGTTGATCCGTTTCTAGAGGCTGTGACCATCGCTAGCGCCTGTAACCTTGCGTTTAGAAGAAACTTTCTAAAACCAAACACCATAGCCATACTTCCGAAAGTCGGCTACCGTCTGGCCGATAAACAATCGTTTATCGCTCTGCAATGGTTGCTGTGGCTCGAAACAGAGGGCAACATGCGAATAAGTCATGCGGGTAACGGCCGAGAGATGAAGGTCGACGGCTTAAAGGTCGACGGACTGTGCATGGAGACAAACACCGTGTACGAATTCCAAGGATGCTGGTTCCACGGCTGCCCCAAGTGCTTCCCCAACGGACGTGACAATGCTGTGGAGGATGATCCGGCGGACACGCACAAGGCACGCATCGAAAGGACAAAAGCCAAGAACGCTAAAATATCACGGGCCGGCTACGAAGTCGTCGAGATGTGGGAGTGTGTATTTAGGCAGCAGAAGAAAAACGACAAGTCCTTAGATTACCTCAACAACCACCCTGTCCTCAACGCAGCGCCTCTCAACCCCCGCGACGTATTCTTCGGCGGCAGGACGGGAAATATAAAGACCTACTGCGCTGCTAAAGAGGACGAAACAATCCAGTTCGCCGACGTGTGTTCGCTCTACCCGTGGGTATGCAAGTATGGAAAATACCCGATTGGACACCCAAAGTTTGCCATCGGCAACGACGAATGCAGGAAACTGGGGATGAGCGCCGAAGGGTTGCTCAAGTGCACAATTCTGCCGCCTACATCGCTCTACCACCCCGTATTACCGCTAACGATGAATAATAAGCTGATGTTTGTACTCTGTCGGACATGCGGCGAAACTCTGAATCCCGACGAATGCGGCCATACGGTGAACGAGCGCGCTCTGACAGGCACATCGACCATGGACGAGATAAGCAAGGCGGTAGAGAAGGGCTATGTCGTTGTGGAAATGCACGAGATGTGGCAGTACGAGATGGCTTCAGGAAACGACGGCCTGTTTAAAGAGTTTATCAATAAATTTCTAAAGATGAAACAAGAGGCTACCCCGGCTGGTGCAGGACCGAAGAGGACAAGGCAAAGTATGTGGAGGATTATTTCATCAACGAGGGTGTCCGTTTGGACCAAAAACGAGGGATCCCGCTTACTGGCCAAACTGATGTTGAACTCGTTTTGGGGAAAATTCGGACAGAGTGAGAATCAATCGAAAACGGCGATTATCAGGGAGCCTCAGGAGTTGTTTAAAATGCTGCAGAGCTCTTCCATTGACGTGAATCACATTCAGGAAGTAAATGAAGACGTGTTGGTTGTGAATTGGCAGTTTTCGGATGACGTTTGCGAGATACTACCCACTGTCAACGTTGTGCTGGCCGTCTACACCACCGCCCACGCCCGGCTAAAGTTGTACGAGTATATAGATGCTCTAGGTCCACAACTTATCTACAAGGATACCGACAGCGTGGTATACCTTCATAGGGAGGGTTTGCCAAGAGTAGTGACTGGAGATTATTTAGGCCAGATGACTGACGAGCTCTTGGAATACGGCCAGGGTTCCTACATCACCGAATTCGTCTCTGGAGGCCCTAAAGTCTACGCCTACAAAGTCTGGTCTACAAATAAAAAAAACACGTGACCGTGTGCAAAGTCAAAGGCTTGACCCTGAATCTCAGTACCTCAGCCTCGGTCAATTTTGAGTCGATGAAACGGATGGTTTTGGAAGGTAGCGATCCTATCGTAACCACCAGTGATAGGATTCGCCGCACAGAAGATCGTGACGTCATCACGATGTCTGAAAGTAAAATATTCAGGTTAACAGGTGCAAAGAGGAAATTGGACGGAGACGACGGGTACAATACACTGCCTTACGGTTACAAACGTCCTCGCATGAGCGAATAAAATCAATAGCTATGCACTGTAAATATTCAACTTGACAAACGCTAGAATAATAAGTATTAAATCTGTAAAGTGATTAGATAAACATAATGATTAGCATTGTATTGCATAATTATTCAACCTAACAAAAGCTAGATTATATATACGTATTAATTATGCACAATGATTACTGTCTAGTATAAATAGTCTGCTTAACAGACGCTAGAATAATAAGTATTAACTATATACAGTGGTTAGCTATGTATTGTATAATTATTCAACCTAACAAAAGCTAGATTATATATAGGTATTAATTATGCACAATGATTACTGTCTTGTATAAATAGTCTGCTTAACAGACGCTAGATTAATAAGTATTAACTATATACAGTGGTTAGCTATGTATTGTATAATTATTCAACCTAACAAAAGCTAGATTATATATAGGTATTAATTATGCACAATGATTACTGTCTTGTATAAATAATCTGCTTAACAGATGCTAGATTAATAAGTATTAACTATATACAGTGGTTAGCTATGTATTGTATAATTATTCAACCTAACAAAAGCTAGATTATATATAGGTAATAATTATGCACAATGATTACTGTCTTGTATAAATAGTCTGCTTAACAGATGCTAGATTAACAAGTATTCATTATGCACAATCATTAGCTATGTATCGTTTTCTATAAATATTCAGATTAACCATAAATATATGCACAATGATTACCAACTTATGGCTACAAAATTCCACGAATGAGTAAACAAAATGAATAGCTATTTACCGGCGAATGTTGTTTTTTTTGAAAAGTAATTTTTAGACCCCCTGCTCAGTCTTCAACGCTTTTGCAATTAAGTGTGTTAAGATTAACGATGGCCGATAGAAGTATTCAGTCAGAGGTGAGTATAAAATAGTGTGTTCTTTTTTTTCCTAAATAGTTTCTATTTTTCGTTATTCCAATTTTTCCATTGGTTTTCCAGCCAACAAACAACGACGATTCAGGCCATGATGAAACGGGTATTTGGGACAATTTAGGTAGCAGACGTAGCCCGAGGACACCGTACTATAGCCGCAATTCGATGGAAGCCGAACCGAGTCGGGAGACCTCTGGTACCACATCACAGGTAATTATAAACAATTTAGACTATTATCAGAGGCTCATTTTCATATCTAATAATGATATGTTTCTTTCAGGGAACAAACACTCCAGCCAAAGGACCCGAGTCTACCAACCATCCAACACTGGTGATTATTGTATTCCTAATGCGTTATTACTGTTATCTTTGTATTTTTCATTACTAATATATTGTATTTCATAGGCTGGACCAATAAATCACGCTATAATCAGGGTCGGAAATCGAGTTTTCCATTCAAGCGTATTAGAGGAGGAACTGAAGCACATACGAGGTGTCGAGCACGCCCGTATTGACTGTTTACTTTGTTTAGGACGCAGGATACGATATCCTCTTCAATATGCGGTAAGTTTTATTGTACGGTGATAGTAGTAGTAGTAAAGGGTTATACAAGATTTTCTAATTTCTATTTAATCATTTTCTAGACTGTTGTGGAGTATGCACGTGCAGCTGCAGCACGTAGCGTAACGACTGATGCACTACATGTACTAAGACGACTTGTATCGGACCTAGAGGCGGCGTTACGTAAAGACGCGTATGAGGATAGCTTCTACGTAGTCGGCGTATGGAGGATTATGATTAGCGATCTGGACAAGCTACTTGAAGAAGGTAGAAGAAGAGTGGCTGTCGCTGAAGCGAAGGCAGTAATGGTCGAGCGAGACCCTCCATACACGGTCGTAAGTGTTACAATCTCTAGCTATACCTATATTTATACTATTTGTGTACAATAATATAAATTATCCACTTTGTACGTATGTTGAAACAGAGAAGTTCAGGAGAGCAGATTGAAGGAGGTGGCTATCGTATAGCGGACTGCGTTGTCTGCTTGGGAAGACCACCATGCACTGTCATCATACCCTGCGGTCACGTTTATTGCAACGAGTGTGCTAAAAAGTTGCAGATGTGCCCCATATGTAGGAACCGCGTAGACAGACGCTACCGGCTATATCTGAACCTGGAGTAATTGTTCAAAATATCATAGTTTAAATATTCGTTAATAAAGTCTTACCTGTATATCCAGAGTTTTATTTACACCTTAAGTAACTATTATGATAAGGCGAGCATCGATAGCCGCTTTAGAGTAACTATTGTTATGGGTTGACTCCAAGGTAGCTTTACCTAAGGGCTGGCGTCAATCATGTCTTTTACCTAAGGCTCTACCTCTCAGATACTACGAGATAAAACATAGCCAATCTACTCATCGGATACTGTTTGTTAAACCCTAGTCAGGCCATGATTTGGATATTTTGTGTTAACTTGTATTTAAACTTCTCATCGGATACGATGTGTTTACCTCTACAAACGGTATCGCCCGCCGTGCTGTAATCAACAGTCGTAGTTGTGACGTAATTATGGATCAGTCCAACTCGCTTGGACTCGTCCATTCACCTCTCAAATGGACTCTTCCACAGCTATGTATAATACAGGTGGAGATATAGTGTTTTTGCATAGTCTGTGTTTAGAGTGATCTGTGTGTGTTTGCCAGTAAGTAGTAAAAATGTCATCATCAGTGTCGGCAAAGTTTTCAGCTTTAAATTCTGTAGATTCTATGCCTATACGATAGGCATGGCATATAAAATTGTAAATGCGCGATTTGTCGAAGCAAAGTATGGTAACGCCGTACTTGTAGACTTACAGGTAGATGATGAAGACAGACGCGCTGTCTTTCTTCCCAAGCGATACGCTACGGCGTTGACTGTGGAAGATTTGAGCTCTATTATAGGCAAATTTTTAACTGTTATCAAACACGTCGATCAAACTGTGAATTTGGCCATAACAGATTAATATTATTCTTTAAAACGTTTCAGCATGTTTATTTTTTTAAAATTTTACAGTGCCTCTATCTTTGTTTAATCTATGCGCTATTGAGGTCTGCGCATGCGTTCAGAACAGAAATGATATAGACAGTTTGGACTTACCTGTATCTGTAAAGCAAACGTTGATGAAATCTTTTAAAGACTATGTACTGATGAAGCCTTGTGATACATCTGAATCTTTATCTATAGATTTCAATAATTTAAAATTTTCAGTATTTTTATGGTTGAAGAACCACCGTGGCGCTGTAACTGTGTATGCCTACGAGAAGACATCTGTCATATTTATTAGATTTCACTACACAGGCCTGTCTAATAATATTTGCCGAGAATGTTTGAGTAACTTGGTGCTCCGTCAGGCAGAGAGTTTCGACATCACAAGAGCCGGTTACACGTACTCTATAGCCGAAGTGGATGGCTTCGAATTTATTGGAGGCTCTGATAACTGTTACGATATCTGTTTAAACCCGTTATTTAATTTATTTAGTTTTGAAGACTTTCTACAATCAACCCAGGAGGAGAGCTATTCTTTGATCAACTATTGTGATCCGTTAATCTGCAGGTCATACATTCACGAGAGATGGCGTCTACGTCACAACAATCTATAAACACTCGCATTGTAAGTAACTATTCTTTTTTCAAAATATGTTAAGTCTAGATGACACATTGGGTGTTTATTTTCACACTTCATTTTTCGAATTTTGTAATACCTAGATCATACACTATATTGAATGAGTGGTGGTGTATTTTCAATAGCGTTTAATATATATTTTGGACACGAGATATTATATGTTAATGTCAAGTCTTTTTCAATTTTTGTAAAGCTTAGATCACACAGTATATTGAATGAATGGTAGTCTGTTTTCATTAGCGCTTAATACATATTTTGGACATGAGGTAGCGTCATTTCTTTTTCAAATTATCTGATGGGTAGATCATAGAATATATTGAATGGTAGTTTATTTTCATTAGCGTTTAATATATATATATATATATATATATATATATATATATATATATATATATATATATATATATTGGATACGAGATATTATATGTTAATGTCAGGCCTTTTTCAAATTATGTAAAGCCTTAGATCACACAGTATATTGAATGAGTGGTAGTCTATTTTCAATAGCGTTTATTATATTTGTTTAAATTGTAGCATATTTTAGACACGAGGTAGCGTCATTTTCAAATTATCCGAAGCCTATATCACGGAGTATATCGAGTGTTGGTTTATTTAGATTCTTTTTCATTTTTATAGGCGTACACTGCGCTTTCAGATTCTTCACTAACCTATTCGTCATCCTATTCGCCTCTACTACTACCTATGGGCTCGTCTCCAGGAGATTTACCTTCCCGACCGCCTGGCATTGATACGGTCAGCGATGACGAGGATCATAGACCCTGCTATAGTTGGGATGATTCGTTTTCGTTTCGCCTGCACGATTTCCTAATGGTTTCTCATCCACCGAGGAACCCGCCTTCACCCCGCACATGCATACAGAGGCTGGATTACACTTTAATGCAGCTCCAGCTGGTGATTAGGGATCTGCGGACGGCTGCCTCAAAACCTTACTACAAGACAAGCCGGACCTTTGCGTATAACGTTTGGGGCATGACGAGACAGTTTCTACAGGATATTGTGGTGGCTGGAGACTACACTGTCCATCGTATCAATAATGTAGGTGGATTTTCATATTATTTCAATTGGCTTTTCTTTCAGGCTATCTGGACCTATTTACTAATCATATTGTTTCTTACAGGATTTGTATATGCATATACAGTTGTTACTAATTGACTTTTTTTTTGCCTTCAGCCACGACCGGCGGAGATTAGCTTATGCAATATATGTTGTAAGAACCCTCGCAATGCTGTTGCCACGCCATGCGGACATGTCTTTTGCTTAACCTGTCTCTCAAGATGTAATCACCGCCCACATTGCAGATCTCGGATCATCGACACATTTAAATTATATATGTAATATTGAGAACAATTTATATCTAAGCACTGTAAAATTATTGTTATATGTTAGTTTAATAAATCGTCATGCTGAATACCCTTATTGTATATATTATTTCATATACCTGCCCTTTTCGGATCCTTATATCGTTGGCCTTATCCAATATTATATGTTTATACCGATCTTATATTGCTAAAACACTTTGTTGAATAGATAGTTAGGTTCGTTTTTTAATGTATATTTATTCATGTTATGTGTTTCTCCATGGACCTTTTTATCTAAACCTATTTACAATTATAGAATATATACATTAAGGCTATCTGTTTACTTAAACTATAACAGCCTACATTTATGTATACCTAATACGGTTATATCTAAACACAATCCTGACTGTAGGGTGTATACATAGCTGATTTCTTATTATATATGTATGCCTTGGTGTGCCGGCAGTACATAGTAAATCGATACAGTCACCTTGATTCACAACGACAGAGGTGTGCGGGTTTTTTGTAGGATAGACAATCATAACCCCTTGCCCTGCATCATCCAATTTGTTTAAGGTAGAACACTCTAGTTAGGGTGGGCCTAATACCTGCATAGAGTCGCTCGAACGCGGATACGTCATGAAATATATTAAATCTTTACGTGGGCTTGATTGGTTATGCAATGTTAGCTATACCATATAGTACTTCCCTTATTATACCGTTGCCAGGATCAACCTGATAGAGGAGGTGAAAATAGCTCAGGTCATAAGGGGTTTGGCCAGTGGTTTACAGACATGGTAGGCCCATGTATGTTGGCCTAGCATAGTATGTATGCAGGTTTACATGGATATTTGTTTAACACATTATGTGGGCTATCATATATATATTGGCTTAACATGGTATATAAGCCTTCACGTCTTACAGCGACCGTTTTCGTAGACCTACCGGGCCCCTTCAATGTGATAGGTCGATTCCCCGCATTGACTGGTGTCTAATTGAACTCGGTGTATAATTGTTCGTCGATTAAAATTAGCGTTTAGTTGGATCGTTGGTCATTTGATCTAACCTATCATTTTTTGATGCAGACCTACCCCTCACTTAAAGCCTGACTCTAGTGTGAATTTACCTCGGGCCTTTCTCCAAGGTGCCTTTACTTAAAGCCTGAATCTAGTGCGAATTTACCTCGGGCATTTCTCCAAGGTGGCTCTAACTAAGGGCCAGGCTTTACCTAAGTCCATACTCGATGGAGGCTATACCTAAGGCCTGGTTCCTGGGTGACTCCAGTATGACTTTACCTGACACCTGGGTAGCTTTACCTAGGAATTGGTGGAGGTATTTGTCTTGGTCGATAGGCTGTAATTGATATAGCGACCATCCTGGACCTAGGGCTGACTCCAAAGAGGCTTTACCTCGGGCCTGGCTCCTGGGTGTCTCTAGGTATGGCCAGGGTTACTTTACCCAGGTTGGCTTTACCTGAGGCTTTGCTCCGTGTTAGCTTTACCTAAGGCCTAGCTGCTGGGTGGCTAGGCTTGGATTGACTGTAACCGAGAGCGTGCTCAATATTGGCTCTACCTGCTCATTGGCTGGTTTAACTAATGCCTGGTTCCCGGGCGGATTTTACCTAGGACCCCGATCATTTTTGGCAATATGAATACAGGTGATCCCACCCACACAGCCTACCATAATGGATTTTATACATATCCCGTACGGTCATTTCATCCAACCGATCGATTTTCGGCAATTTCATAATTTATTTAAAAACTACCCCTAGGTGAAACCACCCCCGCAGCAGTCCATAATGGACTCTAGACATATCCCGTACTGTCTGTTGATCCAACCGATCGATTTTTCGCAATTTCATATTTTATTCAAAAACTACCCCTAGGTGAAACTACCCCATACCGTAGCGATAATACACTCTAAACTCACCCTATCAGTCAAGAAACGTTTTTCCAAAATGTTTTCGAAAACTACCCCCCACCCCCAATCCACCCCCGGAGCTACCCCCGGAGATGGTCCTGAACGTAGCTGAGGTCACCCCCCATACGTAGGTTAAGTTAGGTTGGATCCATTTTGGCTAGCTTAGGTTAGTGGGTAAGATTTTATTTTTTGGAAAAAACTACCCCCTACCCCTCTAAACGTGGTCGAATCCACCCCTAAGGCTAGGATCAAGGTCGCTACGACCTTGTGCATCATCCAAAACTACCCCTATAGTCCTAGGTTACGTACAGGCCGAGTTAGGGGTAGTGCGCGCCAGGGTGCCGAACAATCTACTTTCATAGTCTATCTATTTTTGGTCTTCATATTACAGTCGCTAGGTTTGAATTTTGTAGAAATAAAACGACTGGTTTGTCATAATTAACCTGAAGACCGAATGTTGGCAGAAAGTGGATCAATTACATTGTTCACTCTAATAATTTAAGTTCTTTAACATTTGTCGTCATTTGTCCACATTTTGGTTTCTTATACTTCAAATTACAGACATAAAATAACATACACATTAAAATACAACATGATAGTAATTTATACAAATCAATTTTTATCCATTGATATATTTCTTAAAGTATTAGGCGACATACCGTCCAATTTAATTTATTAAAATTTATATTTGAGTGCCCAAACATTGGTTTCAAGGATTACCATATTGCACTCTAATTTTTACAAAAATTAAATTTATATTAATTTCACTTTTACAGTAATTGGATCCTGGTTGATTATAATATTTTAATGATCACAAAATAAGTTATATGAACGTGGGTAAATGCGTCGTAATTATTGATTTACTTTATGGCTTTTTCATTCTATAAATTTGGCTGAATTTAATTAAGTAATGTTACAAATGACTTTAAAAATGTAATGTTTAATCTTTATTGTGATAGCTTAGTATAAATCTTGAAAATTAAAACTTGAATTCTATATATAAATTACTCCTTTTTCATGACCGCCACAGTAGATATGAGCCCACTTTGGCACAAACTAGCCCTAACAGGCCCTGTACGTCACCTAGGACTATAGGGGTGGTTTTGGATGATGCTGGAGGTCGTCGCGGCCTTGATCGTAGCCTTGGGGGGTGGGTTCGACCACGTTTAGAGGGGTAGGGGTAGTTTTTCGAAAAAAATAAATTCTAACCCACTGACCTAAGCTAGCCAAATTGCATCTAACCTAACCTACGTGTGGGGGGTGTCCTCAGCTACGTTCAGGACCATCCCCGGGGGATGCTCCGGGGGTGGATTCGGGGTGGGGGGTAGTTTTCGGAAAATTTTTGGAAAAACATGTCTTGACGATAGGGTGTGTATAGAGTGTATTATCACTACGGTTTGGGGGTGGATTCACCAAGGGGTAGTTTTAAATAATATATGAAATTGCCAAAAACGATCGGGTCCTAGGTAAAATCTACCGAGGAGACAGGCATTAGTTAAAGCCGCCAAGGAGCAGGTAGAGCCAATATGGAGCACGGTCTCGGGTAAAGCCAATCCGAAGCCGTGCCCTAGGTAACCCCTGGAACCGGGTCTTAGGTAAAGCTACCCAGGAGTCGGGGCCTAGGTAAAGCTACCACGGAGTTAGACCCTAGGTAGAGCCAACACAGAGCAAGGCCTCAGGTAAAGCCAACCTAGGTAAAGTAACCCTGGAATCAGGCCTTACCTAGAGACAACCGGGCCTTAGGTATAGCCATCCCGAAGCCGGCCCCTAAGTAAAGCCATCCAGGCGTCAGACCATCGGTAAAGCCATCCCGAGGCCGACCCTTCGGTAAAGCCACCCAGGACTTAGGTAAAGCCAATCCGAAGCCATGCCCTAGGTAAAGTAACCCAGGAACCTGGCCTTAGGTAAACCTACCATGGAGTCGGGGCCTAGGTAAAGCCTCTTTGGAGCTAGACTTTAGGTAAAGCAAGACCATAGGTAAAGCCGACCAGGAGTGATAAAACAGCTACCAATCAATAACCAATCACAAAAATATACATCCCGTATTACGCCATTATGTACGTTACCCTACATAGGCCTACATACTGTGTTATGGAAATATCCATGTAAATCTACATAGTCCTACACACTGTGTTAAGCTAATAAGCATGGACACCTAAATTCTTTCTGTAATAATCCAATATGTATGTTACCCTACATAGGCCTACATAATGTGTTAAGCCAATATGCATGTACGCCTAAATAGGCCTACATCCTCAGCCGATATGCACGTTGTCCTACAAAAGCCTACAAAATGTGTAACCCTGTATGCATGTAAACCTACATAGGCCTACACCCTGTAGCCAAGATGCATATTACGTAATGGATGTTAACCCATATACATCCTGTATTAGGCCGGTATGCATATAAACCTACATAGGCCTACACCCTGTATTAGGTCAATATGCACGGTACCCTATATTAGCCTACAGATTGTGTTAAGCTAATATGCACGTAAACCTGTATTAAGTATATATCAGTTTTAACCTCCATAGGCCTACATATTGTGTTAGGTCGATATACCTGTAAATCTACACACATCCTGTATTAACCCAATATGCACGATACCTTACATTATCCTACAGATTGTGTTAAGTCAATAAACAGTGGTATTACGTTTCATTGCATGTGTAAATAAGTCCACACACAGAGCTCGACAAATAAATGCTTGTTTTAAACCATTACAGTAATATTGTTAATCGCCAGCACCCGACCGCGATAGCACACTCTGAATTTATCAGCATAACCGCAGCAATAGCACACTCTGATTTTATCAGCATAACCGCAGCGAATGACGTCAAACAAAATGTCGTTCAAGATGGCGTCTAACAAAATGACGGACGGTCATACCATCTGTATAGGTTTAACTGTTGCCTGTATAGGTGTGCCACCTATACTTACTTTAACACTAGTCCATCTATCACAGTAAGGAGAAATCGGCCTATTGCTGGGCACAAGGGCGGGTGTATACAAATCTGAACGTGTTCAACATGCCTCTGTCTCCGTGGTAACCCCTATCAGCCTTGAGGTAATCAACCCCTAACCAAGAGAACAATATAAGTACGGACAGCACAGGCCCAAGTCCTCAGACAACACCATGGTAGGTGTCTACTACTGGACAGATACTCTCACAATCGAGAAGAAAGCCTTCCCCAAACTATCACTGTATCGTCGTAGAATACGCTCGTTTCGTACTTGGAAAGGAGTGTCAAATGATACTGTCAACCCCGTGCGTCTCAGTGAAGCGGGATTCTTTTACACCGGCCAAGAAGATCAAACATTGTGCTTTACATGCGCGGGAGGCCTTGAAGATTGGTCAGCGAATGAGGATCCGTTACAGGAACATGCAAAGTGGTTTCCTAAATGTAAATACGTAGTGGGTATAAGTGCTAAACAGGCCCAGATGGGGGTAGACATCTGTACAACAGACGATGAAGACTACTCGGACGATGACGGTGTAAACAATCAGGATGATCGTACGCTGTGCAAGATTTGCTGTATCGATGAAATACAGGCTGCCCTTCTACCGTGCGGACATGTGTTTGCCTGTCTGGGGTGTGCATTAAACCTTGAAGAGTGTGGCATATGCAGAGTACAGACATCCGCAACGATAAGAGTATATCTATCGTAGCTAAGCCTAATGTAAATACTACTATGTAATCAAAAAAAGGTTTTGTTATCATGTGTTTGTACTTATTGTCGAAGAAAAAACGAAACTCCTTTAATAAACAGACAATATAGGTAGATAAACATGGGATAAGGTAATAAGTAATAGTGTCTTGATAATAGAGACGTATATTTACATTAATAATAATAATATGATGATGAACAATAAACAAAATTAAACATTCAATCTTAAATCTGGTTACAATTGCTCTGCTATCGCTTTATACACAATACCGTTACAATCAGCTTGACAGGTCGCAACCCGCATGAGACACATTACTAGATATCTAGGTAATTAATATATCAACTCAACCTCTAAAATAGACAAGTTTAACACTATCTCTTAATATTAGACATTTCTTCTGTAAACTGTAAAAATTCCAAATATCTATCGTAATTTAGGCTAAATATAACTTCGCAAAAACATGTAAACTCGTGTCCTAGGTCTAATGCTAAATCTAGTGTGGTATTTCTAAAACAATATAAACTGTCGTTAGAGTGTTAAAAACTGATTAGGACAAAACACATCAAAGTAATTGATAATATCGTCTGAGAACCTGTTGATAGTATTCGCAGCTCCCATGTGTTTGCCCGTAAAGTATTCATCTAAAATTATATATCTATATGGTTGGTATACATTATAGGCAATATAACAGTTGCCTCAAACAAAGGATTACAAGTATAAAATATATTTAAATAGGTAAATATACTGATCAAATCGCCATCTAATTAGCGGGTTGGTGAAAGCATTCAACTGATGCCATGGCGTGTCTGAAAAGTAACACAAAGGTTATTGCAATATTGTTATCTATACTTTGCTCACACAAATATCCCCCGAAGGGGGAAAGGAGAGGACCCACACCCGCCAACTCCATCGTGACATCCTCCAAAAACAAAATGATCCCTCCGTATATCAACGACCCTCCTGCTTGACAAGTACATTCACCTTACGGACCTTTACGGCCGCTCCAGAGGGTATGCATACTCCTTACGGACTGCGTAGAGTCGCGCCAGTGGGCTTTCATGCTTCTCATTCACACTACCCGTCAAGCAGGAGGGTCTAAAAATTACTTTTCAAAAACATTTGTGTGAAAATATCAACATTCGCCGGTACATAGCTATTCATTTTGTTTACTCATTCGTGGAATTTTGTAGCCATAAGTTGGTAATCATTGTGCATAAATATATTTTTTTTATAATTTTTGGTTAATCTGAATATTTATAGAAAACGATACATAGCTAATCATTGTGCATAAATAATACTTATATATAATCTAGCGTCTGTTAAGTTGAATATTTATACAATACATAGCTAATCGTTATGTTTACCTAACCATAAGGCAGTAATCAATGTACATATGTAATACTTATTAATCTAGCGTCTGTTAAGCAGACTATATATACAATACATAGCTAATCATTATGTTTACCTAACCACAAGACAGTAATCAATGTACATATTTAATACTTATATATAATTTAGCGTTTGTTAAGTTGAATATTTATACAATACATAGCTAATCATTATGTTAACCTAACCATAAGACAGTAATCAATGTACATATTAAATACTTATTAATCTAGCGTCTGTTAAGTTGAATATTTATACAATACATAGCTAATCGTTATGTTTACCTAACCATAAGACAGTAATCATTGTACAGATTTAATACTTATTAATCTAGCGTTTGCTAAGTTGAATTACAATACAGTACATAGATATTGATTTTATTCGCTCAGGCGAGGACGTTTGTAACCGTAAGGCAGTGTGTCGTACCCGTCGTCGTCCAATTTCCTCTTTGTACCTGTTAACCTAAATATTTACTTTCAGACATCGTGATGACGTCACGATCCTCTGTGCGACGAATCCTATCACTAGTGGTTACGACAGGATCGCTACCTTCCAAAACCATCCGTTTCATCGACTCAAAATTGACCGAGGCGGAAGTACTGAGATTGAGGGTCAGGCCTTTGACTTTGCATACGGTCACGTGTTTGTTTTTATTTGTAGACCAGACTTTGTAGGCGTAGACTTTAGGACCTCCAGAGACGAATTCGGTGATATAAGACGCCTGGCCGTATTCCAAGAGCTCGTCAGTCATCTGGCCTAAATAATCTCCAGTCACTATTCTTGGCAAACCCTCCCTATGAAGGTATACTACGCTGTCGGTATCCTTGTAGATAAGTTGAGGGCCTAGAGCGTCCATATATACGTACAACTTTAGCCGGGCGTGGGCGGTGGTGTAGACGGCCTGCACAACGTTGACAGTGGGTAGTATCTCGCAAACGTCATCTGAATTAACTGCCAATTAACTACCAAAACGTCTTCGTTTACTTCCTGAATGTAATTCACGTCAATGGAAGGGCTTTGCAACATTTTAAATAACTCCTGAGGCTGTCTGACAATCGACGTTTTCGATTGATTCTCCCTCTGTCCGAATTTTCCCCAAAACGAGTTCAACATCAATTTGGCTAACGAGCGGGATCCTTCGTTTTTAGCGATCTTTGACTGGTCCAAACGGACACCCTCGTTGATGAAATAATCTTCTACATACTTGGCCCTGTCCTCTTCGGTCCGGCACCAGCCGGGGTAGCCTGACGCCTCTTGTTTCATCTTTAGAAATTTATTAATAAACTCTTTAAACAGCCCGTCGTTTCCTGAAGCCATCTCGTACTGCCAAATCTCGTGCATTTCCACAACGACATAGCCCTTCTCTACCGCCTTGCGTATCTCGTCCATGGTCCATGTGCCTGTCAGAACGCGCTCGTCCACCGTATGGCCGCATTCGTCAGGATTCAGAGTTTCGCCGCATGTCCGACAGAGCACAATCATCAACTTCTTATTCATCTTTAGCGGCAATACGGGGTGGTAGAGCGCTGTAGGCGGCAGAATTGTGCACTTGAGCAACCCTTCGGCGCTCATCCCCAATTTCCTGCATTGGGTGTTACCGACGGCCAACTTTGGGTGTCCAATCGGGTATTTTCCGTACTTGCATACCCATGGGTAGAGCGAACACACGTCGGCGTACTGGATTGTTTCGTCCTCTTTAGCGGCGCAGTAGGTCTTTATATTTCCCGTCCTGCCGCCGAAGAATGCGTCGCGGGGGTTAAGAGGCGCTGCGTTGAGGGCGGGGTGATTGTCGAGATAATCTAAGGACTTGTCGTTTTTCTTCTGCTGCCTGAATACACACTCCCACATCTCGACGACTTCGTAGCCGGCCCGTGAGATTTTAGCGTTCTTGGCTTTTGTCCTTTCGAAGCGTGCGTTGTGCGTGTCCGCCGGATCATCCTCCAGAGCAGCGTCACGTCCGTTGGGGAAGCACTTGGGACAGCCGTGGAACCAGCAGCCTTGGAATTCGTAAACGGTGTTTGTCTCCATGCACAGTCCGTCGACCTCTAAACCGTCGACCTTCATCTCTCGGCCGTTACCAGCATGACTTATTCGCATGTTTCCCTCTGTTTCGAGCCACAGCAACCATTGCAGAGCGATAAACGATTGTTTATCGGCCAGACGGTAGCCGGCTTTCGGAAGTATGGCTATGGTGTTTGGTTTTAGAAAGTTTCTTCTAAACGCCAGGTTACAGGCGCTAGCGATGGTCACCGCCTCTAGAAACGGATCAACATTACACTCTTGTAGGAAACAGGCCCTGAATTTCAAGCACGCCTGTGCCAAGATCTCCACGTCCGATAGGCAGTTTTCGAATATCTCCTTTTGAAAGTGAAAGACGTACTCGTTGCGCACCTGGTCGTCATACCATCATGAGAACTCTTCGTGATTCTTGTCAAACATAGAATCGGGGCAATAGTACTCTTTGGCAGGCATGGGGCCTACATACGATTGGTTTGCCGACGTGTTGAAGAGATGCGGAAAATATCCCTTTTTCTTTTCCGGAGGCAGATCGAAGGCTTTAGGCAGTTTAGACAAAGCCATAGGCATGTAGTTTAGAGAGTCGATGAACTTTGTATTGTCAATCTCCATCAGGATGACCTTGGTGCCTCGCATAAACAGGTCAGGTGTGAATTGAGTCTCTTCTATCACGTACTTTAGGATAAATTGAAAGTCAAAGGCCTGGCCGTTGTGAGCGATTACAATCACCTTTTTGTTCGCCTTTCGCACTTCCATAAGGTACGTCATGAACCCGTTGATGGGATCCTCTCTGAACACTCGGGTTCTATCCGTGCACTGTAGGCAAGCGCCGCCGTTCATACACATCCAACAGTATTGCTAGGATACGCACAAGTTGATTCGATGCACACGGGCGTCGTTAATAACTTCGTCTTGTCGAGTTTCAAGATCAAAGAAGACGAAGTTATAGTTATTTGATAGCGGGCGACGTGTATCAATTAGCACAGATGACCTGCAGGCATGTAATCCTTACACACTTTACAATAGCTCTCGCCGCATACGCGAGGAGCTTTTCTTGGTTTCGTTAGAATGTATCTATTATGGTCTGGACACTTTCTTATAGCCCAGCATACGCTTTTGATGTGCGCCTTAAAACAAGCTCTATTTTGAAATTGTCTATTGCAGTCGCCGTACAGGATGCCGTCGTCTTCAAGCACACACGGCGGAGACCTCTTGCAAGAGCTGCATTGGGCTGAGCATCTATGTCGCAGGGGCTCGTTGTACGGAACATGACACAAATCACAATAGTATTTACAAGCGAACGCACCTGTCAAATTTGTAACAACGTTGAAGTGGTTGGCGTGTTATAACATATGTAGCTTGTGCCTGGGGTTCTGAACGTCGCCTTCGAAGTAAATATCACGACCTTTGCTGCCGTAATTGTAAACTATGATTTTGTAATCGGAGAGTAAATCTTGAAACTGTTGCAATCCTCGAATCCCGGCACCACCATCTCCTATCTGCACCCCGGCGTCCGTCATTAGCTGGTTTGCTCTGTTGGTTTGACGATTGCTCCTGTCCATACTCACAAGCTTGTACTCGGGGTCTCTTAACGCATGCGCTATAGCTACAACCAGAGCACGGGGTAAACAGAGGGTGTCCGTATTTTTAATCGTAACAATCCCCTTCCTACGGTGCGATTCTGCTTTGAAGTTAATATACAGTCCGTGTCTTACACGCCCACGCCCTATAGGTACTTTAACCTTTGTACAGGTAACTCTGAAGGTGTTGTCGGCTTTAAAGGTATTTGCGTTGCTCTGGATAATGGAACCAAAGATGTTATACAAGGCGTCCACAGTTATCGAAGATGCCGCTCTAAATGCAATATATCCAGGGGCGTGGTTTCGGAGATTTAAGCTCTGCATGGTGAAGCCTAATTGTATGTCTTCGGTAGCGTTGTTCTTCATAGTCTCTAAGATTTCCTCTAGTCCTCGTCTGACCCACATCAGCTCGTTTTCCGCCTCGGGTACGGGGTTGAAGTTGAATGTCACTCTAGTACCGTGTAAACGGAATTTTCCTACATATGTCTGGTCCGTTGATACAATACGAACGGCCATTTTACAGATACAATTCACTACAATAGATCTTAAATTAACACAGGTATATGCTATATATATATTCAATTTGATTCTATGTGAAACAATTTTAATTTTTTGAAATATTAACTAGAATAAATACTCGGGTTGTTTTGATAATAAAAATACTACGATTGACAATGGTATATGTTAATCAATTAGTAGTTATGTGATACAATTTAAAATTTTGAATTAATCGCTAAAAACAATTCAGATTGTTTGATAATACTCGTATTAACAAAAGTATTTGCTAGATATTTATTCAAATATATGTTATGATTAAATTGTTTTCATAAATATTCAGATCAAGAGAGATATCTACTATAATATTATGTTATACAAATTATTCAACTCTGATTCACAAAATGATTACAAATCGCTCTGATTGACAATGGCGATTGCGTTAGTATAAGACTCTAGTATATAGACTACAGATTTCACACGAGAACAAGTAACAACAAGATAGCTCACCAGAATGTTTCTTCTTCCAAAGCTGGATAGCAAGTGGTGGTTGTCCCGATGAGATTTATAAATCATAAACGTCTGCCCCTCCATACCTCTACAATTGGCATCGCCCGCCGAGATGTAATCAACAGACGTAATTATGGAACGGTCCAGCTCACATGGACTCGTCCACTCCCCTCTCAAATGGACTCTACCACAGCTGTGTATAATATATTGTATACAGGTAGGAATATAGTATTTTTGCGTAGTCTCGCGGGTTATCGACACATTTAAATTATATATGTAGTATTGGGTACAATTTATATCTATGCATTGTATATATTATTTCACATACCGGCCCTTTTCCATAACGGATCCCTATATCATTGGCTTTATCCAATGTTATATGTTTATACTGCTCTTATATTGTTAAATAAAAAATATGTTGAATAGACCTTTATATCTATACGCATTTACAACTATAGATTGTAACCATAGAGCTATTTGTTTACTATAACAGCCTACATAATAAATCGAACGGTAGTCAAAACAAATCCAGTCGCCTTGTTTCACAACAACACAGTTGTGCGGGTTATATGCTTGCTATAGGGTCGCTAGCTGTCATTGCGGTTTTAAGATTATGCGTTATCTCTGCAGGCTTGCACATGTAGGGCACACGGCCATCCGGTTATGTAGGTTGCGTGTGTTCCCTCAAGCGATAATGCTTTGTTGCATTGTTTCTTAGTTAAGTAGCATAGGCAAATTTTGAGTTTGGCAATCATATACCCTTGCCCCACATCACCCAAATCATTTAAGGGTAGAACACTCTAGTTATAGGTGGGCCTACTACTTGCCTAGAGTCGCTCGGGCCTCGATAAGAGATACGTCATCAGATATATTAAATTAGAGCCTGACTCTAGTGTGATTTTGAATCAGGCCTTTCTCCAGAGTGGCTCTAGCTAGGGCTAGGCTTCGGGGTGGTTTTACCCAAGTCCATACTCCATGGAGGCTATACCTAAGGCCTAACTCCATGGTAGCTTTATCTAAGGCCTGGGTGGCTTTACCTCAAGCACGACTCCAGGGTGACTTTACCTATGGTCTGACACCTGGGTGGCTTTACCTAGGACTTGGTGGAGGTATTTGTCTTAGTCGAGAGTCTAAAATAGATATAGCAACCATCCTGGACCTAGGGCTGACTCCAAAGAGGCTTTACCTATGGCTTGACTCCATGGTAGCTTTACCTAAGGCCAGATTCTGGGGTTACTTTACTTAAGGGTAGGCATTGGGGTGGCTCTACCTAAGTTCATGCTCCAGGGTAACTTTACCTAACGCATGGCGATAAGGCCTTGTTGCTTTGTTTATTATTTTGTAGCATAGACAAATTTTGAGTTTGGCAATCATATACCCCGGGCCCCTCATCACCCAAAACATTTAGGGGTAGACCACTATAGTTAGGGTGAGCCTACTACTTGCCTCATCAGATAACCATTAAATCTTTCCAAAAGTTACCCCTACCACCGGAGCTATTCCTGGGTTACTTTACATAAGCGGCTTTACTTAAGGACCGGCCTCGAGATGGCTTTACCTCGAGCACGACTCCTGGGTGACTTTTACCTAGGACCCCCAACATTTTTGGCAGTCTGAAAACTACCCCCGGTTGAACCCACCCCCACATCTAGCCAAATTGGATTCTAAACATATCCCATACAGTCATTTGATCCAACCGATCGATTTTTGGCAATTTCATATTTTATTTAAAAACTACCCCCCACCTAAAGCCTTACTCTAGTGTGAATTTACCTAAGGCTTTTCTCGAGCGCGGCTTTACTTGAGGGTCGGCCTCGGGATGGCTTTTACCTGAGGCTTTGCTCCATGTTAGCTTTACCTAAGGCCTGGCTGCTGGGTGGCCTTACCTTAAGCACGACTCTAGGGTGACTTTACCTAAGGCCAGGTTCCAGGGGTTACCTAGGGCAAGGCTTCGGATTGGCTTTAACCGAGACCGTGCTCCATATTGGCTCTACCTGCTCCTTGGCGGCTTTAACTAATGCCTGGTTCCCGGGTGGATTTTACCTAGGACCCGATTATTTTTTGACAATCTGAAATCGGCCCTCAGGTGAACCCGCCCCCTCAACGGTCCATAATGGACTTGAACCATACCATATACAGTCATTTGATCCAACCGATCGATTTTTGGCAATTTCATATATTATTTAAAAACTACCCCTAGGTGAAACCACCCCCGCAGCAGTCCATACCGGACTCTAGACATATCCCGTACTGTCTGTTGATCCAACAAACCGATTTTTGGCAATTTCATATTTTATTTAAAAACTACCCCTAGGTGAAACTACCCCCAACCGTAGCGATAATACACTCTAGACTCACCCTATCAGTCAAGACACATTTTTCCAAAAATTTTTCGAAAACCTGCCCCCCCCCCGAATCTACCCCCGGAGCTACCACCGGGGAAGTTCAAAAAAGTAGCTGAGGTCACCCCTGCACCTGGGGGTAGGTTAGGTTAGATGCAGTTTGGCTAGCTTAGGTTAGTGGGTTAGAATTTATGTTTTTCGAAAAACTACCCCCCCCACCCCTCTAAACGTGGTCGAACCCACCCCCAAGGCTAGGATCAAGGCCGCAGCGGCCGTCTGCATCATCCAAAACTACCCTTATAGTTATAGGTGACGTACAGGGCCAGTTAGGGGTAGTTGTGCCAAAGTGGGGTCACATCTACTCACCACTTATATTTCTAATTCATGATTTTATAATAAATTCATTTGCCTATATTTTTTTAAAATTATTTAATAACCAATCAGTTATCAAGTTTTACCTAAGCAAATCCGTATTTTTTTAATTTTGCAAAATTTTATAAATGGATATATAGCTATTAAAGCTCTAACTTGCTCCAAAAAACTATCACTGCTGTGCTGCTATTCTCCCATGGTCTAGGATCGCAGCTCAGGTAATCCCTACTGTAAAGGTAGCGTGTAATCCCTACTGTAAAGGTAGCGTGTAATCCCTACTGTAAAGGTATTGTGTAATCCCTACTGTAAAGGTAGCGCGTAATCCCTATTATATGAAATAAGTAGATTCCAATAATATTATGATGTAGACGTAAAATTATGCAAGTTTCAATTTTAATTTTCTATCATTAATTATAAAAATTGACTAAATTAATTTGTATTACCTTTATAGGGGTGAGCTGTCACAATCTGACAACCACTGCATTTAGTTGATCTACATGTTCATGTCTGTCTGCAAATGTCTGTTAAAAATAAAGTTGCCTTTTGATCCTATGTAACTCAAGTCTGGAGAACAGCTTTAAGCCTTTATAAGTTCCACAAATATTTCTGACATTTTTAAATTGGGTATTTTTATTTCTACAAATGTATTCTGACATGGGTATCCCTAATTTCTCTTTTTTTCTACCTATCTTATTTATGGCCTCTTATTACATCTTACGCCAGTTCTTACTTTCTTACATGAGTTAAGTAAATAGAAAGGCAAGTTTACAGGACTAACTGTTTATTAATGAGCACACTTTTGTAGCTACTACTATTTACACATTTTACACTTATAAAAGCGTTCAAACACTGTTTTAATTACGTATAATAATACTTATTACGTTAGTTATTAGTGGTTTTACACCTAACACGCACCAACTGTTCCATCCTGTCCTCTTCATGCTTTTATATTTACTTGCCGCTTCTGGAAATTTCTTATTATAGAAGGTTCTAGAACATTGTAGAGGTCTTAGGAGGTGGCATTATGTTGGGTCCGCTCAAGTGTGAAAGGATATCTACTGTCACTCCATATGTCTAAGTTATAGTCTGAGTTATAAAGCGACAAGTCTCCTGAAATAGCCATCTTTACTTGATAATGGCTTACAAAATGATGAATGTTGAAATGTAATGATAAATCCAAATATTTTACTTCTCAAAAGGTTTTTCGCCAAGAAAACAGCCACTGACACTTGAGATATGTATTTCAATATCATTATGCCCCATAGATCAAACCACCTAGAAAGATTTCTGAAGTCTCAAAATGGGTGCATTTTTCTACACACTACATGCGTTTACACAATACTATCAGGATTGTATGTGTGTCTTCTGGAAAGCAGGCAAATCATGGAAAATTACAATTAATATTAGGAGTATTATTGTGGCAGAATCCAATATTGTATGACAAAAAAAATTATTTATATAGTATTGTTTCAGTGTCTGCTTAAATTACATTTTATTAATGAATTTCAGTTTCTTATTGGATCTAACTTCTCGAACCTGTTTTTTTTTGCAATGCGATAATATATATATATATATATATATATATATATATTTGGTTTCATATAAAACAAAATTGTTGTAGAGGACATTGTACACTAAGGATATACCCAGGAAATCCAGCTATAAAATTTGTATGCCAGTAAGTAGACTAGGTTTAAATACAGTAATATTTTATGTAAAATAGTTTAAAATTGTTTTTGATCTTGAAGAATCATGATTTTGTTTCTTGTAAAAATTCAATGTACGACATGCTGAGGGATACAGCAGTACTCTCCTTGTAGGTACAATGGCGAAGCGTGCAGTCATATATAGATGTGGCGATGACTAGCCACAATTGTTTCTGTTCTAAAAGAATGTTGATTTCTTACGTTTGTAAAAATGCAAAGTACGAGGTGTTGATTGATACAGCAATGCACTCCTTGCAGATACAATGGCGAAGCGTGCAGTCATTTATAGATGTAGCGATGACTAGACACAATTGATTCTGTTCCTAAAAAATCTGGATTTTCTAAGTTTGTAAAAATGCGAAATACGACATGTTGAGAGATACAGCAATACTTTCCTTGTAGGTACTATGGCGAAGAGTGCAGTCATATATAGATGTGGCGATAACTAGCCTAAATTGTTTCTCTTCTTAAAGAATCTTTATTTCTTACGTTTGTAAAAATGCAAAACACGACGTGTTGAGACATACAGCAATACTCTTCTTGCAGGTACAATGGCGAAGCATGCAGTCATACACAGATGTGGCGATGACTAGCCAAAATTATTTCTATTCTTTAAGAATCTTGATTTCTTATGTTTGTAAAGCGCAAAGTACGACGTGTTTAGAAATACAGCAATACTCTCCTTGTAGGGACAGTGGCAAAGCGTACAGTCATATAAAGATGAGGTGAAAACTAGCCACAAATGTTTCTGTTCTTAAAGAATATTGATTTCTTAGGTTTGTAAAAATGCAAATTACAACATGGTGAGAGATACAGCAGTACTCACTTTCCAGATACAATGGAAAAGGGTTCAGTCATATATAGATGTGGCGATGAATAGCCAAAACTGTTTCTGTTCTTAAAGAATCTTGATTTCTTAGGTTTGTAAAAATGCAAAGTACGACGTGTTGAGAGATACAGCACTGCTCTCCTTGTAGGTACAATGGCGAAACGTTCAGCTATATCTAGTTGTGGCGATGATTAGCCAAAATAGTTTCTTTTCTTTAAGAATTTTGATTTCTTAGGTTTTTAAAATTGCAAAGTACGACGTGTTGAGAGATACAGCACTACTCTCGTTGTAGGTACAATGGCGAAACATTCAGCTATATCTAGTTGTGGCGATGAGTAGCCAAAATAGTTTCTTTTCTTTAAGAATTTTGATTTCTTAGGTTTTTAAAAATGCAAAGTACGACGTGTTGAGAGATACAGCACTACTCTCGTTGTAGGTATAATGGCGAAACGTTCAGCTATATCATGTTGTGGCGATGATTAGCCAAAATAGTTTCTTTTCTTTAAGAATTTTGATTTCTTAGGTTTGTAAAAATGCAAAGTACGACGTGTTGAGAGATACAGCACTACTCTCCTTGTAGGAACAATGGCGAAACGTTCAGCTATATCTAGTTGTGGCGATGATTAGCCAAAATAGTTTCTTTTCTTTAAGAATTTTGATTTCTTAGGTTTGTAAAAATGCAAAGTACGACGTGTTGAGAGATACAGCACTACTCTCCTTGTAGGTACAATGGCGAAACGTTCAGCTATATCTAGTTGTGGCGATGATTAGCCAAAATAGTTTCTTTTCTTTAAGAATTTTGATTTCTTAGGTTGTAAAAATGCAAAGTACGATGTGTTGAGAGATACAGCACTACTCTCCTTGTAGGTACAATGGCGAAACGTTCAGCTATATCTAGTTGTGGCGATGATTAGCCAAAATAGTTTCTTTTCTTTAAGAATTTTGATTTCTTAGGTTTGTAAAAATCAAAGTACGACGTGTTGAGAGATACAGCACTACTCTCCTTGTAGGTACAATGGCGAAACGTTCAGCTATATCTAGTTGTGGCGATGATTAGCCAAAATAGTTTCTTTTCTTAAGGAATTTTGATTTCTTAGGTTTGTAAAAATGCAAAGTACGACGTGTTGAGAGATACAGCACTACTCTCCTTGTAGGTACAATGGCGAAACGTTCAGCTATATCTAGTTGTGGCGATGATTAGCCAAAATAGTTTCTTTTCTTTAAGAATTTTGATTTCTTAGGTTTGTAAAAATGCAAAGTACGACGTGTTGAGAGATACAGCAGTACACTCCTTGTAGGTACAGTGGCGAAGCGTGCAGTCATATAAAGATGTGGTGATGACTAGCCACAATTGTTTCTGTTCTTAAAGAATATTGATGTCTTATGTTTGTAAAAATGCAAAGATCGACGTTTTGAGAGATACAGTAGTACTATCCTCGTAGGTACAGTGGCGCAGGGTGCAGACATATATAGTTGTGGCGATGAATAACCTAAATGTTTCCTGTTCTTAAAGAAACTTGATTTCTTAGGATTGTAAAATTGCAAAGTACGACGTGTAGAAAGATACAGTAGTACTCTCCTTGTAGGTACAGTGGCGCAGGGTGCAGTCATCTATAGTTGTGGCGATGAATAGTCAAAACTGCTTCTGTTCTAGAAGAGTCTTGATTTCTTAGATTTGTAAACATGCAAATTACAACATGGTGAGAGATACAGCACAACTCTCTTTCCAGGTACAATGGAAAAAAGGTGCAGTCATATATAGATGTTGCGATGACTTAGCAAAAATGTCTCTGTTCTTAAATAATCTTGATTTTTTAGATTTGTAAAAATGCAAAGTACGGCGTGTAGAAATATTCAGCAGTACTCTCTTTGTAGGTACAATGGCGAAGCGTTCAGTTATACATAGATGTGGCGATGACTAACCAAAAATGTTTCTGTTGTTAAGAATCTTGGTTTTTTAAGATTGTAAAAATGCAAAGTACGACAAGTTGAGAGATACAGCAGTACTCTCCTTGTAGGTACAATGGCGAAGCGTGCAGTCATTTATAGATGTAACCAACACTAGCAACAATTGTTTCTTGTCTTAAAGAAACTTGATTTCTTAAGGTTGTAAAAATGCAAATTACGACGAGTTGAGAGATACAGCAATACTCTCCTTGTAGGTACAGTGGCAAAGCGTGCAGTCATATAAATATGTGGCGATGACTAGCCACAATTGTCTCTGTTCTTAAAGAATATTGTTTTGTTAGGTTTGTAAAAATGCAAAGATCGACGTGTTGAGAGATACAGCAGTACACTCGTTGTAGATACAGTGACGCAGGGTGCAGTCATGAATAGTTGTGGCAATGAACAGCCAAAAATGTTTCTGTTCTAATATAATCTTTATTTCTTAGGTTTGTAAAAATGCAAAGATCGACGTGTTGAGAGATACAGCAGTACACTCCTTGTAGATACAGTGACGCAGGGTGCAGTCATGAATAGTTGTGGCAATGAACAGCCAAAAATGTTTCTGTTCTAAAATAATCTTTATTTCTTTGGTTTGTAAAAATGCAAAGATCGACGTGTTGAGAGATACAGCAATACACTCCTTGTAGATACAGTGACGCAGGGTGCAGTCATGAATAGTTGTGGCAATGAACAGCCAAAAATGTTTCTGTTCTAAAATAATCTTGATTTCTTTGGTTTGTAAAAATGCATAGATCGACGTGTTGAGAGATACAGCAGTACACTCCTTGTAGATACAGTGACGCAGGGTGCAGTCATGAATAGTTGTGGCAATGAACAGCCAAAAATGTTTCTGTTCTAAAATAATCTTTATTTCTTTGGTTTGTAAAAATGCAAAGATCGACGTGTTGAGAGATACAGCAGTACTCTACTTGTAGATACAGTGACGCAAGGTGCAGTCATGAATAGTTGTGGCAATGAACAGCCAAAAATGTTTCTGTTCTAAAATAATATTTATTTCTTTGGTTTGTAAAAATGCAAAGATCGACGTGTTGAGAGGTACAGCAGTACTCTCCTTGTAGGTACAGTTACGCAGGGTGCAGTCATGAATAGTTGTGGCAATGAACAGCCAAAAATGTTTCTGTTCTAAAATAATCTTTATTTCTTTGGTTTGTAAAAATGCAAAGATCGACGTGTTGAGAGATACAGCAGTACACTCCTTGTAGATACAGTGACGCAGGGTGCAGTCATGAATAGTTGTGGCAATGAACAGCCAAAAATGTTTCTGTTCTAAAATAATCTTTATTTCTTTGGTTTGTAAAAATGCAAAGATCGACGTGTTGAGAGATACAGCAGTACACTCCTTGTAGATACAGTGACGCAAGGTGCAGTCATGAATAGTTGTGGCAATGAACAGCCAAAAATGTTTCTGTTCTAAAATAATCTTTATTTCTTTGGTTTGTAAAGATGCAAAGATCGACGTGTTGAGAGATACAGCAGTACACTCCTTGTAGATACAGTGACGCAGGGTGCAGTCATGAATAGTTGTGGCAATGAACAGCCAAAAATGTTTCTGTTCTAAAATAATCTTTATTTCTTTGGTTTGTAAAAATGCAAAGATCGACGTGTTGAGAGATACAGCAGTACTCTCCTTGTAGGTACAGTTACGCAGGGTGCAGTCATGAATAGTTGTGGCAATGAACAGCCAAAAATGTTTCTGTTCTAAAATAATCTTTATTTCTTTGGTTTGTAAAAATGCAAAGATCGACGTGTTGAGAGATACAGCAGTACACTCCTTGTAGATACAGTGACGCAGGGTGCAGTCATGAATAGTTGTGGCAATGAACAGCCAAAAATGTTTCTGTTCTAAAATAATCTTTATTTCTTTGGTTTGTAAAGATGCAAAGATCGACGTGTTGAGAGATACAGCAGTACTCTCCTTGTAGATACAGTGACGCAGGGTGCAGTCATGAATAGTTGTGGTAATGAACAGCCAAAAATGTTTCTGTTCTAAAATAATCTTTATTTCTTTAGTTTGTAAAGATGCAAATTACAACATGGTGAGAGATACAGCAGTGCTCTCTTTCCAGATACAATGGAAAAGGGTTCAGTCATATATAGATGGGGCGATGACACACCAAAACTGTTTCTGTTCCCAAGGAATCTTGATTTCTTATTTTTGTAAAAAAGTATGACGTGTAGAGACATACAGCTGAACTCTCCATGTAGGTACAGTGGGGCAGGGTACACTCATATATAGATGTGGCAATGAATAGCCAAAATGTTTTCTGTTCTAAAAGAATCTTGATTTCTTAGGTTTGTAAAAATGCAAATTACAACATGGCGATAGATACAACAGTACTCTCTTTCGAGGTACAATGGAAAAGGGTGTTGCCATATATAGATTTGACGATGACTAGCTTTAATTGTTTCTGTACTTAAATAATCTTGATTTCATAGGTTTGTAAAAATGCAAAGTACGACGAGTTGAGAGATACAGCTGTATTCTCCTTGCAGGTGCAATGGCGAAGGGTGCAGTCATATACGGATGTGGCGATGATTAGGCAAAATAGTTTCTGTTCCTAAAGAATCTTGATTTCTTATATTTGTACAAATATAAAGTACGACGAGATGAGAGATACAGCAGTACTCTCCTTGTAGGTACAATGGCGAAGCGTGCAGTTATATATAGATGTGGCGATGACTAACCAAAACTGTTTCTGTTGTTAAGAATCTTGGTTTTTTTAAGATTGTAAAAATGCAAAGTACGACAAGTTGAGAGATACAGCAGTACTCTCCTTGTGGGTAGAATAGCGAAGCGTGCAGTCATATATAGATGTAACGAACACTAGCAACAATTGTTTCTGTTCTTAAATAAACTTGATTTCTTTGGTTTGAAAAAATGCAAATTACAACGAGTTGAGAGATACAGCAATACTCTCCTTGTAGGTACAGTGGCAAAGCGTGCAGTCATATAAAGATGTGGTGATGACTAGCCACAATTGTCTCTGTTCTTAAAGAATATTGTTTTGTTAGGTTTGTAAAAATGCAAAGATCGACGTGTTGAGAGATACAGCAGTACTCTCCTTGTAGGTACAGTGACGCAGGATGCAGTCATGAATAGTTGTGGCAATGAACAGCCAAAAATGTTTCTGTTCTAAAATAATCTTGATTTCTTTGGTTTGTAAAAATGCAAATTACAACGAGTTGAGAGATACAGCAATACTCTCCTTGTAGGTACAGTGGCAAAGCGTGCAGTCATATAAAGATGTGGTGATGACTAGCCACAATTGTCTCTGTTCTTAAAGAATATTCTTTTGTTAGGTTTGTAAAAATGCAAAGATCGACGTGTTGAGAGATACAGCAGTACTCTCCTTGTAGGTACAGTGACGCAGGGTGCAGTCATGAATAGTTGTTTCAATGAACAGCCAAAAATGTTTCTGTTCTAAAATAATCTTGATTTCTTTGGTTTGTAAAAATGCAAATTACAACGAGTTGAGAGATACAGCAATACTCTCCTTGTAGGTACAGTGGCAAAGCGTGCAGTCATATAAAGATGTGGTGATGACTAGCCACAATTGTCTCTGTTCTTAAAGAATATTGTTTTGTTAGGTTTGTAAAAATGCAAAGATCGACGTGTTGAGAGATACAGCAGTACTCTCCTTGTAGGTACAGTGACGCAGGATGCAGTCATGAATAGTTGTGGCAATGAACAGCCAAAAATGTTTCTGTTCTAAAATAATCTTGAATTCTTTGGTTTGTAAAAATGCAAATTACAACGAGTTGGGAGATACAGCAATACTCTCCTTGTAGGTACAGTGGCAAAGCGTGCAGTCATATAAAGATGTGGTGATGACTAGCCACAATTGTCTCTGTTCTTAAAGAATATTGTTTTGTTAGGTTTGTAAAAATGCAAAGATCGACGTGTTGAGAGATACAGCAGTACTCTCCTTGTAGATACAGTGACGCAAGGTGCAGTCATGAATAGTTGTGGCAATGAACAGCCAAAAATGTTTCTGTTCTTAAAGAAACTTGATTTCTTAAGGTTGTAAAAATGCAAATTACGACGAGTTGAGAGATACAGCAATACTCTCCTTGTAGGTACAGTGGCAAAGCGTGCAGTCATATAAAGATGTGGTGATGACTAGCCACAATTGTCTCTGTTCTTAAAGAATATTGTTTTGTTAGGTTTGTAAAAATGCAAAGATCGACGTGTTGAGAGATACAGCAGTACTCTCCTTGTAGGTACAGTGGGGCAGGGTGCACTCATATATAGATGTGGCGATGAATAGCCAAAATTGTTTCTGTTCCAAAAGAATCTTGATTTCTTAGGTTTGTAAAAATGCAAATTACAACATGGTGATAGACACAGCAATACTCTCTTTCGAGGTACAATTGAAAAGGGTGTAGCCTTATATAGATTTGACGATGACTAGCTTTTATTGTTTCTGTTCTTAAATAATCTTGATTTCATAGGTTTGTAAAAATGCAAAGTAAGACGAGTTGAGAGATACAGCTGTATTCTCCTTGCAGGTACAATGGCGAAGGGTGCAGTCATATACGGATGTGGCGATGATTAGCCAAAATAGTTTCTGTTCCTAAATAATCTTGATTTCTTATATTTGTACAAATATAAAGTACGACGAGATGAGAGATACAGCAGTACTCTCCTTGTAGGTACAATGGCGAAGCGTGCAGTTAGTTATATATGGACGTGGTGATGATTATCCAAAACTTTTTCTGTTCTTAAAGAATCTTGATTTCTTAGGATTGTAAAAATGCAAAGTACGACGTGTAGAGAGATACAGCAGTACTCTCCTTGTATCTACAATGGCGAAGCGTGCAGTTAGTTATATATGGACGTGGTGATGATTATCCAAAACTTTTTCTGTTCTTAAAGAATCTTGATTTCTTAGGATTGTAAAAATGCAAAGTACGACGTGTAGAGAGATACAGCAGTACTCTCCTTGTATCTACAATGGCGAAGCGTGCAGTTAGTTATATATGGACGTGGTGATGATTATCCAAAACTTTTTCTGTTCTTAAAGAATCTTGATTTCTTAGGATTGTAAAAATGCAAAGTACGACGTGTAGAGAGATACAGCAGTACTCTCCTTGTATCTACAATGGCGAAGCGTGCAGTTAGTTATATATGGACGTGGTGATGATTATCCAAAACTTTTTCTGTTCTTAAAGAATCTTGATTTCTTAGGATTGTAAAAATGCAAAGTACGACGTGTAGAGAGATACAGCAGTACTCTCCTTGTAGGTAAAGTGTCGAAGCGTGCAGTCATATATAGAAGTGGCAAAGACAAGCCAAAACTGTTTCTGTTCCTAAAGCAGCATGATCTCGAAGGATTGTAAATATGCAAAATACGACATATTGAAAGATACAGTAATACTCTCCTTGCAGGTACAATGGCGAAGGGTGCAGTCATATGTAGGAGTGGCGATGATTTGCCAAATTCTTTTATGTTGTTAAACAACATTTCTTATATTTATAAAAATGCAAAGTACGACGTGTTGAGAGATACAGAAGTACTCTCCTTGCAGGTACAATAGCGAATTGTGTAGTCATAAAAAGATGTAGCGAGGACTAGCCACAGTTGTGTCTGTTCTTTAAAAATCTTGAGTTCTCAAGTTTTTAAAAATGCAATGTACGAGTTGAGAGATACACCTTGCAGGTAGAATGGCAAAGGTGCAGTTATGTATAGATGTGGCGATGACTAGCCAATATTGTTTCTGTTCTTATAGAATCTTGATCTTTTACGTTTGTAAAAATGCAAAGTACTACATGTTTAGTGATACAGCAATAAACTCATTGCAGGTAAAAAGGCGAAGGGTGCAGTCATATATAGGTGTGGGGATGATTAGACAATTTGTTTTTCTTTTTTTAAAGAATCTTGTTTTCTTAGGTTTGTAAAAATGCAAAGTACGACGAGTTGAGAGATACACAGTAGACGTCTCCTTGCAGGTACAATGGCGAAGGATGCACTCATGTATAGATTTAGCGATGAATAGCCAATATTATTTCTGTTCTTATAGAATCTTGATTTCTTAGGTTTGTAAAAATGCAGAGTACGAGTTGAGAGATATGCAGCAGTCATCACCTTGCAGGTACAATGGCGAAAAGTAAAGTCATGTATAGATGTGGCGATGACTAGCCAATATTGTTTCTGATCTTATAGAATCTATATATCTCAGGTTTGTGAAAATGCAAAATACATCATGTTTAGTGATACAGCAATACTATCATTGCAGTAACAATGGCGAAGAGTGCAGTCATATATTGGTGTGGAGATGATTAGAAAAATTGTTTTCTGTTTTTAAAGAATCTTGATTTCGTATGTTTGTAAAAATGCAAAGTACGACGTGTTGAGAGATACAGCATTACTCTCCTTGTAGGTACAGTGGCGAAGCGTGCAGTCATATAAAGATGTGGTGATGACTAGCCAAAATTGTTTCTGTTCTTAAAGAATCTTCATCACTTAGGTTTGTGAAAATGTAAAGTACAATATATTTAGTGATACAGTAATACTATCCTTGCATTTACAATGGCGGAGAGTGCAGTCATATATAGGTGTAGGGATGATTAGACAATTTTTTTTCTGTTCTCAAAGAATCTTGATTTCTTAGGTTTGTTAAAATGCAAAGAATGTCGAAGAAGATACAGGGTACTCTCCTTGCAGGTACAGTGGCGAATCGTGCAGTCATAAATAGATGTCGCGATGACTAGTTACAATTGTTTCTGTTCATAAATAATCTTGATTTCTAAGGTTTGTAAAAATGCAAAGTACGACGAGTTGAGTGTTACAGCAATACTCTTTTTGCAGGTGCAATGGCGAAGCGTACAGTCATATATAGATGTGGCGATGACTAGCCAATATTGTTTCTTTTGTCAAAGAATCTTGATTTCTTAAGTTTGTAAAAGTGCAAAATTTGACGAGTTGAGAAATACAGCAGTACTCTCCTTACAGGTACAGTGGTGAAGCGTGAAATCATATATAGATGCGACGATGACTAGCGACAATTGTTTCTGTTCTTAAAGAATCTTGATTTCTTAGGTTTCTAAAATAGCAAAAAACGACGTGATGAGGGATACAGCAATACTCTCCTTACAGGTACAGTGGTGAAGCGTGAAATCATATATAGATGCGACGATGACTAGCGACAATTGTTTCTGTTCTTAAAGGATCTTGATTTCTTAGGTTTCTAAAATAGCAAAAAACGACGTGATGAGGGATACAGCAATACTCTCCTTATAGGTACAGTGGTGAAGCGTGAAATCATATATAGATGCGACGATGACTAGCGACAATTGTTTCTGTTCTTAAAGAATCTTGATTTCTTAGGTTTCTAAAATAGCAAAAAACGACGTGATGAGGGATACAGCAATACTCTCCTTATAGGTACAGTGGTGAAGCGTGAAATCATATATAGATGCGACGATGACTAGCGACAATTGTTTCTGTTCTTAAAAAATCTTGATTTCTTAGGTTTCTAAAATAGCAAAAAACGACGTGATGAGGGATACAGCAATACTCTCCTTAGAGGTACAGTGGTGAAGCGTGAAATCATATATAGATGCGACGATGACTAGCGACAATTGTTTCTGTTCTTAAAGGATCTTGATTTCTTAGGTTTCTAAAATAGCAAAAAACGACGTGATGAGGGATACAGCAATACTCTCCTTATAGGTACAGTGGTGAAGCGTGAAATCATATATAGATGCGACGATGACTAGCGAGAATTGTTTCTGTTCTTAAAGAATCTTGATTTCTTAGGTTTCTAAAATAGCAAAAAACGACGTGATGAGGGATACAGCAGTACTATCCTAGTAGGTACAGTGGCAAAGCGTGCAGTCATATATAGATGCGACGATGACTAGCGAGAATTGTTTCTGTTCTTAAAGAATCTTGATTTCTTAGGTTTCTAAAATAGCAAAAAACGACGTGATGAGGGATACAGCAGTACTCTCCTTATAGGTACCGTGGCGAAGCGTGAAATCATATATAGATGCGACGATGACTAGCGAGAATTGTTTCTGTTCTTAAAGAATCTTGATTTCTTAGGTTTCTAAAATAGCAAAAAACGACGTGATGAGGGATACAGCAGTACTATCCTAGTAGGTACAGTGGTGAAGCGTGAAATCATATATAGATGCGACGATGACTAGCGAGAATTGTTTCTGTTCTTAAAGAATCTTGATTTCTTAGGTTTCTAAAATAGCAAAAAACGACGTGATGAGGGATACAGCAATACTCTCCTTATAGGTACAGTGGCGAAGCGTGCAGTCATAAATAGATGCGACGAAGACTAGCCACAATTGTTTCTGTTCTGAAAGAGTCTTGATTTCTTAGGTTTCTAAAATAGCAAAGTACGACATGTTGAGGGGTACAGTAATACTCTCATTGTAGGTATAGTGGCGAAGCGTGCAGCCATATATAGATATGTTGAGGACTAGCCACAATTGATTCTGTTCCTTTAGAATCTTGATTATTTAGGTTTTTGAAAATGCAAAGTATGACGTGTTGAGTGATACAGCAATACTCTCCTTGTAGGTAGTATGGCGAAGGGTGTAGTCATATATAGATGTGGCGATGAGCAGCCTAAATTGTTTCTGTTCTTAAAGAATTTTGATTTCTTAGGTTTGTAAAAATGCAAATTACGACATTATGAGAGATACAACAGTACTCTCCTTGCAGGTACATTGGCTAAGCGTTCATTCATATATATGGTGTGGCTATTACTAGCCCAAATTATTTCTGTTCTTAAACAATCTTGATTTCTTAGGATTGTAAAAATGCAAAGTATGACGATTTGAGAGATACAGCAGTACTCTCCTTACAGGTACAGTGTCGAAGCGTGCTGTCATATATAGATGTGACGATGACTAGCGAGAATTGTTTCTGTTCTTAAAGAATCTTGATTTCTTAGGTTTCTAAATTAGCAAAGTACGAGGTGTTGAGGGATAGAGAAATACTCTACTTATAGGTACAGTGGGTGTGTGTGCGTGTTGTTGTTGTTGTGTGTGCGTGTGTGTGTGTGTGTGTGTGTGTGTGTATGTGTGTGCGAGTGTGCGTGCGTGTGAGTGTGTGTGTGTGTGTGTGTGTGTGTGAGTATGTTTTGTGTGTGTGTGTGTGTGTGTGTGTATGTGTGTGTGTGTGTGTGTGTGTGTGTGTGTGTGTGTGTGCGCCATGAATTGCCCCTTACTGGCCCTCACACCCACTCCACGCACAACACGTAACCACCTACCAACTGTCTATTATGCATCTAAATGCAATGACACGCCGACCTAACTTGTTGTGTGTGTGTGTGTGTGTGTGTGTGTGTGTGTCTACAAAGGAATCAAGTTTGTAATGATATACAGATTCTAGGGGCTATCATCTATCGTAAACATTTAGCCATGCAAACAAAATATATATAAATATACATCCAAGTATGTATGTATAACTAAGAGAGATACTAATAGCCTTAACAATCTGAAAGTGATAAGTCTAGAAAGCATTGGCCTAAGATTGTGAAAACATATAGTTTCTAGAGCTTCTTGATCTTATCCAGAAGACATTCTCTTGCAAGACCAGCTTTCCTCAAGTCTGATGCTACTTATCCTAGAGAAACCTTCATGTTTTTATGTCTTCATGATTTATCCCCTACCTATGCTTATGACTATAAGTCATTTACCAATGATGAATACAGTAAACTGCCTGAAACCTTTTGCTACTAATAAGCTAGATACAAAGAGAATGGCAATATAATTAATAAATGTTACACATTTTTTTAACACTTACAATGAAATAAAAGTTACTATATTTCTTCTTACTTAGTAATGTTTTTTGTTTTTCTCTGTTATCTAGGGATTAGTGAATCCACGCCGAGGATGAAATGTATTTATGTAGTAACTTCGAATAAAATATAATTTAAAAATTTACTAGTGGTATTTTCTTTAATTTTTTCCCAGGCACCATGCAAGATATTCTAACTAAATACGGTGTAAATGTTTTTTTGTAAATACAGACTGTACATAAATATTGTTGGTTATTGTATCCATCTTGATTTCACTAATGAAATCATAAGTGTGATTTACAATCATTATTTAAATAACTAAGTGAAAACCTACTTGACGACGTTTCTCAAACCCGACGTATCATTGATAAAATTAAATTCAATTTTTTTTTCTTAAAATGATTACTTTAGTTTTTTATATGACTTATTATTTTTTTGTTAATAAAAAATATAACTATTTTTATATGAACTAATCTCTTTATTGCCAAAAGAGAGTTTTACTCGGAATTACATTTGTGATACTTCTATGAAGGTACCTAAAACACTTTAATATACGTGTATTGTTACAGTTGCCTATTTCAGAAGATCCGTCCGTCATAAAAAAGTGTAACATAACAACATATATTCAAGTGTTTAAGTGAAAATCTAGTAACTCAAGAGAAGATGGAGTCAAGTAATAATAATTCACAACTGTTCCATCCCAATGTTGTGGTAATTTTAGGCTTTTTATTTATTTTATATAGTATTCCCCACTTCGGTTTTACCCATAAAATTTTAGGTAAAATGAAGTCTGTAATTCAGAAGGCAGAGTCGTTTAATCACTTGTTATAGTTTTGAGATATTGAACACATGTTTGATTCACCGTCCTGTCTAGGAGGAAATCAATAAAATGTTACGATACGACATAATAGAAAGGTCTAGAACACCTTATATAAACCTAATGATTACGGTCGTTAAACCGGACAAGTCCATAAGGTTATGCCTGGTTGCTAGGAAGTTAAATGTCATCACTGTACCGGACTATGAAACCGCCACGAGTGTAGATGAAATCTTGCATAAAGGGCGAAACAAGTGGTATATTTCCAAGATTTACCTTACTTAAAGTTTTTGGCAAGTGCCATTAACGCAAGATTCGAGGAAATATAACTGGCTTTCTGTTTGATAATAAAGTATATAACTTTAAAGTAGTCCTCTTTGGGTTACAGAACTCCTTAGCAGCCCAAGTCGGGACAATAGACCTACCATTGGGGCCAGAAATAAGCAACAATGTCTTGGCTTATGCAGACGATCTATTATGTCTATCAGAAACGTTCGAGGAACTTATTGAGCATTTGCGAACGATATTCACCAGATTCAGGGAAGGGAATTACAATAAATCCCAAGAAGACAATGTTCAGTCAACGGGAGGTGAAGTTTCTAGGTTATGTTTTCAATCAGTGGGGAGTGTCATCAGATCCCGACAAACTCCAAGCAATTCACGAATTCCCGATTCCGAGAAATAAACGACAATTACAATCGTTTCTGGGATTCGTAAACTATTACTCCCGCTTTACCAGCAAGCATACACAAGAAACTTCACCCCTGTTAACACTATTACGTAAAGAGCAACCCTGGGTCTGGGATAAAGAAATGCAAATATCTTTCGAACGAGTAAAAGGCCTGTTTATAGAAGCAGATACATTGATAGATCCGAGGGAGGGACAAGGAACATTTTTACATACGGATGCTAGCGAGAAAGCCATTGCTAGTCAACTTTACCAAAAGGATGACGAAGGACAATTGCAGGCTATAGCGTTCGTATCTAGGACATTAAGAAAGCCGGAGCTAGGCTACACGGTATGTGAAAAAGAACTATTGGCCATCGTACATAGTCTAAAGTAATTTCGACAACTGATTCTAGGGGCACCGTTAACAATAATTACGGGCAATAAAGCCTCGAAATTCTTACATTCCTGTAGCCTGACTAACTCAAGGATAACTAGATAGGTACTCGCCATACAAGAATACCAGCCTATAATGTTGCATTGCCCAGGTAAAGAGAATGTTCCGTGTGACACCGTAAGTCGAATGTACCACTGCGAGGGAGAAATGGGTAAAGGATAAAATGATCGTGAAAATTTGTCAACTCAAATTAGAATGTCCCATCTCGTTAAGAAATATGTTTCAAAACTTACGAGCAACTCAAGAACAGCAACCAGAGCTGTCCCAATAATAAATAATATTGACAGCCATAAAAACTATGCGATAATAGAAAATGTTTTGTGTAAAAAGATAAAACAGAAATATAAACTGGTACTGTCCACTGAAAATATTGAAATGTGCATATATGAAATACATAAAATCTATGCACATATTGGACGAAACAAAATCTATAAAATGTTAAATAATAGTATATACATTAAAAATGTGTACAAACAAATTATGCTATATTAGAGATATACAAAAAATATATTGAATAAATCATGTAATTTACATTCACTGTAATGCAAATAGTAGCTCATGTAAAAGAAACGTATAATAGTTAGTCATAGAGAAAGTGAATAGAATTTGTAATAAAAAGTAAAATAAGTCTATAAAATAAAACAACTTATGTCTCTAAAATAAATAAATTGTTAAAATCAAGCAATGAAACGAAAGATTAAAACCAGAAGGGAAAGTTGAATACAGGTATTCAGTTCTGCAGATTGTATGAATCGCAACCGAAAAAAGTAAATAAAATGTTTGAAAGACTTTTTGAAGTCCGAGCACCTGAGTCAACAATTATTATTACAAAACAAACGTTTTGAAGGAAAGGGATCCAGGTAAAGCTAAGACAAGCAGCAAGTTCAAGCAAGTAACAATTGAAATTAAAATATAAAGTAAATTATGTTTGCAAATAAATGGAGGTAAGATAAACAATGCTAGATTTGTAATCTGAGTAACCAAATAACAGAAGTCGAACGACGAAAGAGAACGTAAAATGTAAAGAATTGACTTTAAATCAATAACGTTCATGAAAGTTACGTGTTATATTAAGCTCGAAAGGTTTTTTAAAATGATTTTATTTTTACAAACCTTTGTTAATTAAGAAACATTTAATTTTGAAATGGTTACAATAATTTAGCTTAATAAAAACATAAATTCAAATACAACTGATGTACAATGTAAAGTTGGCTTTGCGTAATCTGTCGAATACTTCTTTAAGTCTTTGTATATGTTCTTGGAGGCTAGTGGAGTAAATTATAATGTCGTCTAAATAAACTAAACATGTTTCATTTCGGATGCCTCTCAGAATATTATTCATAATTCTTTGAAATGTAGGGGGGCTATTCTTTAGTCCAAAGGGCATTCTTAAAAATTCGTAGTGTCCCGTTTCTGTTGAAAACGCTGTTTTTTCTATGCTATTTTTATCCATTTCTACTTGGTGAAATCCTGAGACTAAATCTAAAGTCGTAAAATATTGAGACCGTCCTAATTTGTCTAATATGTCTGTAATGTTTGGCAAGGGAAATTTATTGTCAATTGTTTTTTTGTTTAATCCTCTAAAATCTATTACTAATCGAAATTTTCTTTTGCCAGAAGCGTCTTGTTTTTTGGGTACAATCCAGACAGGAGAGTTCCATGGAGAATTCGAGGGTCTAATAATTCCTTGTTTAAGCATGTCCTCAGTTTTTTTTATTAATTTCGTTCTTGTAAATCTCTGGATATCTATAATTTCTAGAGTATACGGGAATTTCATCAGTAGTCCTAATAACATGTTTTATTTGGTTGGTAAAAGTTAAATCGTTTCCTTCAATATGGAATAAATCTGCATAATCTTCTATTAAACTTGTTATAGCGGATTTTTCTTCGAAGTTCATATGTTCCATTCTAAATTTTGATAAATCTAAATTTTTCTTCTCGATTTTCTTTTTATAATCTAATAAATTGAAATTAGCATTGTATTGTATTAGGTTCAAGGATATTGTATTCTTCTAAAGATTTTAATTCTAATGGTTCATTTACTGTTAATTCTACATTTACTTCTGTGTTGTTTATTATAGGGCAATAGGCTTCGCCCTTGTGTACTGAGACTATACACTGCGGAATTTCTAATCCATTTAAGTGTTTGTATGGTAAGAGTCCTTCTCCATCTTGAATATTTTGTATTCTAAATTTAATCGTTTGGCTATTGCGGGCTTGTATAACATTACTTGTTCCCTTTTTAGCGTTTTGTTCCTGGCATTCGCCTTTATTATTATTATTATTATTATTATTATTATTATTATTTTGTTCTTCTGTGTTAAAATATTCAATCGAGATTTGATTATTGCGAAATATTAATTTATCATTCACAAAATTTAAATTAATTTTTAATTCTTTTATGTTATCTAATCCAAGGAGTAAGTCGAAATCTTTATGGAAATCCAATAAATAGAATTTGGTTGTTTCTTTTCCCAAAAGTGGTAGTGTACAACTGTATTTTTCTTTTGATACTCCATGAGTTGTACTCACTTCAAATGGTTCTTGTTTTAGGGTGTTTTTGAAAAATTGGAAAGCTATTGATTTTTTAATAAATGATCTCGTGCTTCCAGTGTCAATCAGCATCTTTAGGTTGGTCTTGGGATCGTGGATGTACGGTAGTTCGTTTGTGTCGTCTTCGATATGCATTATGGAAAATGTCTTTTTATTGTGGTTAGTCCTAAAAAATGATTTTGGGTATGATTGTCTTCTTGAGTGAATCCACATGCGTTTTCCTCTTGCGTTGAATAATCAAAGTCTATGTAGCTGTCAGGGTCCTCTTGCGGTTCATAATCCGTTTGTTCGATCAGATAAGAGTTAGTCATCTGTTCAGTCAATCGATTCATAGTTTGATCGTAATTTTCTTCTTCTATTGGTTTCCCTGTCATCTGAAAAAATCTATTTTGTCTAATTGTGTTCCGTGTTTGACGTGTGGAAATGCTCATTGGTTCTGGTTCAAATTTTTGATGAACTTTTAGTGGTGTGTAATTGTTAGATTGTCTCGGTTGTTGATTTTGCTCTACGTATGAGTTAGGTTTAGTAAATTGGTTAGGATTATTTTGGTAGTTGGGCCTATAATTTTGGAAGGTTTGTTTTTTAGGAATGGGTTTGCGAATAGGCGGGTATTGTGGGGCCCTAGGTGGAACGTTCTGTTTAATATTTTGAAATAATTTGTTATTTTTAAATTGAAAGTCATTAGTAAGCATGTTAAGTGCTTCGCTAAGAGAATCTGGATTTTTGGTGCGCATTAGCGATCCTACGGGTTCATGTAAACCTCTAAGGAGAACTCTTAACCCTAATTTCTGTACATATTCTATCAAAACATCTTTGGCCAATTGTCTTTGAGGCTCTTTATTAATAAAAAATGAGATCTGTAAATTTATTAGTTTTTGAATTCTCTCATAAAATTTAAAAGGTGATTCGTTATTTTCTTGTTTTAACTCAGTCATTTCTAAACTTAAAGTAAAGCAATCTCTTTTGTCTGAATAGCTGGTTAATAATACTTTTTTAATCTCATACCAATTATATGAATTTGAGTTTACTACCATTTCTAATGCTTGGCCTTTTAACTTAGCTAGTATAGAAGAAAATAGATATTTATTTTGAAAATCCTCTGGATTTTCGTTTACATAAAACTTATTTACTACCTTATCGCATATTGAAACAAATCTGTGGAGCATAGTGGGCTCTCCACTATACTCAGGAATCATATCAAGATATTCCTTCTTTAATGTTGGCGTTGCCATTTTAAAATATTATTTTCTTTAAAATAATAAAATTAAAATCAATGATATAAAATTAAAAAGTATTTACTCTACTTTTTCTTAACTCTATTTCTTACGATCTGCTTACAAGTGGATCCAAAATACTTTGCTCATTTGAACAATTTTCACTTTTCACTTTTCACTTACACGATATTCACTCGTGCTCTTAATAGATATGCGCTCTATTAAGTTGTTGCAGATATTCACTCTACTAAAGTTTTCTTGATGTCGTTAAAGATATGCGCTCTGTAATGAATCGAGTTTTTGCAGTATCTCGGTTAACGATTGAAATCGATAAAAAGTATGTTCATTAATTCTCCCGAGATGTCCTACCGACTGCGCCAGTTACGTGTTATATTAAGCTCGAAAGGTTTTTAAAAATGATTTTATTTTTACAAACCTTTGTTAATTAAGAAAAATTTAATTTTGAAATGGTTACAATAATTTAGCTTAATAAAAACATAAATTCAAATACAACTGATGTACATACAGTTGGAGCGAAAACGTCTGTGCGATACAGAGGCGACTTACACACTGCCGGGGCTCTGTTCTCACCACCTATATAATGCAAAAGCTGCGTAAGCAGGAATTTTCCTAGCACGCATTTAATTATGAAATGTTCACATAAATTGTTCATATAACTTGAATGAAATAAGCTTCTGACAAGATTGGCTAAGCTGGGCCCGGAAGTCCTGCTCAAACATTGACCGGCGCTCTGAGGAAACATATGACGGCTGATTAAACATTCGGGGAACTAAATCGATTGATAAAAATGGACGTAAAGAATAAGTTGAACTCGACATGGATTACAATAGTTAATAAATAAATAAAAAAACTTGTTCTGTATTATGTAAATCAATCCAACAATGGTCTAAGAAAACATGTTAGAATATAAATTTTGTAAAAAATTAGTACATAAGGAAATTGTTGAAAATGTATAGTCAAGTAAGAAAACTTAGAAACCACCTTAAAGTAATTTAAAATAAAGCAAAGATGTCCTAGTTGTAAAAGTCATTGTTTGTATATGTTTAAAAAGAAAAAGATAGTAACTTTAAAATAAAGGCTTGTCACCGAAAAGACAGTGGAAAACAATATGTGAAATGTGAAAGTTGAAAGTGAAACGTATAAAAAATATCTGTGTGACTTTTGAGATTACAGGAATCAGATGAACAACGGACCTAAACCACTGCAAAGGCAGTGCAGTGAAATTTGTAGTAGCAAAATTCAAAAGAAACTATTAAAATGTAAAGAAAATTTAATGATTTAGTATAATTGTAAGTTAAAAAGAAAAGAAGGGAAATAATTAAATTTTCTTCTTTAAAGCGGGGAAAGTTGAGACGGCCAAAACCGTCTCAAGGGAAATGATTGAGGCTAGCCTAAAATATTTTCAGACATTGTTAAGAAAAAACAGTAAAAATTAAAACAAATGCTACGCAGAAGGCCGGCAAGGAGCGGCACAACCTGATTATGAGATCAATGCCGGCCGACTTTGTTCACATAACAGAATGCTAGCATATATGGAATATTTTCCTTTCTAATAGATTAATGAAAAAAGTAATAAATTGTTAATAAGATTAATTAACAAACTTAGCAAATGTAACCATAAAATTTTAGAAAATGAACCACCGAAGCTAAATATAAAATAAGGTAAAAGATAATTATGTTGAAAGCAAAATTAATGAAAAGGATATAATTGAAATTATGTGCTAGGAGAGTAAAAGAAGGAATAGTTGTGTAATTGCCCCAAAAACGATAAATTGTCGACGGAAGGAGAAATATGTCTAAAGTAGCGCAACTCAAGAATGGAAAGGGTTAGAAATGTCAATCAAGTTTGTAGCAGCATCTCAAATCTTGATATTGGACCATGGTTTAAGGAATTGTCTAAATTCGCACCTCAAGGAACACTTACGAGGCCTAGCTAAAATCGAACCAAAACAAAAAGAGAAATAGACAACCAACCTTGCAGGTGTGAACTGGCTTGTCTAAAGTAAATAAAAAAACAGATTGTAGAAGGGGTGGGGAATCGCCCTTGGAGAAAGCGAGTAGGGAGACGAATACAAGATTTAGTGGAGAACGGACGTATTTTTAGCAAGGACATCCAGAGGCGTTTCCAGGATTACGTTCCGTGCCTTAAGACAACAACTAGCCCTAGATGGACGTGAAGATGGTCTGCTTTGCGAGCTTCTGCGAGAACGAACTTTTTATTATTTTTGTAAAATGTAAATTAATGTAGAAAAGTATTAAATACGGCCCTTAAACCGATTTAGTGCGATTGCTGCCCTACCCAAGGACTCCCGGACAACATCCGAGGGGGAACTAAGGATTCCAGGACAACCTCCGAGGGACAAGAGGAATAATCACAGTGAAAGTTTTGGGGCAAGTCTAAATTTTAATAGTATAAACCAATTTTTAAAAATTTATAAATTTTCTAAAGAATAATTACCAGATTTTCAATTAACAATAAAATCATCAATTAATAAAAAAAAGCTTTAAAAAGCTTCATAAAAGGTGGTCATAAAATAAAATATTCTTCCAGTAATTAATATCAAATATCGAAAGCAAATATTAAAGTTACATTTATTTAACGAATAAATTAGTCTATCCATTTGATATTTAAAATAAGAAATCAAGTAATGTATTTAAATGATGTCATAAATAATAAGAGAATCTTGAAACAAAAGAATATGAAGTGATTTACTTTATAACCAGAGTTTAAAATGTTCTATGTCCATATATCCGATATGAAGATCACAGGATAAGATAATTGATTAGAAATAAATCAAGGGAATTACTTACTAAAGTCCAGCAGAGTTATGCGTGGGAGCACAAAAATAATTTAAACACAGTATTACTAAGAAGTAATTTCGCCTGTTGCTTTCATGAAAGGGTTATATGGACATGCAATAAAACAAAATAATATAAATTATTTTCTTGTTTAATTGAATATGTGAGTAAATTTAAGGGTGGAATTTGAACTTTAAGATACGACCTGATCAAGGATAGACTATAAACGTTAAAGAAGGAGTACAATAATATAAGTAAAATGTTGACAAATGTTAAGAAAATGTAGAAATAAATTAAAAAATCAGTTAAAATGTATTTAATGTAAAAATAATTGCTTATTAGAAAAGAAATTTAAAATGAGTTGAATCTACACAAAAAGTAAACATCATGTAATAGAATCGATTTTAAATAATATTTCAAATTTAGAGAATTAAACAGTTTATAACAAACAGTGATTGAATTTATTAAAACCATCCTGTGGTGAAATTATTCAAGTAAAATTCATAGAATCTTTCCAATCAATAAAAAGAGTAGAGATTAAATAATTCACATAGAATTAAGAAATAAGTTCGTTACAAATAAGTTTAACCAAGGTATAAAAAAAAATTAACTTTTAAGTAAGGTAAAAACCTTGTGGTTTGTTTTTCAAAACGAAGTCCAGGAATTTATTCACTGGCAGATCGTGCTCGATACGCCACAGGTACCAGGAACTGCTAAGTCGGGTGAGATCATATATTGACTGGAGGGTGACGCCTTCTTCCGAGGAACGCGCGTTTCGCGGGAAAAGGAAATTTCTCCAAGCAAATGGTGTGAAGTTCAAGGAAGGCCACGGCAACACACACACACACACGAATATATATATATATATATATATATATATATATATATATATATATTTCTAGAAAAAAAGATATAAAAGCCGAGAGTTAATGTATCGATATTTACATTTTCTAGTACATACACTATTTTTCTCATGCATACATTGCACTCTTGGAATATTATATTATACAATTGTGTATTCTTAAATTTACAATGTTATATGTTTTATGCAGTTTATATGACATATTGATAACTGTACTTGCAACATATTTAGGTGATGCTTTTCAATCTGTATCATGATATTGTGAAATTAGATATATTTTTAGATTTTAATTATATAAAAATTAAACATTGTATAAAAATAGCAAAACTGTAATAACGTGCCAGTGTTTTCACCTTTACCATTTATATTTCACTACACAGTTATCATCATCAGAAGGACCGGCTATACGAGTTTCCAGCTAAATCCAGTGTAGCTGAACTTATCTTGAAGTAAAAGAAGATACCTGTAGCGTTAAAATGGGTAGAAAGATATGATGCAACTGCCTACGTAATAGTTACGAGAGGATTGCCATTATTAAATCTCAATGTTTTTTTCAGGATTAACGAAGATAAAGCCTATCCCTGGTTTGATTGGTTTATCTAGTAGCAAACAAGATTGTTAGATAGCCAAAACATTTTATTCAACCTGGCCCGTTTGACCAAAAATGTGACCAATATTATTTATAATATTCGGATGGTAACACAAAATTTAGGATTTTCACTATTAGGCAGGCCTAAACGTTTAACAGCAATAAACATTAGTTATATGAATGCAATTTTATAGTGAAAGACTGTAGCTAATTTATTTATCACTTAGCTGCAAAACCTATGTAGAGTTGATGGTTTCTGTTTGTAACTTCCGTCATGTTCCAGTTTAAATTGGCCTGGATGTAGCATCGTGACGTGTAATTTATTACAATTTATAAAGAAAAAAACCAAATAATACTTTAAGAACACATTTTAAATAAATAATATATTATAACTATGATATACTGTCTGGCTAAGAAAGTTCTGCTTCGGTTTTCAAAGGTACTTCTATGGATCATATGCCCATAGTGATACCTTCTCAACAGAATTTAATTGGTTTTTGAGACTAATCTTCTCACTCGGACGAATCATGGGAAATGGGGCAACAATTATAGTTACACTTCAAATATCAACCTTCCGCCCATACCTCTGGCCTATTACATGACTTACAGAAATCTGATATCTTTATCATATTTTGCAAATATTATTTGTCAGCAAATTCACAATTTAAAAAAAATTCAAATAACTGTTCCGAGTTGTTTTTGAATGTTGGTAAATAACATTATTGTTAGTTTATTGGATAAAATAACGCTACACAAGAACGTTACAAATGTCTGTAAGAAATGGTTTTCGTTAAAAGTAGAAACCGTTGTTCAACATACTCGTGAAACTGGTTTCAAATGTGTCGTGTAGCTAAATATATCTTCCTAAAGTAGACTGTAACTTTGAACAATAGAACATATGTTTATTTTGAGTCAATCACATGTTCATTAAAATGATAAATTCAGTATTTTAAAAAAACTATGTTAGCAAGATATGTGAATTTTGTTTTATGAAAACAAAACCAGCTATTAAATGCAATAAAGTTTAACAGAAACAATATTTAAAAAAAAGAACAGATAAGTTTCATAAGCTTCTGTCTACCTGTATCTCATACAAAACTAGTGGAATAACGGATGCAAATATTATTGTAAATATTAAGTTATAATAATAATATTGTCAGATGGTATATATAGAACAAAGCATTTTCTATTTTCATTTGGCCATATTAATGGATAATACTGGTCGTGCTTACGTTTGGAAATGGCCAATAATGACATCCTTTGTTTAACTTTATAGTTAAAATTTGTAGTAAAATGATTATACAATTCAAATTGGATATTTTTTTAGTATAACTATATATTTCTAGGTGTCCTTAAGGCTAATTAGATTTAGTCACATGTATGAGCTTATATCATATAGTAAAACAGTTTTACAGGTCTTTCTTTATTTTCCTCCTATAGTAATATAAAGGATTGCACCGTGAGGAAACTAGTCCCCATAAGAGTATCTACAGCTTTTCACCAACATTGTACTTTGGGCTTCACAGGCGTGGAACTATTATATTTTAAGAAAGCTTATCCCGGTTGATTAAAAATTTGTACTTTATGTTTTCCCATAATATAAGTAATGACGCCTGCGTAATGTGGTTAGCAAATTATGCTGCGTGCAGCATTGCCGATATGTTGACGGCGCATTAGATGTAGGCTCGAAGTTAGCGATCTGCAGATTGTATTAGATGGGGCTACCTAAAGAATTCGTGCAAGGAACAAGTCTGAGGTTAAAACCATAACTAAGTTTACCTCTGCATCAAGTATCCCCGTGGCTTGTATAATGATGTCATAACTATGTGCTCAGTTAATTATGTTTTGTTAAAGATGCATTTACATAACGCGTGGAGCTTATTTACACCAATATTGAAATATATTATATGGCGAATAAATTCCAATTTAATAATCCGAATTGCCTTTTGCATAGATATTTCCTGCTGTAAAAGCATTTCCCAACATTGACGGTAGATTTTCTGAATTTGTATTAAATTACTCCATAACTATAGCAACGTATTGCATTATATAACTGAATATTATAACCTAATTTCGTAATGTTCAGGTCAATTTCGATCGGATTATTTAGGTTCGTTTTAAAATATTTACCTAACGTAAACACCAATTGGAAACAGATATTATACATTAATTTCTAGTGAAGTCCTGTATCTCTCTCTCGCTCTCCTTTTCTCTCTCTCTCTCTCTCTTTCTCTCTCTCTCTATATATATATGTATATATATATATATATATATATATATATATAATTATATATATATATATATATATATATATATATATATACATATATATATATATTTATATATATATATATATATATATATATATATATATATATAATACGTTTTCTTGTTTAATAATTTAAAACAACATAGGTTATTCAAATACAAGAATATTTATTAATTTATATCCAAAGCTTTTCGTTGGTAAACAGTAAACAGTAAAGCTTTGGATATAAATTATTAAATATTCTTGTATTTGAATAACCTATGTTGTTTAAAATATATATATATTTATTTATTTATTTATTTAGATATATCCCAGAAATAAGAGCTTGAGTCTAGACGACTATATGCTGGGATAGCTTACCTCTTTAGTCGTTTCAACCTTAAAAATGGCGAAACGGGTCAAGGCAGGTAAAGAAGACCACAAATTATATTCGTTAGTCAGACAGTCAGAAGCCTACCTAGTTCTATTACACCGATCAGCTGACTTCTGTACAGCCGTAAATTGTGACCCAGCAAGTATAAAATGTTTGATACATTTCGATAAATGAAGTGATAATTAAACTGATTAAGGATACGGCGGAAGATAAAATCCCCAAAAACCCTATAAAAGTTGAACAAAATTTACAAGAACATTGAATAAACAACGCTTTCTCATGGAGTCATTTCTCATCAAGTAATCGCGTGACTCAGGCCATAAGTCTAATGAAGCTGTAAGCCATAAGTCTAATGACGCTGTTAGCCATAAGTCTAATGACGCTGTAACTTGCTGGGATTTAGGTTTTCCTGGTCTATGCTAGATAAAACTATCATTTATACAAATGACCACGAGTAAGAGAGAGATGCTAAGAGATTAAGACCTTATTTCTAAATGTCTGCTGAATTCTTGTATAATTAAGTTAAAATTCTTATAAAAAAACTAGCTGACATGGTAACATTAGCTAAACTTAGTTTAATATTTTATAAACATGATCATAATTGTACAGAAATGGTTTTGAAATGTGTTGGAAAATCATTGAAATTTCCTAATATCTCCATACAAACTACATTGCAATGAAAAACAGCTGATTATAGTTTGTAAAAAAATCATATTTTACAAGTGTTACAACATCCTATGTGTATCCATTTCAATGGAAAACAGATGATTATGATTTAATAATCAAATTAGTTTTATTTTATATTAGTTTTATTCCTAAAAGACAACAATTTACGTTTCATAAAGTGGGGATCCAAAATTTACAACTGTGTTTTGTGATGAAGAAGTAATGACATAAAGGTGTTTTGGAGAATAATTATCATATTGACATACATACACTACCCCAACTATCGAATATATTGGTCATATTTACCTTCCCTCAGGATGGACTTCATTGCTGATATTAATTTCATTGCTTGAAAAGTTTCAAAAAATCAAAAGATTCTTTCATTTTTTCGACAATGATTCTATTCCCAAGGATTACAAAGACACCCTTTCAAGAACCTTTTAGGAAGTAGTGACCCTTCTGGAATATATAGTAGTTGATGAGGCAATTATTCCATTCAAATGGCGTTCACAAGGAAAACAGTACCTAAAGAAGAAGTGAGGATTCAATATTTGGGTGTTGGCTGCATCCTAAGACTATGTATCAAAATTTTAACTGTATTAGGGGATAAGAAATGAGGATGCAACAGATCTTGGTGTAATAAATGATACTGTCCTAAGAATGTTCTTCGGTATTGGTAGATTGAACCATAAAGTATTTCTGGACAATCTGTTTATTAGCTGTAAGCTTCTAAAAAGACTGGTGGAAAATGAGAATCATGTTGTAGGAGTGGTCAGATCTAACAGGGTTTATGTACCTAATCCTGTTCTTACACAAACTAAAGAATTTGAAAAGGATGAAAGAGGAAAGCTAATTTTGCTACCTCTGAAAACAATTTTACCGTGGTACAGTGGAAAGTCACAGGAGTTGCTTGAGTAGTTTCAACATTTGCTGGAGTCGAGCCTAAAGATAAAGTAAAGAGGAGAGACAAAGTGGAAAAAATACATCATGGTGGATAGGCCTCATTGTGTGGCCATATACAATCGATTCATGAGAGGAATGACCTTAGTGACAGAATGGTTGCTCACTACCCTCTTGCTATGAAAAGTAAACGATTTTATCTTCGGAGTTTTTAATTTTCTCAACCTTGCTATGGTAAATGCGTGGGTTGTTCAAAACCAAAAAAATTCATCTAACATGTCATTCTTGAATTGTAAAGCAGGCATAGTTAACTCATTGATCCCGACCTCTCTGAAAAAGAATATGGTTGGTCGACCACCCAATGTTACACCACCAATAAAAAAAAGATGTCGAAACGGTGTAACAGGCGATGTGCTATTCGATGGCGAAGGGCACTTTTCGTCGTAAGGCGTTCCAGGGAGAAGCCAAGAGAAAAACTGAAAAAACCGCACAAGGTACAAGTCCCGCAAGTGTAAAGCTCCTATGTGTCCTGAGTGTATGACAAACTTCTATGACAGAAGCCTTTGACAGAATACACTGAACCTATGTAGCTATAAATAAATTGTTTCAAAACTATATTTTCCGAAATTATGTTTCCAACACGTTTATTTATTTGACTAACTACAGTTGTTTATGTTGATTTTTTATATTATTATAGTAACGTTTTCTGAAACTGTTGTTGTGTATTGGGTTTTGAGCGTTAATGTTTGTGTTACTTTTTACTTCATAAAACTACAGCATAAAAGAACATTCAAAGATTTTAGTTTGTATACAATGGTCCGTATTTTTTGGTTTATCTTCTTAAAATCAGTTATTTTGATGTAAAATAAAGCTACGTTTATTTACTCGTACCTAATTTATTTTGGTTACTACTTTACAAAAGAGTTGTAAAGTAGATTGGTTAAGTGTTTTTAATTAATAAGAGTGATATTTGAATTAATCAAAACAGGAAAGTCTTATGTAATGCGAAAGTTAATGTACCCATCTATGGCCATGAAGCAGAAGAGGGTAACGTTCTGATAAACAACAGGCATACATATGCGTTGTGACTCATTTGTGTCCATTAACAAATTTATGATTTGTTATTTACAAAATAATGTTAAGAGAGTTGACTAAAAATTTTGGTTGTTTTAGACATAAAGCATTCAAAAAAAAGAAATATATTATCAGTTTTTTAAACATTCACTTAAAACTGTCCCTGAAGAGGTTTTTTCATAAAAAACAAATTTGTTCACATTTTTATGCATTTCATTGTGTTCCGATCGAAGATGACCTGAACATTACGGAATTAGGTTAAATTATTCAGTTGTAAAATGCAATACGTTGCTATAGTTATGGAGTAATTTAATACACATTCAGACAATATATCGTAAAAGTTGGAAAATGCTTTCACAGCAGGAAATATCTACTAAACAGCCCAATCTTATTAGTAAATTAGAATTTATTGGCAATATAATGTATTTAATACCCTGTAGGTAGCATTTAGTCTTCTTAAGCAATACCAGAAGCTTATTCTTTATTTTGATGGATTCAGCTTCTAACCGAGGATAGTGAGCAATTTTTGGTTCTATTATTTGATAAAAGCCTTCCATGGAAGTTTATTTATTGTAATGTTTTTATTAATTGGTATAACATTATTCATTTTATTACTATTTAATGTTTTATATTTAGTGTTAAAGATTTTTATAGTAATTATTTTTGCTTGTTTAGAACAGTATAGCATTTTTTTGTTATCTATTTTAGTGTCTTTAATTTGCTGAAATTTTAGTTTTCAGCCCGTACTTAAGTTTGCCGATTTTAACTAAAATTAGTTTTCCACAAGGAATAAAATCATACGTACTTACTGGTCCACTGTTTCCGGTCAGTAGAAGATATTTGTAAATTTGTTGATGCTCGAAGTATAGCATCAGCGGAGAGATCCCTTCTAATTGTTATTAAAGATTGCAAATATGGTCTACGGACGTCAGTTTTCAGCTTCGAAGACGCAGTGTATAGCATCTATTTGTTATAGGCAAAACGAGGACCTTATCCTTTGTCTTGTTGATATGTACTACCATACAAATGTTTAATTTTGTTTTGCTATTAAAAGCTAATTAAAAAAATTGTTATAGATTTTAAAAAATTATTAAAATTTACACATTATCTAAATCATTTTACCTAGCGGTATCAATTTTTTCAGGACCTATTGAGTCCTGAAAGCACAGTTATAATTTAACTGAAGCAACTAAATAACGTCTAAATAAGGCCTGAGTATAACAATATACCCAGATAACAAAACTGATAAACTCGCAAATTTAATGTTTAGTGAAACAACACAGATTTAGGAAAAAGAAGAGAAGAATTCTTGGTAATATATACGATTTGTTAATATAAGAGAATTCTTCTTGCTAATATATACTGTATCGTACACGTCACATATTATGATGTAAATTACCGATTTCTCACAGTTTTCTCACAGAGATCCAAACTCCATGAAATTTCCGACACTCGAAGTATTCCATACTTCGTGAAGGACAGCTTAGCCACGCTATTTAACGGAGGATTGTACCCTAACCTAACACAGCTGTTGTTTTGGTTTATCCCTGGCTACGGTTCTTCTAGCCATTCTGTTTTGTTGTTAATTCGGATTTTTTATGATTCTCTGTATTAGATTATTTCGGAATCCGATAATTCAGGTGTTCAACGTATCATGTAAAGCTCCTTCAAATAGCAGTTTCGTGATAGTGGTAAATGAACTAAGGGATATCCCACACTACGAGATGCCACTACTTGCGCTTTTTAGGGTGGAATGAATCGTATGGGATTTACCTGAAACTTTGCGTGGCCTCCTATGGACATCAAACAAAAGCCTACCATATATTATCGTCACCATTACTTCCAGAAAGGCAATACTATTCCTTACCTCTACTTCAGTTATAACCTTGGTCGAAGAAAACAATCCTCAAGTTCCTGACAATACTCATCAAGGTTTTTCCTAACATCGAAAATAATAAATACATAGTTGACATATTGGATCCAGACCCGTGGAAAGAATCTCATTGTCTCCTTAGCCTTAGTCTCAAACCTGCTCATAAAGAAATTGGCCAAGAAAGTAGTCGACAGATAGTTTCCCATTGTGATGCTTGTAAAACTTGTTGTTAAACAGGAAACTATTCTGACTCATGTAAAGGTTCAAAAGGAGGAGATATGTTTTAATATCTGGGGCAGAACAATGCCAACCACCACCAAACACACAGTTTCCAAAATGACTGTGGCAAGAAACATGGTAGTGGTCAAGGAAGCCCATGTTAAATAAATTCGATACATTTTTAATTTAGCTTAATAAATTTCCATAAATAAAAATAATCAATAATCAAGTAAAGGTAAACTAAAAAGAAATTAAATTTAGATCAGATAAATAAATAATAATTACAAATGTTATCAAATAACCTAGTATCGGCCAGCAGTAGCCAAATAACTAGTCTCGCTCACGAGGTCTCGAGATTTGTGTTAAACATAGCTTTAGCAGGGCAGTAGAAGATATATTTGAAAGTGTTCATCCGCGATAGATAATTGTAAGAATTTAACAAGATGGGTGACTGAAGCGTGAGGGAAAGACCAGGACGCTAAAATAAAATAAATTAATTTGAAAAAATATAAATGTGTTGAATATAAAAATGTAACGAATTAACTTGGGCAATAATTAAAGCCTATAAGTGAAAATACGAGGAAATTCAGCACAACTTGTCGTCATAGTAACGTAAATGATTGGTATAATCGGAACTAAAAGAAGAAGCCTAATGTTGCTAGCTACGCAGGCAGCGTCGTTTGGGACACACACTCTACAAATATTCCGACTGAGGGGGAAGTGTCTAACTTAGTCAGTATTCAAAAATGGAATAAGTCTTAAAAATGGAATATAATAGTTATTAGTTGTGCGAGGTGTAGGCTGGGAGGTGCCGAAACCAATACAGAAAGTTTTAGAACAAGTACAAGCAACCAGAAATAATTTAAATTTATTTACCATTGCTAGACAACGCCAGCATCTGACCAGGTTCTAACAATGTTTTACTTCTTTCTTAAAAAAAGGTTTTTGATTCTTAATATTCTAAATTTAATATGGAAATTAATTTAAAATATAAATATAAACTATAATCCTTGTGGAAATACTTGTGAAAAAAACCTTAAAAGATGAGAAGATTTTACCCTTAAAATGTCGAAAAATATTGTGAAAAAAATGTTATATCAAAGCAAGATAATATAGGCTATGGAATACGTATTATTTTGAATAAAAAATAAAGATAGAAATGATGTAATCCAACGTTCGAGTAAAAATACATAAATTATAATAAAATTCAATTATACAATTGAAAATGGAATTAGGTTAGAAATAGTAAAAGTTTACTTTGCCCCTCTATGAGTATTTATTAACATAAATTAATTTTGCCTTATCAACTTGTAGCTAATTGTGTTTTTGTTTTTTTTTTCAATTCAGAAGTTTATTCACCTGAGAGATCTATTTTTTGAAATGTAGGTGTTGTAATAAAATATCACTTCGAGAGATAGGTCATTACTTTCTTACGGACTAGGTAAGTAGTTTAAATTAGGAAAAGTCAAGTAGAGAATGATCTGGCCGGTAAACGACAAATTGAAGTGAGATAAAAATAATAAAAATTATTTAAATAAAAGGTAAATAAAATTAGTAAGCGATTATAGGAAAGTGCTTAGGGAACTACTTTATGAACAATGACACACTACAGACTCACAGTAACATAAGACGTCTGAGTAACAGTCTTGCCTGTGACTCAGAGCATTCACAATGCACTGGCCTAGTCCGAATCACGCTAACTGAAAAATGTCAGTAAGACGTTTTTTCTAAATGATATCAATAAAAACCATCGTTGTTGTTCAACAATTAAAACTCAAAGGATATGCGATATCCATTCATAAAACAGTCCGTGCCATTGGTTCAGAAATGGAGCCTGATTTCTCACGTTTTTTAAAGTATAACGGGAAGTAGGACATGCGGTGTCTGCGTAAAATGAAATGTAGGAAAAAAAACTGACAACAATGAAAGATAGATTCATTTCTAGCAAAAACCTCTCCCGATGGAAATACTTGTCAAATAAGACTATCAGAAGAGCAATAACAACCTTACACTAGTTCTAGCAGTTATACAATGTTATTTCATAATTGCGTAGGGTACGGGGTTTTACGGCTTCCTTAATGTTGTTTTAATTGATGATAAACTACATGAACTTACAATAACTTT